>CABPRJ010001427.1:1003367-1076087 GCA_902439185.1 Cinara cedri
GGGTTTTATATCGAAATGTTTGATTCATCAAAAGCATCCGGGATATGAAGGTATTGACTTTTTTTTTTTTGGTTTTTTTTTTTTAGATGCTTGTGTATGCATATATGTATAAAGCGAGATTTATTTCAAAAACTCCATTATAATATTATGTCGATTATTATTATAATTTTTTTTTCAGGATTCAAAACAATAATAAGTATGTTATAATAGGTACAAGTATAGAAAATAGGTTCATCCTATAATGCGAAATAGGAGGGCACTAAAATGAACCAGTACATGCGTTGACGTGTTAGGAATCGTTTTTTTTTTTTTTTTTTTATCGTCTCCAGTGTATCTGGAACGAGGTTTCCTCTATACTTACTCATAATTTTTAAGAGAAAATATTGAGGCGTGGTCCTAGTTTTTTTTTAAATATCGTTGGGGTCCACTTGTGTTTCGAATATATGGTTCGAGAACCGTATATTCGCATGCACCACGATCCAAATGTGTTTTTCAGGACAATATACGGGTATCTACGATCTGTTAGAATTGGGAAAGAAATCCAACAAATATCTATGTATAGATACGACATAGTGTAACTATTGAGATTTAAAAACTATATCAAAATTAATAAACGTATTGTAATGCGATTTCAAAAGAATGGTTTTTACGATAATACACACTGTCTAATATTTATAATTCACCAAAATAGTTAACAGCCGCAAAAACAAACTTATATTCTCGAATAACTAACAGCAGTCTCTAAAATTCACATTTAAAAAAAACCAAAAAGTTGCGTAAATTTCAGTGGGAAAAATGCCAAAGTCATAAATTTTTTTTTAACTAATGATTGATAAAAATGCATTGAATTAAAAAAAAAAAAAAACCGATACTGGGAACGGGTACTGTAGGTGGGTAGTTGGGAAGGTGGGATACATAAAGTTATTAAGTTTGTACCTGTAACCAACGATAGACCATTACTAACGAAAAAAAATTCTGAACGAAGTTCGGTTGTATATGTTTTGAAAGGTTGTAATATTTATGATTTTTGTTAAAATTTTATTTTAAAACTCTTAAAAAAAAAAAAAAATACTTGACACTCAATTTAATTTATTTTCACTACTACATACGAACTATAATTTATATAACTATGTAACCTGTCAAATTTTCAAGCATTTCTGTTTATTCGAATAATTTTATCCACGAAAACCTACCAAATAAAAATTAAGTAAAAAGTTCGCAAAATTAAAATATTTATAAAATCTAAAAAATGACTCAAATGTTTAAAAAGTATTACCACATCTAGAAAAATGAAATATAAGTTTTTTGTCAAATTTCAAGTCTCTACGACTATTTTTATCTGAATAACATTGAAAAAAACAGAATTTAATAAAATAAAATAATTTTATACGTAAATTGACTCGTTATTTTTACATATTTTCCGGGTTTCGCTAAATTATTACAAAAACTGCCACAAAAATCAAAAAACTAATTAACTACTCACGAATAAGATTAAAAATACAATAAAAAAAGTAATTTTTCATTTGGAGTGACATTTTTTGTAGAAAACATAGGCCGTACAAATTTAAAATAATGAAATCCTTTCGCCGTAATTTGAAAAAAAAATCGTATTTTTCGTCTTTTTAGTTTTTTCAAATACAAACTACTATGAGTATAAAAAAAAATACGACTTTCGAAAATTAAAAACAATAAAAACACTATCGCCACGACCCACCCTAAATATTTGCTTTTTGCCTACAATGGTTTTTAAGGTTTTTTCTAATTATTTTGAAAACTCTTAAGAAAATCAAAAAATGATCTCAATAATTATGCATGAACTAGATAAAATTGCCTCTCGGAAAATTGTCTTCACTGGATACTTCGAAGTTTTCTGGTAGAAAAAGTGCTCACAAACAGAAAAAAAGCACACTTCTTAGTAAAATCAATAGATCTTTCACAAAGCACCGAATTAAAAAGAAAAAAAAATATGCATTTTACTGATATAAAAAAAAAAAAAAAAAAAATAGAAATATTTTGTTTCCAGAGACCGCAGAATACATAAATTATTTTATGTATTAATGAACCCTAAATTCAATATTAAGGTTCTGGAGGATGTATAAAAAACAAATCGTTCAAAAAATTATGATTAAAAAACAACATTCAAAACTGGAAATTTTCGCCACGTAAATTTAATATTCAGACCACAGCTGGGCGGCGTCCCAAACGTTTATCTGTTTTTTCTATGCGTTTTCGTTCACAATTATTCAAAAAATCGTCTGGAAAATTAGTTGAACCGACTTCCTCAAGGCAACGTACCGATTAAATCCGAAATTCAACGTAAAAAGGTTATTTTTGGAATTTTTTACCTCTCGGAGCCTTTACCAGCTTTCCAGTGGTAATGTATCGGCGGTATGTATTACGAACGGGGGGAAAATAAAATAAAGTCGAGCGCACATAATAGTAAAACCAATACGTTTCTCGATACGAGAAAAAAAAATAAAAAAAAACGTAGGTAGTGCGCCCGATTTGTGTTTTTTTTTTTTTTTTTTTTATTCTTTCTTTTCATAACCGTTTATTAATATAATATATTATATTATATTTGAATTAAAAATTAATTAATTTTTATACACGGCAGCATTATGTTTATAGGTATATACGAATAATAAAAATAAAGCAAAAAAAAAAAAAAAAACAACTAAAATTTACTACCCGATATCGTTTATTACTATAATTATGAAAACGACATAATAATATATAATACATATAAAAAAAATATACGTATATTGTATTATATACGTATAACACTGGGTATAAACGCTAAAAGTTATACGGTCGGAATGCATTGAAATGCCCATAAAAATATCCGGTTCGGGACCGTTTCCGATAGCCGCGCGCGTAATCGCGGCGCGTACAATAATAACGGCGAGACTGTATCGTCGTCGTCGTCGCGGTGATAATCGATCGGGGGAATAAAAAAAAATTACAACTAGAAGCCTGAAATTTTGAACGTTTTTTATTTATTATTTTTTTCTTTATTCTTACTCCGGCCGTTACGGCAGAGGACGGGGACGTAATGTAAATTGTTACGGTACGCAATTCATCGGAAATATATATATATATATACACAAATCCAGACATTACCACAGAAGACCGAGACGTAATGTTAAATTGTTACGGTACGCAATTCATCGGAAATATATATATATATATACACAATGTATATATTATCATATAATACCTATGTGTTTTTTTTTCTTTTTTCTTTTCTTTTTTTTTTTTTTTGATTTTAAACCGACCGCGACCGCGACCGCGGCCGCGGTAGCGCGCGGGTTTATCGATCGAGCACCGCGACACGACGACGATACGTAAAAAAAAAAAAAATAATAATAATAAAACAGGCGAACTTAACCGAACCTAACATAACCCCCTGAGCTATTCCCCGATCCGGTCCGGTCGTCGTCGTTTCGTAAAGAACAAGACGTACTTAAAATTTACAACCATTACAACCTTCGTATCTTATTATGTGGGTTTTAGGAAAATTTTAACGCAGCGTAAATGTCGACTTTTCGCATTAGAAATGTAATAATATTGATAGTATTTTTATAAAAAGAGAAAACAACGAAATGGTAGATTTTTTTTAATTTGAAATCTCAATTTTACCGTCCTAATAATGCGCGTGTAATCTCGCTCCTATTATCAACTTCAGAGTTGGTTTATTTTCCTTGGAACTATCTCAAAAATTTGGGGGAAACAACGGCGGAAAATGAGCAAAACTTACTCGATAACGGTTGTCGTTATTTTCAATATAGTTGTTTTTGTTGGTGCGGTTAAATAACCACCGTGGTAATCTGGCTGCGATCAAATTTTTAAAACGTTCTGATTGATTTTTAAGTTTTTTTTTTCTTTCTAACTGTCGGATATTTTTAATTGTATAAATAGTGAATACATTTTAGATTCTGAACGAGACGAGTTATGTATTAGTTTTACAGTAAGGTTTATTTTATTTTACTTTTTTCTGCGAACAACTTCTATACCGAAAATTTTGTTCCGATTTTCAAGTGTAGTATATAGTGTTTTCATAATAAATGAGAGTGGTCGGGAATAAACGAAACTTAAGAAAAATGGGAAAATCTACGAAATTCATTATTTTTAAATCGTAAATATTACGGCCTTTCAAAACGTGTGTAACCGAACTCCGCTCAGAATCGTTTTGTGTTGGTTATGATTAATCGTTGCGTACATATATTCATTAAATCTCCTTTTATATTTCGTGCGAATTATGTCCGTATCTTTTTAATATTGTCGTTTTGACACGAAAATGTCTCTTATACGTGTCGAATTTACAGTTTTTAGTTTTCAGTATGCTTGGACTCAGCAAAAAAATAAGCTATAATGGGATGACATCGCATGCTTGCTATTTTCATCGAAGAACCAATGATAAATAAAATATAAAATCTCTCGTGTGTTGACTACCATATTGAACGTTGATAAAATGATTAAAAATTCGATCAAATTTTCATATTTAATGTTTTTGTATGGAGCTGTATGTATAGTGTCGTATATGAAATTTGCACGTATAGGAGATATTGTATTGTAAGTTGTTTTATTTAACTTAAAACAATTATTCATAGTACCTACACCCTATGTGACATTGACTACCATTCAAAAAACTTCCTGTGACATTGAATAAACATTTGGCAACAAATATAAACCAATATAACCGGCCATTCGGTGAAACACTACCAACTAATATAATATTTGTCCCAATAACTATTGAGTTTTTTATTCCAATTTTTTTTTTTCTTTAAAACAATACGGTTTATGGATTCAACATATTAAAATTTGTTCGTGCCGATTATTAGCGATTTGTTTTTATTAGTTTTATACAGTTTTTTGTCTCCCCCGAAATATTGGATTTCATCACATGATAGAAGGTTTTTTCGTATCAACGACGATACGCTTAAATTAAATTGTTTTGAACATCCTATGTTCCCAACTTTCCGTATTCAACAGTGGCACGCCCATCAGCGCTATCAGCGTTTTATTTTTAAATTTTTATTTCGGTCAATGTAATTTCATCTACGCGATAACTTTTTATTTATTTTTTCACCCTCAGCACTATAAAAACTATTATTTAAGTGACGTTTAAATAATTTGAAAATGCACATAGTTACGTCGTAAAATAATATATATATATATACATACTTCCTTTTATCACTCCCCATATTAAAAATAATAATAACAAACAAAATTGTGTGTGCAACGCGAAGGTATAATGATTGCATTATTCAGTGTTGTAAACTATATGGGTATCCAATTACGCACAGAAAAAAACAGAAAGACTATCAAAATGTCCAAATGAAAAACCGCAGTCACAAAAGTGACGGAAAAAACCGTTAATCGGATTTAGGAATATTCACGAATATAACTTTTTATTTTTTGTACATGATACTATTAAGTCAGGTCAGTGCTGTGTTTTCGTGCGGTTTCGTATTATATCCACGCCGTTTTTTTAGCAAAACTTAGTTGCGACTTAATTAATTCTAACGATATTATAATATTCGTAGTTCATTAAATAATATTCGGACGATTATACAAAAAAAAAAAAAATAAAAAATAAAAATAATGATAATAATTTACACGAACGAATATTATAACGTACTAGTGCTAAAAAACCAGTCGTAAAAAAAAATTGTATAAAATATTCTATTGCTTAGTAGGGAAAACGTAATTCAATATATTATATACATATATAACTATTGTAATTTACATAATAATTTTAAATATAAATAATTCTTTTATAAAGCTATATCTATAAATACTATATACATTACACACTGTATAATTAGGTTAGGTTAGCTCAGATTAGTATAGTTACAGATTTAAACGGTTATTATTATTATTTTATTTTTTTTATGAAATATGTATTTCAGCGTTGACGGTGTATTTTTATGTTTTTTACTTAACAAATTAAAAAAGAAAAAAAAATCATATCTGTATGCAGTTATTTATTTATTTATATATGGTACGGCAGCAACACGGTTACATATTTGGTGTGTATCATAAAAATTAAAATTAAAATCAATAATATTAAATCAATAATAATTTATAACGCGTTGATCAATTTGTCAACACGGTAAACGAGATGTAAATAAATAAAATAGACAATATAAAATGTTCTCTATTCGAGTCTATGTTTAAAAAGGAGAGGGTTTCTATTCAAAAATCAAAAGTATACTTATTTATAAGATACAAAAAGTGGGCTTAAATTATTGAATATAATGTTAAATCAGGGTTTTAACGATATCATATTATGATAAAAAAAATAAAAATGAAAACTACTCTCGCTTAAAACCATCCGGGAAAATCGCTTGTTCATGATTAACGGATCGCCCCACATAATCGGGAAAGATCAAAGAAACACGTCATGGTTCGTCACACGGATTCTGTTTCGTTATATTAAGACAACGTTTAATGTGCCCTGAGAAAAGTGTCCGTTTATGGGGAAAAAATTATACTGACGGAAATCTATCGAATGTTCTATAAAAAATAGCGAGAAAATCACACAGAGTTATATTTAGCCCTGCTGATTAAAACCGTGTGCTATAAAACTGCATAAAAAGCACGGCCGACACTATAGCCACAGTGTCGTATAAAGATAAGAGACAATTTATAGAATAATTATCCAGACAAAGATAAATAATCTGGACTATTGAAGATCCAAATACAAATAAAGAGATAATCGTGTTCGTTACTTATTATTATGAACTGCTTAAACCGGTCCAAGTAAAACAGAGATCTGGTGCACATCCAACGTAACTTAATGAATCATTCGTTTGTCAAACCATATTTACCACGTTTACGCGGAGTCACCATAGTGCGCATTAACCCGCAGTACCGCACTCGTATTTAGTTAATATTGCGTTTAATATGCTTTACCGTTTATTCGAATTTATTGTCAAGTGGAAATGTGGAATTATCGTAATATTCTGGTAATAGGAAACGCACGTAAACGGCAGTCTCAAGTGGAATTATATTTTTGACAGAAATTGAAAACCGAACCGTGTGTTATGTGCGCGTGTATGAATAAGAAATTAAGTGCCACAGTATTATTCGTCGGAAATGCATATATTTTATTTTACACGCGTTTGACCCGATCATTTGAGATTTATACGAACCCGCAATCTAATACGCAATAGCTATGGTTCAGTTACTGTTAATCGAATTCGAGCGTATTAGCTACTGCGTATTATTCTAAGCAGTAGGTTTTTTTTTATGACGTAAACGTGGTAATTAATAATATGCATTACGATTCGAAATGATCTATCTAGATGATTCGATTATTAATCTCACTGTGAAAGACAAAAATATTATGCGTGTCTAGATAAAACACACCACTGGCTGGCCCTGTATAGGTATGGTGAAATCGTTATACTCTTTTCCGTCCATAGCGAGAAGTTGGAATGGTAGGATACACAGGGAAATTTAATTGATATCTGTACGCAACCGTTGCTAACGGAAAACGATACGGAGCGAAGTTTCTTTTGCACGTACGTTTTTCCCGTTTTTCCCCCGAATTATTAAGAAAACCCAAAAAATGACCTCTGTAATGTATCGACTGGATCAGAAAAAGCGCCACACCCGATGCGTCGGAGCGAGATTTCGGAGCGTAGAAAAGTTGCTCGTGGTATAAAAAAAAAAAAAAATGAACATTACTGTAAAACCAACGCGGTACGCTCCGGATCCGAAATAACAACGAAATAATGTCTCCGGAACGTTCTTTGTACGTCCGAGCTTCGTCCGTTCGAGAATGTTCTCCGGTCAAATCACTACCCGCCAGTCCGAAACTCGTTATGAACGCGCGTTGCGTACGCCATTGTAATAACGATATATTATAATATTTAACGTCGTCGTCACGCCGCGAGGACAACGGGCGGACTTGTGCACTACAATCATATTTACATAATGCGTAACTTTTACCGTTCCGTAAAGGTACCTGCCTACCTGCCCCGTCTGTATTTCTGTCGCGTGAAAACCGACGTGACGCGTGACGTGACGCGTAAACGGGCACGCGGACGGCGAAACTTAAACCATTGTGGCACGCACGTTCTGACGGACGGCCCGTGGATATAACTTTTCAACGGGTTTTCATTGCGCCGCGCGCATTACCATTGTTATTATTATTATTATTATTATTATGCGCCTTTACTCGGACGATATTCGCCGAGTCTACACGTATGTGTGCGAGTGTGTGTGTGTATGTGTGCGAGTGTGTGTGTGTGTGTGTGCGTGTGTGTGTTTATGCGTTCGCCGTACGCGCCATTACGTTTGTCATTTTGGCGTGACAAAAGCGCGGAATGGACGGAGACGAGGGACGTTGTACGCGACTCGGGCGAGCGAAAAACTATAGAGAGTAGGTTGAGGGAATTGGGGGGTGGGTGGCGGAGTTGTGAGAGAGAGAGAGAGAGAAAACAACATTTAAATGAAAACAAACCGTATGCCGAAGATTCGTTTCAGAACCGCGCGCGAGTATACGTACGCCGTACATTGTAATATCGTCTACGGTCAGCACCGAAAACGAAATCCCGGCGACGAGTTCGCGACCGGTGTCCCGTTTACTGCGCGGGTCAGCGGTTCACGCCGCGCGTTTCCCGGGTACGTTGCCGTGTACCCCAGTCGTACGCGCGAAATCCCGAGTCCGAAGACCGTCCGCTCCCGAATTTTACGGAGGACCGACCGCGGGCGGTACCCTGAGTTCGCGTTTTTCAAGAATCCGTCTCCCTCGGGATCTCGCGGTCATTGCGGGGGCCGCGGTTTTCCCGTACGCGGTCGTGTTGTCCGAGTTCCCCGGGATCATCCCGGTCGGACGTGTACGACGCGTACCGCACGGCGCATGACCTCGCGCGCGTCGTGCAGCTGCACGGGTCGGTTTTAGCATTGGGTTACAATAACATACGTTCCGGTACGGTGTTTTTTTCGACTGGTTTACGCTCCTAAAATAACGGGGTAGGGTGCAGCCATTGATATAGGTAATTTAATGCGTATCTGTAAGCGACGACAAACCATTGCCAAGGAAAAATTGATTCTGAACGCAGTTCAGTCGATAGTGATGCTTTGTCAGCAATATATATATATATATGTCTCATATTATGGTAAAATAATTAAATAAGCATTATATATTTTCTTTAATAATATTTGTTTAATATTGTATCGGTTTTCCCGTGTTTCCCGGCTTTTCTCATTTTCCGGAAAAACTCTTAGGAAAATCGAAAAATTACCTTTTTAAAGTTCCTCCTCAATCAGATTTCCGTTTAGAAAAAGTGCTGTTATTGTAAACCGGAGCAAAATTGCCGGTAGAAAAGTTGCCTACAGAAAAAAAAAATTCGTAATGTTTTACTCATGTATTTTGTACATTTTCTCGTTTTCCTCAGGTTTTCGCGATTTTCCCCATTTATCGGGAAAATCCAAAAATATATTCATCGAGTTATCGTGCAAATAAAATTTCTTTTCAGAAAATAATCTACACTTTATACATCGGAGCAAGGTTCTTGGTAAAAAAGTTTGCACAACAAATCTAGGGAGGTGTTTTGCGATTAAAATACTCCGGACGAGCGATAGCATGGGTCTCGACTATCGAGATTTGTATTAAAATCGCTTCAGGAGTACTTATGTAGGTATTATCGTCCATATGCCGCGACAATCGAACTGTTCAGTTATATTAACAGCAACTGTGCCGTATAGAAACTTTTTCTTTCTATGTATTACAATTATCGTTCTCTATGCGTATAATCGAGTAACTAAAAATCAGTAAACAAAAAAAAAAAAAGCCAAAATGAGAAAACTCGTATAAACATATTGTTTTATACTTTATAAATCGTCGGTTGAAATTGTCATATCTCCGCGTGCTGCCGTAGATTATTGGCTGTTAACTTTCAATTATTTCGTCCGTTTTATCGTTCGATCGTTATATGAATTATATGATACTATATTAAATAGCTACTTGAACCAATGAAAAAAGATACGGACATACTTCGTACGATGGGTAAGTCACTGTTATAGGTTGGGATGGTAAAGGGGCGAATTTAATGTATATCTGTATGCAAAATTTAACCGATTTTGAGCAGAGTTTGATCAAGTTGGATTAGTCAACATTACATATGTAATATTGTGAAAAAATAATTGCATATGCATTATAAATTTTCTTTTATAATATTTGTTTGATATTACACCTATTTTCCCGTTTATTATGAAAATAGCCGAGAAAAATAAAACATGACCGATTTAAAGTATCGTCTCAGTCCCGTTCCTTAGAAAAAAAAATCGCTTTAATTGAAAACGGGAGCATAATTGCTGGTAGAAAATTTATTCACCGATAAAAATAAAATAAAAATAAACATCATTGTAAAACCAATTTGTTCCTCGCTCCACTCAGAACCAAAAAGAAAAACATATTAAAAATCTAAATTAATTGAAAAAGTAATTCAAATTATCATTGGTAACTTTATTAGATGACCTAACATAAAGAATGAGGAGTTTGGTTATCGGAATAGTCTCAAAAGTCATGTACAGAAGAAGAAAAAAAGACAGTAAATGACTATAAATCGAATTACTCCATACATCTTATATTCTTAACTTCTTGTTTACATTAATGGCCGTGAACGGCATAATATTATTCTGTACGGTGATGTAATAAAATATCCGCAACATCTTGGCGGTTTTTTTTTTTTTTTTCGAGCCTATAAGAAAGGCAGCCGGCTAATCGTAACAATAACTGCAATTACACGGTTATGTACACGGTGAATTATAATTACGGTACATACTTCACGTTTGACGATAAACCGTCTTTGATGAAATAATGCCGATGCGGCTGCAGCCGTACAATGCGTTCGTCGTGACGTACATAATTATATATTAACATCAGATGGTGAAATGTACCGCAAACGGACATAATAATTTCCTCTAATACAATTCAATTTGCGCGATTACGCATACCTATATGATATCTATTTCGATCGTCGAAGAATATTATCATTTGAGAGCCGCTATTTGATTGATAATATTATCGAATTCCGAATATTTGCTTTTACCGTGCATTATTATTCTAAACGCATGGGCATTGTAGACAATTTTTTTTTTGTAAAACGAACATTCGTTGAGTAAACAGTATATATTTATTTATTTTAGACTGAGCGATAATTGGTTTTTGGGCGGTTTTTTTTTTTTTTATTTCACGAAACTACGTTTAACTTCTTTTATACATCTCCCCCTAAGGTCGACCGATGTTTTACGAACTTGACACAAATTATGTTATGACTTACCTGTGACATATTATGTTGTACGGCGAATTATGTTTATTATCGGTGAACGGTTCGATAAGCAGATAGGTTAAACTGCATTGGAATTATTATTACTTAACATTTAACATATTGTACAGTACAAAATATTATTATAAATACCTATACTGATGTTTTGTTGTTATTGGTTTTCTTTTAGGTAATTCTGCTGTTACTAAGAAATGCGTTAAATCGAACGAAGCTAAGAACGTTTTCCGTTCGCCGTGCGTCAAATTCTCTCCGGTTTCGTCGCCTAGCAAGTCCGGCAAGTCTTACAAATATCAAAACCATAATATAACGTCGGCTACCGCTACCGCTTACCGTCGTCGAAGCAGCGATGCAAAAGATTCGAGAACCGTAAATTTGAACGAGTATGATAATATTATTGTTATGATTTTTCTCGATTAATTTTAATTCTCATTCGCTTAGGCGATACAGGCAGGCATATTTATTTAACACAATACTGTACATAATATTATTTATTTTACGTTTTCACGCCATTTCCACGAATCATATTTTATTTGCACCCTTCAACCCTTTTTTCACGCGTTCGGTTCCGTACAGTGCGCTGGAAATTTAAAAACATAAAATACCTACGCATCGCTGCCGTTTTTCATCCGTTGTGCCAACGTAGAGATGTGCACGTTTTGTATTAAAGAGAGAAAAAAAAAATGAGAGGTTTGTCCGAAGATTTATCACATTTTCGGAAGGTAACAGCGTATTGTGTTTTGTATAGGCACGAGGCGCCTATAGCAGCAGGCAGCAGCGGTTTCCAGAATTTTTTTGTTTCAATCACGAGAGGTCCCCGGCAGCGTATTTACAGACCGTGTCCGAGTTCGGCCCAAGTTGAAACGTGACCGAGTCAGTCAATAGGGTATTTTACAAAACAGAAAACCCACTTATTGGTCCGATCTGAGACCGCCTCCATCCTAAAACCTACTACGCAGTCGACGAAAAACCACCACGGGTATAGATAATGCGGAGGGGAAATGGAAAAACGTAGCCCCGTCTGTCGGTTCAAACCCGATAACGCTCCGAAATAGTCGGGCCGTAAGTGTAAACGTAAAACCTAGCGGACAGAAAACCACGGCGGATTCGCCACTGCTCTTGGGGCGGACTCGCATACGGTATGTAAATGCGCTCCCGGACAAGTATGGAACCGCGTCACTCGCACGATAGCGTGTGTGTGCTTTTTTGAATCATAAACAAAATAATATATTAAATAACGAATTTGAATAAAACGAAATAGAAATATTTGGGTCGAGTTGCGAATAGTTGGCTACTACGCGTTCCACCGAACACAACCGTTCTGTTTCTCGCGGTGGCCGTATACAAGTTTGGGAACCGCTTGTAATGAAATGTCGAATGTTTTATGTATTTCGTTCCGTCGTATAAAATACGCGGGATGTGTTTTCAATTCAACCGCGCGCGCACAATAGTATCGAAATTATTCCTCTCTAACGAGGGTATTGATGGTTTGAAAAAAAAAAAAAATGCGTTTCAAAATAATTATTACCTATTTGTGTAGTATAATCTACAACCAATAATAAGTATATGATATCAATTCAAAATAGAATTCTGTTTATTTTTTCTTCTGACTATTCGTTCGTGCATTGAAATACGATAATTTTGTTTCGATATTCAAAATAATAGTTATTGTTATTTTTCCGTAGAAGACATACTACGGCTTTAATACACAACTGAATAGCCGAATCTATGAGTAAATTTGAAGTTCGGTTCTTCTGAAGAGGGCGGCAGATATGCGACACATATTACTGTACTACGTTGCAAAAAATGTGAAACATATTCATCAGATATCGTTTTGGATATCAACTCGCACACGGTTTTTAGCGCAAACACTTTAAATTACTCAGGGTGTCCGGTTCGGTTCGAAAATTGCAAATAATCGAACTAAACCAAACACCCAAAAATCACTCGATGCCTATTCTGCGCGGTCACCAATACGATGTTCTCGGATGAGACAGAGCGGCCTTGTTAAGAAAAATAAAAGATCTATATTTTTCGCATTAGTGGGTCTCATAAACGTAAATCACGGAGCCGAGCAGTTTGAAAACCTAGGTTTTTGACCTAACCTAACCTAACCTTTTTACTATTTTAACGTTCGACTTTGAGTTCGATAAAATATTTTAAGTTCTGTTCGGTTCGGGTTCGAATAAAAATGAGTATGTTCGGTTCGTTAATTTTAAGAAAAGTTCGGTACGATTCGGTTTGACTTTAAAAACCAGGGTTCGTAATATCTCTGGACTGTTAATCGATATAATTTTTAGTCTTCTCGTAGTAAGATACTATAAGTTTGAGTATGTGCATCCGCCATTTTGTTTGCAATAAAACTGATAGATTAAAATTGATTGACTATGATAGCTATACTGATTACCGAACTACAGAAATTTAAACTACAAAGTTTAATTAAACTACTAAAACTATTTATTCAGCTATTTAATTATTCAATGTCATTTTCTGCAGGAAACTGTACTAATCGAAATACTCAGGGCTATCGATTATGTCGGTTTCCTAAAGACCCAAAACGTAAAAATTTCGAACAATTAATAGTAGACGGGATGAATGGATTCCAAGTTCCAACCGATTCAACACGACTTTGCCATTTAAGCAAACACACATTTATTTGTATCACATGTTTATTCATCATCTATACTAAATTGTTATTTGAATAGATTTATTTTGAGAATAATCAGTTTGAACAAAATCGAATAGATGGAACAAAAAAGTTGATATGCAATGCAATTCCTACTATTTTTGATATTCCTAATCCACAAAAAACAATAACGACCTCCAGAAACTCCTTGTATAAAGTAAATTATACAAATTATTTATTATTATTAATGTTGAAGCGGATTGTGTGTAAATTAATTAATTTAAGGTTGGTCTTATTTGCTAAACTGCTTAACGTGCAGTAGTTCAATAGTTCAGTTAATTAGGCAGTAGTCCAATTAATATAATTACAATTTTTTTATAGAGACCTGTTACTGATAACAACGTTTCCTATCAGATTGCAGATACTGTTTCTGCCAATGCAAATACTTTTAAAGACACAAAGAATTCAATTTGAGAATCTGTAAGCACATTTCTGCAGTAAAATTAGCTCTTTTTTCAACAATGGCTCTTCTAAGACTTTTTTCAATTACCAAGTTTAAAAAACCTAAACACTAACCTTATTTTATGTTTATAATACTTATATTTATATCTTATATATTTTCATTAGCAGCAACTGTTTTATTTTCTGTAACCTGCATCGGATCATCAGATGTAGACAAACGAGCCATAATATATGTAGTGATACTATTAATATAGTGTTGCCTACAGTGCAGGTCGTTGCATAAATGAGTTAGGTACTTTTGTGTTCTTTAGTTAAGTATTATAAATACTAGTATTCATAACCAATGGTCATATTGATCATTCAAACATAGATTAGATCATACCAAAATATTTTAATACTAAATAACTAACAATTAGTATTGAGTAATAAGCTAAGAAATAAATCGAACAACGATTACATTTATACAATTATACATAAATCCATATGATATTCACAATATCAAGATATTATAACGGATTATCTTCAAATCTTTTGCAAACAAAATGGCGGATGCACATATCTGCTTCTGTAGTGCTATACTCGTAGTGTGACCGCCGACGTCGTGGCTATTATGGGATGAATTTATCAAACAGTCGATTATCTAGTTGTTTTATAAATCTTCAAAAAAAAAACCACGAAATTCTTCTATTCATTATCATATTATATTATGATGGGTAGTTATGTGATACGAGAGATTACTGTCAATAACCATATTTATAGTATTATAACACGATTTATTTAAAGAAATGAATGACGTAGTACTAAATTTTTAGTAACACATTGAATTGACAAAAAACAAAAATTATAGACTTGCACATAATTTTAATCTTATGGTTAACTGCATAAATGTATTTCGGTTTTAATTGTGTGTAATTTAATAAAGTGCTCGTATACATGCACTTGAGTGGAATTTAAACATATTATGACTTTTTTTTTTTTTCAATTGTATCATAATGAAATAATATTCATTGTGTTCGCGGTTGCTATATACACGAGTATAGGTATGAAAAATACAAACATTGCATTATATAATATTATCCATTTTTAGTGAAGAATTAATATTTAAAATCGTGTCACGTATAATTTCGATTAGCATAAGTGGTCTGAAATAGAGTGAACGATGAACCTCATTCGAATCTAACCTATAAATTAAAAGTTAAAAATAATAATAATTTATCAATAAATCGTAAAATGTTTGAACGTTCATCGATTTTTGTGGATTTCTGGATTAGGTACCTTGGCAACAAAGGGGAAATAAAACTAATAATATTCTGTTCAGAATTGTTTTTCGTTAACAATGGTTTACAATGGTTCGTTGCATACAAATGTAAATTAAATTAATCTGTATAGCTTCTTTTCCAACTTTATTCCTAGAATAGTGGCATCATACCTATCAGCAGTAATAACCTTTAAGTTTCTGAGCACAGCGTCGAATTTGTGATTTCTGCAAATAACAATAATAATGTGTTTTTTTTTTTTAGTTCTTATGTAAAACTTCTCTAACAAAATTCTTATTTCAATCAAAAGATGATAAGAGAACTTTTTGTAGAATTTTGTGTATAATATGTAATATTAGTATATTTAAAAGGTCTGTGTCTATTTTAGAAATTAGTTTTTATCATAATTTTAAGAAAAACGAACAATTTACGGCAAAAATTTTATCTTAACTATTTGAAACACAATTTTGTCTAGCAAGTGTTTAGAAAAGTAGTTTTTTAATTTCACTTATATTTTTCCAAATAATTATAAGAAACGTAAAAAAAAAAAAAAAAAGGCAATAACGATTCAATTATTTCGATTTGGTTTGTTTGGTGTGAATTGGTTAAAATACATTGTATTATAGTACTTACATTTTTCTTTTCTAGACGTGGTAAAATTTTCAAATAGTTTGCCGATTTTTGAGTTATTTATAATTATTTGTTGTTTGTTTTTTTATTTTTTTAAATTGTATTTGATTTTACGTGTAACAAGAAAATAGTTTTAACCGCTTAGAAATGCTTAAAAGTTTAACCGGAGGTTCATTATAAACGAGTGATAAAAAAAATTTAAGCGTATGAATAATTTTAGTTTATTTTTATATGTATTTTTTCACGTTAAAATGACGGACATTTCCAAATATAGATCAAAATCGTATTTCGTCAGCAATGATCTATCGTTGCGTACAGCTATAAATGAAATAACTTTATGCGTCTTTCCTGTTGTTCCTCGTTGTTATTCCGTACAGCGTACAGCTTTGTGAACGTTGTTCGAATGCCGTGAACCGTGAACCGTTAACTACCTGCCTGCGTATATATTTATAATTTCGTAGAAATTAAACCGCGAAAATTAAAAAAAAAAAAAAAATCGAAAATTATTTAAAATTACGTATATTATCGACAAACGCGAATATCGTTTAATAGACAATAATAAGCGAAGGTTTAACTTTAACGGTCGATTAACTCGCGCGACGGAAACCGTGAAACATTTCTTTTTTTGTCGCGAAAACTCTTAAAATATTACCGGCGTCAAAAGTTTCGCGGCGGCTTATTATATTCGATACAGTAATTTTAAGTCGGATACGTATACATATCACTGACACCGAGACCGAATCACGGAATATTATTTCTCTCCGCCGCCGCGTTTTAATTGGACCCCTCGGGGAACAGAACTTACGCGCGGTGCGTTATTTTTGATGATTTATATCATTCTACTTTAGTGTAAATTATAAACATATGTACGCACATATATTTATTTCATTTTTCTACGACGGCGAAGACGACGTTAATATATTATCATTATCGAAAATTCCAGATCGCAACGATCTGATTCGTTTGCCATCCGATAAAAAATTCGTACAATTTAGTATGAAAAGCTCGTCTGAAAATATATTCGATAAACGAATAAACGCATTTTTCGTTGAATTTTCCTATTAATACTCCGATACATTTTTTTCTGATCGAAATTTCTTTATAGTATCGAACAAATATGTTATTAGCAATTTATTACGCATATACACAAATCGAATCGAAAATCAAATATTATTCTTTTTCTCGTCTTCAATCGGTTTATACTTACTGCGGACTTCCAGCATGCCTCCGCCCTGTTCGTAAATTAATCCCTTTGAATCCACATCGCTATCATTATCCGCGTCTATCATTATTAGTTTCGTTGATACTCTATTCTCTGATCGTTTCTTCCACCGAAACTTTACTATACTTCCCCTACTATGGCGGTTTTCGTTAAACTATCGTGGTTCGTTTGCTTTAACCTCTTTCATTATTATTGTACAATTTTACCGCTCGTCGATAAAAGCTTTGGGCAAGCCCGTCGCTAGGGTACACGTAAAGCATGCGTTACTCTAGGGCAACATACAATTTTAAGTGAATCGAAGCGGAAAAATTATATTAATCATCGTCAAAAATGGCAGCAATAAAATTTTCGCTTACTGAGGGCGGAAAATATGTTCCGACGAGTCTAAGAGCTTAAGATATTAATTAAGTAAAAACAAATAATCCTACTAATAATATTATAAATGTGAAAGTTTTTGAGGACGTATGGATGGGTGTTTGTTAACTTTTCACGCAAAAACTACTGATCGGATTTTGATGAATTTTAGTATAGATATAAGTGTGACCTTGGAGAAAAACATAGGCTACTTTTTGTCACAAATATAAAACGTGATGTAGACGATAAAGAATGGTGAAAGTTTTTTCGATATTTTTGGTACGAAAATTAAATTATTTTTGTTGAATTATGGATTACCACAATAACAGAGATGAAATAAAAAAAAAAAAAAACAAACTATGCGCTATATTGAGTGGGTAAGTGAAAAGTGATAACATGTAAAACGTCATCTCTGAATCTTCGTTTTTTTTTTTCTGTTCAGTAACAACACTACAATACTGTTATGTCCTCGTAAATTTAGGGTTGTTATTATAGTGTATACATAGTTTAATCCCTGTAATTTGCGGGTATCTATGGTAACACGAATGAAACACACTGAAACACTTGAAGTCCGTGGAATACCGAATTTCCACTAATTTTTTTTTTAGTTTAATATACCGATACGGACAAAACAAAACGGAAAAAAAGGCAAAAGGAATAAAACATTAGCACGGGCAACGCCGGGAACGTGGGACATCTAGTTATAACCATAATTTCGTCGATAATGTCGTACCATCTATACAGACGAAAACGTGCTGTACCGAAACTTGAGCTAATGCATACGCTGTAATCGCAATTCGCGACGTTCTAGATTTAATAGAAAATAATGGCGCGCGTGTGCCTGTTATTTAAAGTTCAATTTGTAAATTGCTAATAACTTCGCTTAGGTACTATTAGCTAACAAACTCCGTGGTCTAAACGTACATGGAAATCTAATGTTTTCCTCTTGCGCCGATCTCAGATTTATCGATTGACATACATATAATGTAAGTCGTGTATATTACAACGCAAATCCACCAATTTCAAATAAGAACATGTAATTCTATCGAATGTATCGTTTGACGGAGAGACGCGATTTTGTGCAGAGTTTCTTACGAACCATTGCTCGCAATATGCCTCGATATTTTCTGATAAAATGACTAAATAAAACAAGTATAAATTAAATCAATTTGCTTCTTCGTTTTAAAACAGACAGAGGAGAAAAAAAATACATCGATACGGGAGACTAAGTGTCGAGTATTTGTCTCGGTTCATCGGTTGCCCGGCGCGGTGACATAAGGTTGGATTATTTTTCAAATGTAAAAGCAACGATTTGTTATCTCGCAGTGTTTAGAAATCAATTGCGCAGTTAAAAGGGTTTTCGACCTTAAAATACACGACGTGTCGTTGGCCTTAGTTTAAATTTTATTTCCGTGCGTTCGTGTACAAAATAGAAACCGTTGAATTGGAATTTTTGAGTATTTTCCAAAAATCTTACAATCCTTTAAGGTATTAACGGTCATACTTTTCTTATCATTTTATTATAAAAATTATAAGTATTGTTTTCAAAAATATCTTATTCCTAAATTTTGTTTTTAACGTTAAATTCACAGAGTATTGTTATCGAACAATATTTAAAATAAATAAATGACAATGAATAAGGGTCTAAATAGATGGTGACCACCCAAAAAGTCTTACAATATAATTAACGATCATTATAACTAAAGACCGGAATTATACGCACTAAAAATTAAAATAAAAAAAGATACTAATAATATGATGCAAATATAATGGTCAAAAATAACATAATAGACACCAATATACCCAGTAAATTAGTGGACAAGTCACATATTTAAGGTTTCTTCCTTAATAAAAGTAAAGCCATGTATTTGACATAGTACAATTATTGTTATAACGTAACAGAATAAAAATAAGCTGAAAGTCGTGGCGTGGACGTGAGAAGGTGAAGGCTTAGGCATTGAATGAAATGATATTATTGTTGTTATTATTACTATTATGATAGTAGGTACTGAACTTGTGTAATGTGTACACAATGCTTGTATAATAAAAGTGATAGTGTGTGAATGTTATGAACAGGAAAACATATGGGTCGAGAGGGCCAGGTGTATTCCCGAACCCTAACTGAGATGAGGCACGAGCGCACGTATCCGGTTAGGTTAGACTGTTAAGTAAGGTCTGTGGTGCCTTGTCTGTACCCCGTAACTTAACCGATTTAGGGCACATAATTTTACAAAATATAAAATGAATGCATAGCGGCTCAGTATTTTTTACACAATATACCAGTTTTTTAACTCTATTTTATCAAATACAATTAATTCTTTAAAATAAAATATATTGTATTATGTATTATTATTTTCACTTTTCCTTTAACAAAACATATAGGTATTAATGACAATTTAAAATTAAAAAAATAAATATAAATTTATTTTATTTGAAAAATCTGTCATTAGCACTGTTTATCACTAATCGTTAGGAACTAATAAATATTTCTGATAGCTCTATAAACAATAACATAAGCTATATGGGGCTAGGACTACTCATTTCCCATTGTGTACGCCCCTACGAAACGCCGCGGATACCAACCAAATACGGATAGACACTAACCGGATTCGGTGAGGCACTAACCAGATACCCTAGCTCAGTTGGGATTCGAAAATACGCGCTATCGTCGACGGTGTGTCAATAAACAAATTATCGGGCGCGATGTTTTCCTAACCCAAATCCTAATTACCTAAGCGTCTAATACAAGAACATAATAATTATCACTAAACTCGGTTGTCTGTAACAGCTAGAAAAGTATATGGAACGAAATATAAACGGGCGTTGGTTTCGACAAATCGTTGCGTTTCGCACGCGCTAATCAATTATCTAAAGTACAGAAGTGATTATTCGTAAATATAAAACTTAAGACACGGCATCGGATAGGTTCCTCATATGAACTACGAAATGAACGGATCCGTCGTCGTACCGTAGACTTATTTACTAAGTGATAATACTACACGAATGGCAACACTGTTCACCTTTAGGCAAACGAATAACAATCACCGTAGCAAGCGGACGCTTCCGACGCTGTATCCACGGAGTCGTTTAATGTTCACTCCGCTTTGTGGCGATATTACGTAGTTTGTATGGGCCGCATGCGGGCCGGTATGAACGAATTAGCACGTTCGAACGTAGGTATGGCAATAGCCAAAAGGCAGACAACGCCAACTGCCATCCGCAAGAAGATCCAATAAAGAAAAGACCAAATATGGAAGCCAGATACACGTACGGCAACTGCGACTACTGCAAATGTATCGAAATAATTAGGAATTACCATTTTACAGTAGCCCGATTTCGGTTCTGCAATATCTGTGCATGTAATAGACGAACTATTTAGGTATGTTTGGAGAGAGTGAGCAAAAACAAACTGGAAATGACGCGCGCCGCTCCTTACAAATTATACGCATTCCGCGGTTCCCCACTTTAGCGACTCCCACTCGACTAACGTCTAGAGTCGACTAGAGTGTGGCACGCTTGGCGGCGACACATGCAACTGACAGATATTATTTTTGGAGATGGTTATGAATTATTCAATCATGTATTATGAGTACGTAGGCCTAAATATCTATGCTCAATTTCACCGCCGATGTAATCGCGATTAAAATTATTGGTTTAATCACTTGTTGAATTTCATCAACACTCAATTCAAAGCTTAATCATGTTTAAACACTAACTAGTTAATTTGTATTAAATGCTACGATAGAAATTTTTGGCCGAACAGAAATTTCAAACGCACAATTACAGACACTGTGTTATTGATTTTTTTAAGAAACGCCATTTAAGATCTAAAATGTTATAGTCTCTATTCAGGAATACTGAGGTTATACTGGGGATGGAAGGGGCCACTGTTGTAGGTAGGTAGTGGGAAATGCGAGATACATAAAGTTAATTCATTTATACCCGTAACCGACGATAAACCATTGATAATATAATTTGATAAAATAATTACAAACCTATGCACTATATATTTTCTTTAATAATATCTATTTAATATTGTACCTATTTTCCCGTTTCCCTACGTTTTTCCCCCCGGTTTTCCACATCTATTTTTAGCTAGGAAAATCAAAAAATGATCTCACCAGAGTACCATCCCGGACAGATTTCCTTTCGGCAAAAAAAAAATGTTATAATTGAAAATCGGAGCACAATTGCTAAAATTGTAAACAAATATAATACATCAATTCAGATACAATATTATGTAATGTTGCACGCAAAAAACGCTAAATGAAAAACACCAAATGCAGGTTAATCAACCGATTACTTGCGACGCGATCGATTTAGATATTGTAAACGTTGTATTTAAATGAAACGAACCACGTGACGGACGTGAAACAAGTTCTCTGTGAAATCTGCTGCGATCGCGTAGCAATTATCTCTTATCGTTATCTGGATATTTAAAAATGTATTATTATTTACGTCTGCGGTGACAGGAAGAACGAAATAATAAACACGTAAACGAACATAATAAACGTGACAAACCAAGGTAACCACAGGTTGTACAGCAAATGCAATATTTTATTATAACTGCACAATACTCGGTGTCGATCGTAATAACATTCGTAGAAATAAATGTTCACACGTCATGACTTTAAGTGCTGCGAATGACCCCGGGGAGTGCTTAATACTCAGTAAAATAATTATTATTATTCCTCCGTGTAATAAGTACTTATGTTACTAGACACAATATTATAAACATAATATTTTCGTAACAATTTGCGGTCGTTATTCAAACGCGGGGAGTAAAATTATACATTTTCCCTGGGGGTTAATACTCACCCCGGCCGCTGTCCCGAAATAAATGCTGGCCTAAACCCAACCGATTTCAATGGTAGGTACTTTCAGTGCAAGACAGAGTACAGAACAGTAGACTAGAGTAGAGTAGGTAAATAGTAGAGAACAATCCTCAGGCATAATATTTAGTTTAATTTGTTTACCGGAATGCAATCGCTATGGGCGTCATTGGATTTAGGTCTTATATTTCGAATTATTCTTTTTTATAGGTTACCCGGATCACACAAATGAAAAACAAAAATCACTGGCAAGAAAATCAAATTTTTTTAAAAGGGGATTCACTAGATAGTCACGGCGTATAGATTATCGTAATGTTCGGGAACAGATAGTATACTTATATTGTATCTCGGATGATGTATCTCTATCCGCATTTGTTGTTCGCTCAATAATAGTCGATGCTGCGATATTCGTTTATTTATTTTTTCGTTTTAATCACAAGCTGTATTTAACATTAACATTTAAGAGTGGCAATATAATAAAAAAATGTACGTCATAAGAACGAATATTCCAATACAAAGATTCCCAAAGGGAAAGTCTATACAGACCCACGGAGGTTTATTCTGACGTGCACGGGGTCCATGTTATTTAAAACGAAAATTGGGAGTGCTTGAGACGTAAATAGACGTCGACGAGAGTATATATATATAAAAAAAAAAAAAAAACACGATTGAACGCGCTCCTTTTTCGTGCAATATAGAAACGAGAAACGGCAAACGGTTTCTGTTCCGCCGTACGAACAGGCGACGGGAACGGATTCCTCATGCAAACGAACTTTTCCAACACCGTAAATAATGTCGCGTTACATCACGGCCGACCGACCGGAACGTTTTTTTTTTTTTTTTTTTTTTTTTTTTTTTTATAGGAAACCGCGAAAAAACGCTTACGGCCGGCCCCGAGGCACCGAACGACGCCCTCGAAGCTGAAAAGCGGTACGAGCGCCTTATTTAACACGGCGGCGGGCATTTGGGTACCGACTCCGTACACGGGCGACCGCTATACATGGGCGGTGATGACGTCGCGTCCGTCCGCGGTACACGCGCGGTCGCGATAAACGATTATCGGGTTTGCGCATAAGACGGCCGGGAAATATAAAACCGGCGCGCGCTCCTCGCACCGCGGCCCCCCCCCCTATTCGTCATTCGATACTGCGGGTAAACAAACGCCTGAAAACGACATGATCGCCGTCCGGGTTCGTTTTCGACCAGACCCGCCAGACTTAATATATCGTTCGGAAATATCAATTACCCGTTGAAAGCGCCGACCGCGGGAGGTGGGGGCGGGGAGGAGTTTAGCGGCGGCGGCGACGACGACGACGCGCGATCGCGCGATATGTACGTCGGCGGCGGCGATTTCCGCGGAACGGACACGGACCGTTGCGCCGTCGGTCCCGGCGCGCCGCAAAATATTATGCTATGCGGGCCGTATGGTTTCGCGTTTCGGCCGAGAAGTTTCCGGGAAGACGGACGAAGAGAAAAAAATAATAAAATAAATACGAAAAAAAAAAAAATAATAATAATAAATTTCGCCGGGTTGGTTAGCGCGGTAGCGTGCGGTTGTCGGACCGCGGACGACCGTTCGACAGGTCCGACGGAAATATTGATAAACGGCCCGTGAACAAAACGCTCGGCGAGTATTATTGTTCGCGCACGTCCTCGGGACCGTCGGTGCGCCGTGCGCCGCTCTGTACCCGCCTACTGCGGTAACTCGATAACGCATTAACACGTGGTTTCGGCGAATGCGTTCGGCCCGTTGAGTGTGTTCAGTTGTCGACGGCGAACGTTACCGACGAAACCGTATTGATCCGGACGGTTCTCTAAACGATATCGATAACGCGAAATTGTCATTATACTCGCGGAGGGGGGCGGGGCGGGGGGGGGNGGGGGGGGGGGGGGGGGGGGGGGGGGGGGGTTGATCGTGGACCGGCCCGCGGGAAAATTTCCCCGCGGGCCAGCGCTTGTAAGAAGGCCGTCGTGCGGGGCCGGCGGTCGTTATCGACGAGATCGATAAAATTCAAATAGAAATTCAGGACGCGTTTAAAACGTATTTATTTGTTAGGACTGGGCCAATACCGATAACCGATAGTGCCGGTTACTGGGTACGAGTTTTTTTTTTTTTTTTTTTTTATCGAACCGATATGACGCGATTTGTCGTTTGTAATGGTAACGATAAGGCCGAGATGTATTTTTAGGCGCGTGCAAAGCTGATAAACGGTTAATAATACACCGTGGTTACCGCTTTAATCGTTACAATATTATTATCGTTTATCAACGGTATTATTATCCTTACGGAAATTCAAGAGTTTCACGGATCCAAGGAAAAATCGTTCAAACTTACTGAAAAAAATTTCATTCGTTTACGAACACCCGACACGACTAACAGGAAGTAAATTTTCGATTTTATTATTTTTTTTTAATTTCCCGAACGTTTTTCACCCTATTGTAATGCACAGCGGTACCTATTATGGATAAGTACAAATATCGAAAAACGTTTTGTAGATTTTTCGCTAGTATATCCTTACGCATAAATAATTTCAGCGAATAATCAAAAATGCAAATGCCGTCGTCACAGTCGCTCATCGTGTTATCTAATAATAATAATAATAATAATATCGGTCACGAATCTACAGCTCTCCCGACTTTGTGGTTAGGTAGGTACGGAAATTCCGCACAATTAAACTACCTCCCCCTCTGTCATTGACATCCGGAAACCGTCTTCAAAGTAAACGCTACTAATATTATTATTATTATCGGCACCGAAACACAATCGCAATCAACTGCAGGTTTATTTGATGGTGCAGTAAGTATTCTTACCCGTCCACGAGTCGAAAAACAGCAAATGATTCGGATTTCCGGTACAACAAGTCTGTGAACAAGTTTCCGACCAGAAAACTCGCTCAGAATCATCATCAATGTCAGAGATAGTAGACAATTTTAAATATATTCTGCGCGTTGGAATGAAAAGTTATCTGACGATTCTTCGTTCATTTTCTAAAGACGGAATCACCGAACCTCCGACCTCCCCTTAAAAAAATCGATAGAAAAACAGAAATACTTTAGCAACGTCGGATTTCGTCATAATCGATTTAGTATGTTTTGTTCTTAAGTTTTTCAAATAGATACCGTGTGCAAACTTTTGTTTGCATTTTTCAATAAACATTATGTTTTATTTCTAAAGTATGCTGTACTTTTTTTCCATACGCGTATATTCATAGAAATAGTTTTTTTTTTTTTTAAAATCCTAAGCTCCAGTAATAATACATTTAAATATGTGCTACGATAATTCATCAGTAATAGTTAAACATGTTATCCATCAGTTACTATACAATATCGTGCGAGAAAAAAATGTTCGACACAAATACTACGTAAAAAAATATACTTACCATTTTATGTATAATACTAGTTGATGAATCCGTTCGTTCAGAGCAAGTGAAAGTGTACGTTTATACTGTGATATTGCAACAGGGGGTGGAGGGGGGGGTGAATGAAATATAAAACCTATAGAAAACGACGAATAATATCCGAAGATAATGGACAGTGCTGCACGCGGAATACGATTATTCAGCGCGGAATTTCATCTTTGGATACCCGCGGATTTTTGGAATGTATTATTGCAAAAGCACTGATATCGAGTTTTTTCGGCGGGATGATTTTTCAGAGTATATAATATAACGGATCTAACGATTGCGTTCAATCGCTTGTAAAAAGTAAAAAAGAATGTATGTATATAAATATATTAAATTGTACGAGGAATACAGCAACGATTTATATTCTCAGAGTGTGTTGCAAAAGACGATAATATTATCAAAACCGAGAGAGAGAAAATAAAAACCGGGTACTTGTCTTTAAGAATTAATTTTAGTATACATTGATATATATTATAGAAACGATTTGTAGTGGATATATGTGTACTTTTTTTTTTTTTTAAAAAAAATAAGAATGGTATTTTGACAGTTTTGGAACGTCAAAAAAAAAAAAAAATCATTCCTACGGAAATAACGTGTTCGTGCGGGTTTGAGATTTATTGCACCGAAACTATTTTACGAAATTGGTCATTTTTTTTTGGATTTTTGTCATTTTTCGCGTGACACGCCGTGATCCATAATAGGTACGTATGACAGTCACTGTTGTCATTTGTTGTACAAAAAAATCGAACGGAATCGCAAATTTTGATAAATATCCGTGTCGTCGTTGATGCATTGGTAATATTAATTTTTCGATTTCTTGAAACTGCGTGTATAATACAATAGTACCCAAATAGTTTATGTAGTTTTTTTTTTTACTTATTTATCGCCGTATGTCGACGCCCTCGAGTTTGCGGGTGAAATAGGTTATATAGGTATGCGTACACGTACACCGATGTTATTTTACTGATGTTCAATCTTTCGGTTGGTCGGCCGCGTTCTTCCCCGTTAAAACTAAAATTCTTCGGAGCTCGTGATAAATTTGCATTCCTTGAGGTTTTTTCGATAGGCTGGGATTTTCTGCTCCGGGTGTCATTGTCTACCAAATTTCCTATTATAGGGAACCCGAATCTATACGACCTATCCGGCGTTCGGAATTAGTGTAGCGCCAAATTTAAATTACCTGAATTATGTTCGAGTTGAAGGTAATATTTTTTTTTCGTTATTTTGGTTTTTCTGATGAAAAAACAAACACGATATCTCAAAAAACGTTCTTTAACGAACGAGTTGTCGCAATCGTGATTGATTTTTTTTTTTTAAAAATAAAAAAAAACGACCTGCAGAACATTACAAAACGTGGAATTATTAAACAGCATCGTTCCGGAAAAATGTATAGTTATGTACAGGTAGTAGTTCCATCGCGGTCTCAAGCGTATCAATTGATTTGTTAGAATTATATTTAAAAAAAAAAAAAAAAAAAAACGGAAATTGCCATGCAGTTTACATATTTTTATCAGTCTCATATTATATTTTATGGACTGATAATAACGTCACGGTTCCTTGGACCTGTGCGAAGTACGGCTTTCTTTTAGTCTAAGTATTTCTTCGACAGTTACCGAACGTTTTTCGGTGAAGGCGGATAGTTTTCCGTCGTCATTATTGCTCTCGAAATCACGATCGCGAGTTACTATTACATACATTTTACAGAAGATCGGGGTTAGAGATATTGCGGGGCAACAATCATAGTAATTCAATAGTGACTGCCAGGGATGTATAAATTGGTTCTTAAAAGCGCTATATTCACGTGTCATATTATTATATTTTAACGAATCCTGGGCAAAAGTTTTATCGACTGAACTTATAACTTTTCGATTTATTATTAATTCCCATTGGATTCAAATCAGTCTATAAACTCATTTTATACCATATCGGTTTTATATATTATTGTCGAAAAATCGAATAATATTATGTACGGGAATATTTAATTGTATAAATATATAAATAAAAAATGTTTACATACAAATAATATAAATAAATGCTTTAATGCGTCGCCTGGAGTATTATGATACGACCGGTTTCGAATTAAAAATTCATCGTCGGGTATGTGACAGTCAGAATGTAGAAAACTACGTTTTACATTTTGACTTTTTGCGTTTTACATTTTGACTGTCACATACCCGACGATGAATTTTTAATTCGAAACCGGTCGTACAATACACTCATCATGATACTCCAAGCGACGCATTGATTGATTCATTTATTTTATTTTTATACATACATTTTTTATTCATATATTTATTTCCTATATTTTCACTATACTCAGTCTATTTATTTACGTGTATGAACCATTTCAACGATTTTGTTTTTACTTTATTATTTTATTTATGTTTAATTATTCGCAACAGTAGACAGGTGCCGACCGTGACAGTTCACTCGAACAACCGCGTTTGATAATTTTTGTGCAAAAAAGCGAATCGCACCTAATATAATATTTCACGCGCACGCAGCGGCGTATTATAAAATCGACCATATGTGAATATCGAATTTACGTGTTTACCGATAAACCCAATGTTATGTTATTGCTCCTCGGCACAACACTTTGACGGTTTTTGAATTTGGGAAACAAAACAAAATTACAAACGATAAAACGATTTTTTTTTTTGCTTAATTTAGACCTTGCACTTGTCTTACGCCCATTTACGTACCCTGAGTGTACCGTCCTGTTCGTGATGTTCATCATTTTTTTTTTTTATAGTCGGGAGGTTAATTGGTTTTCTCTGACCATGTCAATCTACCATTTACCCGATTGGTGGTCTTCTCGGGATTTTCTCGTTAATTTCCACACTGTGATCTCGTATATTCATCGACCTTCTGATCTCGAAACGCGCCCGGTCCAGTTTATCCTTCGGATTTTGAGAACTCCAACTATATCAGACTCGTTAAGCATTGTCGTCCACCCTGCGTTTAGCGGTCGTTAACGTGTATTCGTCACATCGTTTCTGCCAAGACCATGTAGTTTACGTAAGCACATTTTCTCAAATACTGATTATCTGTTTTCGACCGATTTTGTTGATGCGCACGTTCTACATGCTCTGCAGTGCTCGAGGTCTTTATTCAACCTTATTTTCGTCCTTCCGGACGGTAATTTCGACTGAAATTATAGGAAAAATAAAAAATAGCATCACCTGTTTCCAGTCGTTATTCTCCGGTTAATCTCCTCGGGGAGACACGCAAATAATAATATAATATATTAATATAAAGAATACAATAGTAAATAGTTATATATATATTATTATATTATTATATTAGATACTATCTAGGCATAAGTACATTATCGTTCGAACCAGTAAAAAAAAATATCATATTCGGTGACAGATCTATTTATTTTTGTATACGATACGTCGGGCTGAAGAAACGTAGACATTTATACACTCGTTCGGGTTATATATAATATAGTGTCTGCAGAATTCGCTAGGAAATATAAAGAGGTGACGGAGAAACACCAAAGAAGACAAACTACCCGTAAAATATTACATATAACGCTATAAACATTACCATTTTTTTTTTTTTTTTTTTTGACGGGGAGAGGACGAACACAAAGACTAGTCGCTGGCTGCGATCAATCATCATCACGCCGAAATTATTGCAGTGTTCCAAACCGAAATCTCTGGAAAACATTATATCGTCGACCTTTATAATACAAAATCAATAAAGTATCGTATATGTAATAATATGGAGCACAAAGTCGATCGGACGATGATGGTAAACGCGGGATGAAAAATATGCCGTTTATGAATTATTAACGTCTTATCACTGTGTGCGGGAATTACGAGTACCCGTTACAGACTATACAGACGGAAAAAGTAAACGTACGCGGTATTATAAATGTATATATATTTTTATTATTATTATTTTTTTTTTTTTTGGTCGCCTGCTGTAATTTACATTACATAGGCGGCACTCCTCTGTGTATTTACAGACCGTATCCGTGATCAACCCGTGCCGCATTGGGTTGCTGGTTAGCAACCCCGTTGTGGTTTTTCATCGTATTGGTTTTTATAGGTTTACACGCGGATCGTCGATACAATACCGCCCGCCGGCGTGTTATTATTGTTCGAATACGCGAACATTATTAATTATTAATACTTTCCGGAAAGCACAACACTTGAACACCACTACAACCGTGCATAGTGTTTTCGCCAGTTTAGACCGTCCGTAAAACGTAATTTAATAAATAATATCTAATGGTCGACGGATATAAACCGCGTTTAAAGTGACGGCAAAGTGTCGGCGGAGCATTTATTATTAGAACTGTGAAAATTCAATGCACCAAAAACCGTCGTAAAATGCATTAATAAAATCTCATTAAATGCTGGCAATAAACGTTAACGCTTGAAAATTACCGAATAATATCAAGAAAAAGTGCAATATGCAATTTTATGTTCAGAAACGTAATAACCTCTCTTTAGAACTCTCTTACCTATTTATATTATTATCTCTCTCTTATTTTGCCTTTATTTTTCCTTATCATTTTGTGTTGTCAGTTATTTGTTAGTGACTCATTACAAAATAAATTTCAATATTGATTTTTTTCCGGTATTGTTGTGTTTATTTGTAATTTTATTAATTATCAATTAAATAGAAAACATTAGTTTTGTTTATTACGGTAACTTAATAAATATGTACAGAGACGTGAGAAGACTGTTGATCATAATGTCGAACACACATAAAATCAGATGTGATAACATACTGTTAACACAATATACTTAACCTAAAAGGTTATGCTGATAATGCCATTATCACACAACAAAGTATTTCAATCAGACATTGCGTTAATAAAGCTATATCTACTTAAAATTCCTATAAATGTATAACTTTAATTATTACAATAATAGGTATAAATATAAAATCTAAGCGCTACATTTGATTTTGAAAATTAATATACTTTAATAGCTACGCGTTCCTAGACACAATACAAATATCTGATAAAAACTGCAGTTCTTTACACGAGTTTGGGAAAACGTGAAAGAGAATATTTACATGGAAATGTGATATATTCGCTTACCGAAACGATTATTTTATCGTAGGAAGTTCCTTGGTTGTAAATTTGTGAGACTTGGATAACGACCGGACAGAGAAAAGATTAAGAGTTTAAATTGTATAGAAGAAAATCCGTGGGATCGCCATTGATGATGTGACGGAGAACTGGTGAAAAAGGTTCAATAGAGAACGGTACGATATGATGGAACTAGCACCAGTGCCAAATTCTATTAAAACGCAACGAATGCATTAGTCGTTTGGTCATATAACGAGGAGATGTAAAGATAGAACATTTGAAACAAAAACGGAGTGGAGACCTATAGAGGAAGAAGACCTCGCGTAAGTTCCGGGAATAAATGGATGGACGAATTAGAAGACGACCTGAGATTCTCGGTATTAAAAACTGGAGAGGCGTATCTCAAAGAGAAGGTATGGCTGTAGAAGAAGAGAAGAAGGTGTTTCCGAAATACGCGTATTGTTCTCGGTATAGGTGCGCTTATGGGTTCGTGAAAGCTGCGTATCAGTCGAGGAAAAAACGGTCGTACAGTTTTGTAGGTCACGATTTCCCGAGTGTTTGCGGTAACTAAAATATTTCAGGAGACCGTTCGGAATCGATTGAACGCCAAAACGTATTATAGGAAACAACTTTTTATCTGAATAATATATTATAATGCATTTTAGGAGACAATACCGTAACTTTCACGCTGAACTTGCTCTGCGGCGAATTTCGTATACCTTCGTATGTACGGCTAAAACAATTAAAATATAAATCAACGCGACACACGCGGTCGTTACCGCGATACTGAGTTATGGGTGTAAGGAATGCTTGTGCCCTACTTTTTTTTTTTAGATTTTTGAAAAGGATTAATATATTATGCGCTTTCGGGAAAAAATTAAATGTAATGCGTTCTGTCTGTTAGCACGGTTTCGTTCCAATCATCAACGGTTTCTGCGCGTGTACCGAATTCCGTCTGCTCGATGAACGGAGGTCATTTTTCGATATACAAAACGTGATTCATTAAATAGTTATTCTTATTGGCCGTAATAAAAAAAAAAAACAAAAAAACAAAAAATAATAAAAATAAATACTCGCGTGCAGCTGAGCCCCGTCATTATGATATCGAATTTCCACACACCTATTTTGTGTTACAAAATTAATATCCTTTGGAAAAAACAATAAACGACCGAATACCATAATAATAAGAGTATATAATACGTTATGCTCGCCATTTCGAAACAAACGATGAAATTTGAGCATACAAATATCTATATGGTAAGGGCGGGGTTGAAAATGGCACTTTTTTTTTTACACAATTTCGTAATCGTTTAAAGTTCTAACTTCGATGATAATCGTAAAATCCGCGCCAAATGTTTTGAAATAAACGCATTGAACGCGTTTTTAACCACCCGAGCGTCACTCAAAATTGCTTTTCCTTAATATTGAGTTGCGAACGAGTATGAATCAAATCGATCTATTTATGGCCTACGTTTTCGACGCCCCACCCATAACCGTGGCGCAGCAGAATCGGTAGTGTTTTCTCACCTTTTTTTTTTTTTTTTTTTGTCGATGATCCCTAAAATTTTTTTCACAAATAAAACGTTAATTTACACCTAATGAAATTCAACGTGCCCGCAACATTATTATTATCAAACACAGATATTATAAATCTATCAAACGGTCCTCCCACGCTCGTAAAAATAAAAAAATGTCCCGAGTACAAAATATCGTTGTATACGCAACGTACAATGAAAATTATTTTGCAACGCGAGGATATATATTTTTTTTTTTTTTTTTATGGTGATTAATGGTGCGTTATTTTTATTGTTATTTATATACTTTTTATTATTATTTTTTGACGCGTTTTTTAATAATAATGTATAACATTATATGTTTTTTACATAGTGCCATATAATAAAATAATAATAAACGCCTACGAAATACGTTTTTTTTTTTTTTTTTACGCGTTTCTGAAGGGTTAAGCAGGTTAAAGTGTCACGTGCAATTATATTGTTATTCTCTCCATAAAATCGATTACAATACCAACGCATTTTATTACGGGCCTTAGGAAACTCCGGAGTCCGGGCGCGGTTTCGAGTCGTGCGGTGTTATCGCACGACAAATGGAAAACGCAATATCAAAAGTAATATTGAACGTGATGTGTTCGCCGCGGCTTTTGTTCTCGGTTTCCCTTACGGTTTCGTTAATAATTACCGTTTCGGGGAACCGAGGAGAACCGGGTAGATAAAAAACACAATTACCGAACGGTTCGGTTCTTGGCGACGGCGTTTCCGGCGTCTGGAGTCCAGACACCGGACGCGCGGTGAACCCGGCCTGGGCCCTCCGTCGGGTCCGGTGACCGTTTTCCCAGACTGTTTTCTGACACGCCCGGGCAAATCTATTTTCGAAAAACCGTTAGCTCACGATCGTTTGGTCAGTGACGCAACAACGATAATGTTACGCTCGAGGTATAAGGTAACGTAGGTAAATCGAAAAACCCGGCCGTTTATTGAACCCGCCCGACGACATTGGCCGGACTCTCGGCCCGTCCTCGGGTGTTTCCATTGACCACCGGTCTCCGCCAGAGACTTTTCCGGCATAGCTGTTTTCAGACGCCCGACGGGATACGCGCGTTTAATACAGTAGTGCACGTAAAACGTATAGGAACCGAATAGCGCGTTTCGGTATCCGATTTCGAGCGGACAACCGTGACGACAATATCAAACGAAACGTAGCATATAAGTGTGTTATCAGATCGACTAATGCCGTGCTCAATACAGGGCGATTTTTTTTTTTTTTGTTGACGAACCCGTAGATTTCCACGCGATACAGGGCGAAACAGCGAGTCAGTCCCGGCGGGTTTTCCCCGGCCATTTTATGATCGTTGTTATCACGATTTTAAACGCGAATCGTTCTCGTTAACATTTCGTATTATCAGATGGATCACGCAGTGTACAGATAAAAATATCATCTAAACGATAACATAGATATGGGCGTACTACATTTTATCTTCTAACTGTATGAAAACCAGATAATAACATATGTTCTTATTATAATTACATTCGTACGAAATATTTTTACTTCTTAACAAATGGAATATGAAGATAATTCGTAAATTTAGTATTATATTATCAAAAGTCCTCAAACGTCTCATTTTTTTTTTTTTTTTATAATCAAGTCTTCAAAATATACAAATATTTCATATTATATTGTACGATTGTATGTTTTGTACTATATAAATTGATTTTTTTGTATTCAAAACCAGAATGCTTAGTACTCACGTATATGTATACATAAACTATTTTGAATATTAAGTAATATGTTTTGAATCCGAATTACTTACCATCTAAAATTATATTTGTACGAATCGTTTTTAGATATTACATTTATTATTCATTTTACGTTACCCGCTATCCAGATAACTGTAAATTTTATTTCATTTAAGATTTATATCTTCAGTCATAATCTTTATATTTTCCCTATATACAAACATTATTAAATTATTATTTTTTCCGCGTGCACAATAAGATGATTACCGATAATTTTCAATTTTTTCGACCAATTCACACGGACGATTTTGAACCCTGGAAAAACGGTTGGAAATTGGAAAAATCGAAAATCTAAACGTTGCAGGCCGTCGTTTCGAAATCGAATATAGGTACACGAACGTAAAACCTTTGTAGTATTTTTCGATAATTCAATTTGGATTATTTTTTTTCCCCCCCGGATATGCCAGAAAGCCAGACAATATGCAATCGATTATGCAAACCGCGTATTGGATCTTTTTTTTTTTTAATTATTTTAAATCTCTGGAATCTCTACACCTGCCCGAATAGACACTTGTCTTTATTTGAATAATCGACCGCGAGGAATAAATCAAATATTTTATTTTCTGACGGGGTCATCGGAAATGACGCGTGGAGTACTGCGATAGGGTTTTTCGATTTGAATAATAATATTATTTTGCCCGTATATATAGTGATATTTTCGGACTTATTATTCGCGAATATTCTCGTACAATACGACAATAATATTATGTAAATCTTGAACGACAATAACAATATTGATATATTGCATTACAGCGGCGGTGGTCCGGTCACGATATGTGGTCTGAAACGTTGAAAAAACCGGCCAAGGGGAAAAATGATATAATATAGAAAATACGAACGAGTAAAATTTATTATTATGGCGTAAAATTCCGCGATTCGAGTGTCGGGTTGCAAAGCCTATCGTGGAAAAATATTCAATGCCCTTAATTTTCCGGCCATTAGTTCTAAAACGGTGGAAGATTTGTAACGTGACCAGCTATTCTTTCACCGTACGCCTGAAAAAATCACGGAACATAAGCTCAAATATTCCAATCATATCGGCACATGGTCGAAAATAGTCCTCGGATTTGTTATGCTTCGTCGCTGGGTTCGAACTAGGTGTGAGAGGAGCCAAATGTGTGTATCACTTTTTCCACGGACTTCTTTGGTCGCGCGGAAGGGGGGAGGATTGCACGAGATTCGAGAGACCCGTAAGTTTTAAGGATAATAATTTAAGTCTAGGAACGCGCAATTATCGGTTATGGTCGATGAAGAAAATTAAAAATCAAATATCGATTAATTGTGTATTTCGATCAGTATCGATAATAGTTTATGTTGATAACGTTTTTTTTTCCCTGTTGATTACCGTCAAATGCTAATGATAAGGACTAACGGGGAACATGACCGCTGTGGTTATATAATAGTTGCTATAGTACCCAATTGTTTTTCTTCGTTTGTTCTGGAAAAATAAAAAACTGTCATAAATAACTATCGCACATGCCTAAATATATCTGTGTCTATAAACGAGAACTTATGTACCGCGAGTTAAAAAAAACAATGATTTTAAAAAAAAAAGAAAAAATGACCAAAATTGATATTGACGACCTTTCGTTTTTGGTTTCAACAAACCAAGATAATTATTGTATCGTCGCGAACCAGCGCGAATTATCCAAACGATGAGATTTTGAGATTATTTCAACAATAATAGATAGTAATTATAGACAATGATTAGTTTATTATTTCAATATTATCCTTATCCGAAATTCGATATCGTCAAAACACTTTAACGTCTAATCGCGTTGATAATATTATCACGATATATTTTACGTTTTTTGGGAACGCCGTTATTCTAAAAGTCGTTAAGCTCATCAATCGCGTTATTATAAGTGTTTTTTTAATTTTTTTTTTTTTTTACAAAAAGTTTTCGCGTTCAGTTTTGAGTCCCGGCTTTTATATTTAACCGTCAAGTCGGTATATAGACACACGTGCGCGGTCTATATTTACATCGCACATAATCATCGCGAGTTACGTAAATATTTTTTTTACCCACGCCATGATATTGTATTATTTTTCTTTGCAGTCTTTTTTTTTTTTTTTTACTTCGAGAAAAGATAAAATCGTTTTTAATCGAAATTCGAAAGAATTCAATCTCCGTGAAGAAGTAACCCACACACACGCGCGCGCGCGCACGCACGCACGCACAAGAACCCGACGGAAATGTTAAGTAAACATAAAAAGTTTAAGGATTTGAATTTACGTTATATTTTCGTCTCTCTCTGATCCCTTATAACAATTAATACACTTTGTTTAATTTAAATTATTATACGAACACTCGGCGATAATATATTATTAGCGCGAAAAACTGTGAGCCGAAACAGCAGGATTAAAAAAAAAAAATAATAATAATAATAAAAACTGTGAAAAATAGAACGTCTAATAATTTAAAAAAAAAACCTCCGTATCGTAAAAAATATCTGAGGAATTCGTTGAAAGCGTCGCGGCGTATGGAATCTCGCGAATAAATAAATTTATCGTCTTTGCGACAACGTTTTAACAAAATATAATAATATCTGCTGCAGCCATATAATTATTGTTGTTGTTGTTGACGAATGTCCTTAAAATGTTTTGTGTTCCGTTTTCCGCTGCGCAGGTTTTTTTTTTTTTTCGACCGTAAGTATTATTAATCATTTGTTTTTTTTTTTTATTATTAATGCGCTTACAGAGGTAATTTTAATCCTTAGTCATCATTTCACATTTAAATACTATTATTATTATTATTATACAACTCTCCGCCGCCGCCAGTATAATTTATACACAACGATTATAATGATAATTTTCTGTAGAATATTAGGCGATTATATAAATTATGTAATTTTGAAGTGGGTGTACCTGTATTTCTTTCGGTCCGATTTAAGTGTATTATACACCGTGAGTTTCAGCGCTGCAAAGAAATGGTAACGCGAAATGTAGCGGCCGGACGGACTTTTAAAGACGGAAACAAGGTTTCATTTCGTTCAAATTCCAACGTAGGAGTGTACGTACAAAACACGAATATTATTTTCATATATATATACATTTTTTTTTTTTTTGTTTAATCGACTCTTCTTTCTTTTATTTATTTTTTTATTAAGTTTATATTTTTAATGAAACTCGATCTTGGGCCGTTCGTTTTGATTCCGGAATCCGGATTTTATACCGGGATTTTAGGTAGATAATTTTGTTGAAAATACGTAAGAGTGACGCAAACATTACTATTGTAACGCTAAACGTGATGAGTTTTCTTTTAAAAGAACTTGACAATTTTTAACCAAATAATTTGCCCCAGCACTTTCTATCCCGGAAGTACGAATAGAAATATTCCAAATTATTTCAACAACGCGTCACTGCATTATTTTTACAGAATATACAATACTTATTACAGATTAACTAAACGATTTTGATTAGTGTTTCTTGTCGGTTTTATCAATTAACATAATATTCCGTTTTTTATTATTCATTGATAATACAGATAGGCATCTCCTAAATCTTGTTAAAATCGAAATGAACTGTTATTTTTAATAAACTACACCAAACTATATTATGTTCTATTATCGTATTATAACTGTTATAATTAATATGCTACATTAATTATTCACTATAGATAATAATATAAATCCGCAGAGACTACGAAAAAAGTACATAATTACAATGTTTAAAAATTAATTGGTACAATAAAATGTTATGTTTAATTTACAAGAGCTGTTATTTTAATTTTAAACAAGACACATGGAGAAATTCCCCTTGTAAATAAATTCATATAAAAATGTATACACAGTTTTACGAACCACTGAAATTAAATATTCAGGAAAAATAACGGTACTAATTGAAAACTTACCTGCCTTTTGTGCCTATGGATGTTCTCTTAAGATTATAATACGTCATATAAAATAAATAATACTAAACAATAAAGTTAATGAAAAATTAATAGTAAAATTAACTTTAAATAATGTATAAATTTGCTTTGGACTAAGGGAGTTCATTGAAAAAAATAAATATCTAGTAAATTAGTTCATAATTGAGTTTATATTTTAAATAAAAATTCGAAAAATCTCGATTTGTTTTTTCAGGAAGTTTAAGGCCTATTTCAGAAATATTCATCCTCGCGGTGTGCACGAGCGCAGACTAATTTGCATTTTCTTCGATACGAAACTCCTATTTTTATCACCAGATTCAAATAGTATTAACGGTTTCAAGCATCTTTAGCTAACGTAATTTTTGTCTATCTTAAAAATACGCCCAAGAAATGAATATTACAATGATTTTTCAAACAATATTAAATGCACGACTTCAAAAGTACAGAGATTTGACAACTCTTTTTGGGAGAAAAAATTATAAGTGAAAATACACAGTATCACATTCATGCATGCGTTTTAAATTTTTGAAAAACCATATTTAATTTACAATAGATAATCTTATAGGATACATATTTTATCTCGGGTATTTTTTTATTATAGAAAAAAATGTCTACCTTTCGAAATTCCTTGCAAAGCTATTCGAATCTGGTATACTAAAAAAAAGGCGGTATTTCAAAATGCGTACATTGAAACATCAGATTTTCCTACGTAGAAAAAAAAACACTCTCATTAAAATTTGAGTATACGTCCGGGTTAAAATATTATTCGTTTTACCATTTGAGTGAAGCACACTGTATAATATAATAGATATAAGTGTTCGGTTATTCATCACACTATAAAAAAAAAAAAAAACCGTAGACGATGAAATAATAATATTATAACAAGAACACTATTATACACTCTGCAGCACTCACCAAAGACGCTATATTTTTTAATGAAAACAAAACAAAAAAAAAATCGCGAAAAATATTAATATAAAGTTAAAATAAAAAAAACATAATATCGGATTTCTTTGGATATTATTATTATCATTTATTATTGTTACTATATTCGGGAACGAAAACAATACGTTACTATATTCAACCGAAAATATAATAACAATAATAATTTCATCTCTTATAACTGCATCCGTGTCGTTATAATTGTGACGCGGGCGCAGCAGATAACTTTACGGGGTTTTCGTATTTTTTGCTTTCCTGAACCATAACGATTATTACAATTACATATTATAACTACCCGGAATCCGGTGATCATAGACGCAATAAAGTCGTTTCTTTTTTGGCGGTAGCGTTTTTTACGTAATAATGCGAGCAAAATAAAAATACAAAATAAAAAAAAAAAAAATTAAAATTTTTCGAAGTAAACAGCTTTGTATTAGAAAACCGTTTTTAGAAAACAGAATTACACATATAAGTGTGTACTCTATTAATGTCAACTAATGTATAATACTTATATGTAATTAAAGCAATATTTCTGGTAGAAAAGTTATTTACAGATACCAAAAGAAAAAAAAAACACACATCACAGTAAAACTTTGCAAAAGTTTGCAAAAGTAACAGCTTACTTTGAAAAACAGCTACTCATTTTTTGATCTTCATCTATATGGTGGTTTTCTAAAGAATTGGGAAGAAACGTAACGTTTAAATTATTATTGAGCAATTGAGCTATTAATATTTAATTACATTTTTCTAATTTTTCAGGTCTTATGTAGTTTTAAGTGAATAAAATTGTTGTGGACAGTCTATCAATAAGATTCATCATAATCCATATAATTTGTATTCAGTAAATGATGGTTGGTAAAAAGTTAAGTACAATGTAATATTTTGTTTTTTATAAGTAAATAATGTGAAAATTCGTATGAAATTCTTAAAACTCGTGACATATCACAGTAAAACAATCTATATATTTCTACCAAGAATCTTGCTCAGCCATCAACTTTGAGGGAGATTTCTGGTTACAAATTAGTTTAACAGCTACTCTGAAGAAATCATTTTTTGATTTTCATCTATATGGTGGTTTTCTAAAGAATTTGGAAGAAACGTAACGTTTAAATTATTTTTGAGCAATTGAGCTATTAATATTTAATTACATTTTTCTAATTTTTCAGGTTTTATGTAGTTTTAAGCGAATAAAATTGTTGTGGACAGTCTATCAATAAGGTTCATCATAATCCATATAATTTGTATTCAGTAAATGACGGTTGGTAAAAAGTTAAGTACAATGTAATATTTTGTTTTTCATAAGTAAATAATGTGAAAATTCGTATGAAATTCTTAAAACTCGTGACATTTCCAAATACGCTAAACCGAACGTCACTCAGTGTAGGTTTTTGTTAGCACTGATTCCTATTGTAGAGTACAGATATTAATTAATTAACTTTATGTACTTATCCTACCTTTCCAACTTCTCATCTATATCAGCGGTACGCCCATCAGCAGTATCAGCACTTTTTTTTTCGTTTAGTTTTTTATTGTTATCAAATTCTCCTCCCGAAAATACATTATTTGGCTACTAGCCGTTATTGCAGCTGACGCGTGGAACTTTATCGATCAAACACTTCAGGGTATTATTGACGTACTTGGGGTGAAAACCTAAGAAAAAAGTATATACAAAAAACAAGGAACGGTCTGTCGATGTATTATTATTGTTCTCCCGGCAAGCTTTACCGCATTGATTGTTTCCCGCCATAGTTTAGCAGCCGACGACCGAACGACTAACCGACCGACGACAACGAGGGTTGTCTCCTTCAGCGTCTAACCTATAATACAGAACTTATAACGTTATTCACTTAAAGTCCACAAAAAAACGCTTAAAAACGTTTAAAAAGCCTCAAAATCGGACATGAAGAAAAAACAAAAACAAAAAAAAAAATGTTTGTATGTTTTTAAAAGTTCCTTTTCTAATAACTCAAATTTATAAAATACAATTTTCGAACACTGCAAAAGTGATTAACACGAGTCTTTTTAATTAAAATTGTAAATATTATAAAAAACATAAAATTATTTTGTATTAATAGTTTGTTTAGTGTGATAAAATTACATTTTATGGTGGTTGGAGGTGGAAATTTTAAACCACTCAGAACCCTCTGTCATTTTTGGTTTTTAGTTATTTTTTTTCAGGGCTCTTTTGACGTTTTTAAACTATTTTCTGTGGATTTAAATTCATTAAGTCCCAAGCCTTAATGCCTATAAAATATAATATACTTAAGTCGATCGACCGAACGAGAAATCCGATATTTTTTCGTACAATAATATTTCAAAAATCGGACGCAACGACCAACCGACGTCGACGAACTAAAATTTATTCCAAAACGATTATACTCAGATCAAACGAAAAGTTTGGTCGAACAACTGTTTAGGTTCTCCGATTATCAAACTGATCAGACGTGTGAGCCACTATAACATTATAGTTTTATGGATCCCACGGTTTGACGACCGTTGCCATAGGATAGACAGCCGGACAGTCATGTGTAGGACGCGGAACCCCGTTAATGCAGCGAATGTGAAACCATATACAGAAACTAGACATTTGCATTAGCCCGAGCATGCATCAAAACAAGAATACCGCCATCATAAAAAAAAATAATTTATTTATATGTATATACATACATTAGCATTAATTTATATTTTTTCCGAGGCTTTTCACTATTTTGTTGGAATAAGAAGACAGATAAAAAGCCTGGCAATATAGATATTTCACTGTTGCCGAACCGCTCCGTTTCAATATACCAAAAATAATTTGATGTTACGGTTCTCGCGTATTATCGCACTGCCATGCAAATTGTCTACTTCAAAGGGGCCGGTGACCCACCCGACTTACAATATTCCTTTGTCGATTTTATGACGACTAGTTAAGAACCGGTGTAACGTTACACTGGCACGTGGTACTTGTACTTTTTTTATTATTATTATTTTTTTTTTTTGGGGGGGGGAGAGGGGGTTGGGGTGCACACATTTTGAATATACGATTGCTAATTCGTAAAATCAAAATTATTGACAGAGGTTTTAAGTGAGCGGTATGGAATTCGGGTATCACCAGTGCATCGCACCTGGCAAGTACTACCCTACAATTTTCATATTCGTACATACAATTATTAACAGTCAGTGTTTTCTATTTTAGTATCATACAAATAGATTTTTTTTTTGTGTTCTTGAAAAATACGCAGTATACGTATCGGTCTGAACGGTTTACACAAAGTTTACTTATATTAGCCGTGATATTACGAATTTTTGATTGCGTTTTTGTTTTTACCAAACGAACGCGACGGAAAGGTAATTTCTTATTTCGCGCTCGCGTCTCTATATTATGATTATAATACTATTATATCCGTAGTTTCTCTAAACTAGTAAAGTTATTTTAGTTTATACTCTGTATACCTACGTTTCAAAATTATACCAAAAAAACGTGTTTGTTACATACGCGTAATTATAATTTAATATAGATCTGTGGCTTAGTGTAAAAAGGAAAAATGTAAGGGCTAATGAACAATCGAAAATAATGAAAAATTAAAAAAAAAAATGAAAATAATATGTTGAAAAAAATTTATTTTTTTCCTTAAGTCAAATTTAAAGTCCGTAATTTTTTACTATAATTTAGTTTTCCTATTGGTCTTTTGACGATGACCTTTCCTAATTCCAATACGTTCTTTCACTGATCCGTTTCCGATAGATTCTTGAAAAGTGAACGAAGTCATAGGAACTCGTTCCTTTGAATCCGTTTTTTCCAAACACCGGTGTGAATGTCCTGCGGCTTTGGTGTCAGGTATAAATTTTAAACGTATAAAATTGATTGGTTTACCACGGGTATCGTACCACGGCGTACGTATACGCTCGAGGATTGGGGAAATAATAAAATTACAAACCGGAAGACCGTCGCAAAAATCAAATGGCGACAAGAAAACCAACTACTGCACTGTATATGTACATTACAACAATATTATTTCGAAGACCGCGGCGGTGACGTCTAGAGCGAAAATCTATAATAATTCCGTTTTGACGTCGTCCCCGTGGACTTTGTGTCCGGAAATGCGACGACCGAACTTCGTCGTCTAAAATACAGAGCGATTGTTTTATCGATCTATTATTATATTATCTATAAACGCGAAGATTTCAAAAAAACTCGACTGTGAGTTAACCGATTTTTTTTTTTTAAAAAAAGAGAGGCATCATATTATTGTCAAATATTCTGTGTCAAAAAATGTCAAACAATATTTTCGGCGATTGACATTGTTTGCCCACATAGTGCCTCGGCATAATATTATAAGCAGAGTATTAGGTACCGTAGTTCTTGAAAAATACAGAGGCACTTTATACTGCGACCGGAGTCACACTTAAGCTTACGAAAATTAACCTAACAAATACAAATATTTCGTATTGACGTGGATATTGTGCCGGAGAACCAACCGAAATTAGCGTCATTAATGATTGTATATCTTTACCAGATCATTATGCATCGACAGTTTTGCGACACCGGAAAGTCACACTCTCCGAGAAGAAGAGAGCTCGAGGAAAACACGTTGAAATGGGGGGGGGGTGACTAAGAGATGACCTTTTTTGAAATTGAAGCACATTTCATTTCTCTGTATGTCCGTGCAGCGGAAAACATTTTTTATTTTTTTATAATTTCGTCTTAGACATTGTTTTTTCAATCGATTAATTGATATTAATCACGATGACATTTTCCCATGTCCCTAGCAATAAATTCGAACGGCCGTTCTTTCAACGATATTACCGAGTGTGCGAATCGCAATCATCTTATCGTCGTATTACAGTGATAACGATTATTCGGGATAGTTTCGCATCATGTTACGCCGATACACGTAACGAAAATATTAACACCGACAGTGCGATAATACCGTTTCGGTTAACGCGCGAGGTCAGATCGGACGAAATATGCATTATACATTTTCGCGATCCAATAACGCACTCCGAACATTCGCTGACATGGCGTGATGTATGTACTAATATTATCGTAATAATTCTATTATTTATTCATTCGTTTCAATCGCGATGGATAATTGTAATGGGCGTTCGGTGTGTTCGGGGTGTGACGGGTAACCTCCGAGCGAGCCCCGAATTAACGGCCGGTTCGCAAGGTTTAAATGGTGTAATTGTATTTTATATTCACGCGCGTGTCACCCGACCGGCCGAGAAATTCGCGTGAATAAGGTGCGCGCCGCACAATTCACGGGAGGCCGCAAAGATCGGGTGTTGTAGGTCAGCTTAGGGTTCGCTTAGGGTTTACCATATTATTGTTTTTATCGACGAAAAGAGACCTAGGCACACAGCAACGGTTATTTATTCGCGTGGCCGAACGGAAAACCGGTAATAATATTTATGACATAATTATAACAATTAATAAAATAGAACGATGGCGACAATACTTCCGATTGTATACGATCGTGCATTGTGAACTGTTATTGCGTCTATACGAAAATATGCAACGAGAGCTTTTGATAAAACAATATCTCATTCGATAAGAAATTTAAAAACCGCGTATCTTAATATTGGAATTTTGATAAAATATATATTATTATTTTTTTTTTTTTTTTTACCAATAAATGGAATATTTGGTTTCGACCGTACCGACCGTTGTAATGCAATTTGTATTTCACGATTTTTTAACATTTCGAAATCGATATAACTGTCGAGTTACATAGGACGTTTTTCGGTGGTCTTGAGATATTCTTCGAATTGAAGACCATTTTTTTTTTTTTTTTTAAACATTTTAATATTCTTCCGCAAAATCAATGGCGTCGCAACGATCCCAGACATATTTTCATAAGAAAAATCATTTAATCAAAATTAGTCGATAAAGCCGAGAATCGAGTTCCCTACATGATTCACGACAAAACTTTCACGGTGATTGCACGCACAAACCTTTAGGTCGGTTTTTCTTTTTCTTACAACAAACCCACTGCGAGAATTCATTGCGTTCGTTTCTTTTAATTCAATTTTTTTTTTTTTTTTTATGAAGATCAGACTTTAATGTATCAAGAAGCTAAGAGAAAAAAAAAATCTTAAATCGAATTTTACGTTTTGTTAAAATATATACCGTATATCTTGTTCGATATGGGAACGTTTTTCTTTTTTCGTACATGCCTATATATTAATGCCTGTGGAAATTCTAAGTCAAGTTTACCAATGCGATGTTCGGTTTTTATTAAGAATGCGACAAACGCATCTAAGTTCTTTAAATCAGTGTGCTCGATACGTTTTTTTTTTTTTTTTTGTTTTTAACAAAATAACGTTTTCAAAGCGAAACAATAAAATTGATTTTATCAACGTATTCAATTCAATAGGTATCCACCTATAAAGACAATGAAAAAAGTTTTAGATTCTGAGTGAAGCAAAGTAGCTTTAGGTTTTTCAATGATGTTTTTTTTTTTTTTTTATCTGTGCGCAACTTTTCTACCAGAACACTTGTTCGGATTTCTACGCGTGGCACCGTTTTTGAAAAAAAATCAGCGTGGGGAGGTAATTTAAGAGTCAATTAAAGTCATTTTTAATTTTTTAAAGAATTTTCCTATAACAACCGAAAAACCGAAAAAAAACGGGAAAATTTACGAAATATAATAAATATGAATTACGATTTTTTTATTCTGTGGACAACTTTCATACCGGCAAATTTACTCCAACTTTTAATGACAGCAATGTTTCTAAAAGGAAATTTCACTAGCGAGGTACTTTAGAGAAGTAATTTTTCAATTTTCCCAAGAGTTTTTCCAGTAAATGTGAAAACCTGAGAAAAAACATTGGAAAACCGGGAAAAACTTAGGAAAACTGGGAAAATCGGTGAAACATTAAACTTATAGAAGATATAAAAAAATATATTAATTATTTTTATAATAATATGGCATATACGTTGTTGACAGAGTATTACTATTAACTGAACTCCGTTCAGAACAGTTTTTTTCGTAAGCAATGGTTTATCGTTGCTTACAGGTATTTATGTTAAATTANTTTCAATTTTCCCAAGAGTAATTTTTCAATTTTCCCAAGAGTTTTTCCAGTAAATGTGAAAACCTGAGAAAAAACATTTGAAAACTTGGAAAAACTTAGGAAAACTGGGAAAATCAGTACAACATTAAACTTATAGAAGATATAAAAAAATATATATAGAGCCTATTTAATTATTTTACTTTAATATGGCATATACATTGTTGACAGAGTATCACTATTAATTGAACTCCGTTCAGAACAGTTTTTTTCGTAAGCAATGGTTTATCGTTGCTTACAGGTATTTATGTTAAATTATCTATAGCGGTGACTGCAGCCGTCACCGTTATCCGAGGACGTCTTTTTCGATTTCGAAGGTATGACGATATAGATTATATTTGATGAATATTTTGTTTGTGATGTGTACTTCGATTATGCTAACTGTCATCAAATTTACGTGGTATATAAATACGATAATACGGCAACAAAAATTACGTTACCTTCATATTATAATACCCGTGTGTCACTGTCCGCGTGCAGTAGTGAACAGGAGTGTGATCGGATGAAAAACGCTATACCTAACGGTGCGAGTGAGTGATAAGTTTATCAACAGAAATAAGGTTTTCAGAAAAAGATAGCGTATAAAATTCAAGTCATATTGTATGAACCGTTAGCCAACTTCGACAATGTTGGTGTAATAATAATAAATTATAAGGCAGGCTAGAGAGGGGGGGGAGGGGGTGAACACACAGTCCAAATATTAATATTTCTATGCGTGGCGCTCGCTGTAATAATTAATTGTAAATCTTACGCGTTCCAACAGAAGGCTAATGAACGGCGAACAATACCTGGAGAATTTATTCACAAATAATAGACACCGAAGGTTTAATCGAGTAATATAACTTGACGACACGTTATAAATATTTGCGTTTATAAAATATTATTAATATTTCAGTCTCGTAGAGGTTTTCGGCGAGCGAAATTTTCGTTTTAAAATTTTGACGCTTTGCTTCCCGCGTGTTATTTGATTGATATTTATGATGTTTTCAGTATTAAACGCCACCGTTTACCGCGGTAAAATATCGTCTTATGAAAACGAACGGATTCTGGGTCGCTGTTTTCAAACCGTTCGGGAAAATCACTTTAAAACTTAAACAATTTGATACCGAATGCTATTATTTAGTTTTAAATTTGACAGAACAATTTATTGTGCTCTTTAACATGAATTGATTTTGACGGCAATAAATCAAACTAATAATCATTCTGTATTGATGAATAAAATAATTGCGTCAAAGAAAAATAATCTCTTACTACGATTTTTAATTTTATTTTGTAAAACTGTCCGATTTTTCGTATATTATTTTATTAAGCAGTAGCGTAACCAAGATTTTTAAATGGGGGGAGTAAGCTAAAATTTTTACTAAATAAAAATGTTTTGAGAGAAAACCTAACCATAAGCGGTACATTGATTAAATAAGTTGTACAATAATTATTATTATTTATTGGTAACCATAGCTGAATGACCCGGTATTTTCCACACTCATCTTTACCTATATGACAGTAAATCTTTATTGCACTTATTTTTAAAAGTAGTACTTTTTTGTTCATGAAAACCAAATTAAATAATAATAACAGTTTTCGTGTTCATCTGTGTCGCCGCGGTACCTAAAAAACCACAAAAAAAATTCAATCTTCGTTTAAAAAAAAAATAACAAAAACTCTAAATAAACCACTAATTAGGAAATAGACGACGACTGATACGGTACGCCAGTGGTATTGACGAGTAGTTCCGGTCATTATTTTACGTTTATGTATCGTTATAAATTATAATAGTCGACGTTCGGCGACAATATCGTGCAGCTGACGATTTATAATTTGTCGATCAATTCGTTTCAGATGAACCAGTGATAGACACAAGGAGGGGGGGGGGATTGGGTTCGACAGGGCGATCGCCATCCTTCCCTTGGGCAGTGTACTTTTGTACGTAATTTTTAAATATTGTTAATACAATAGGTTATGATTTCAGTATTGTTATAAACTAAACGTCAATAGAATTTCACAAAAAAAAAAAAAAGAAAAAAAAAAAGAAGGCTTATCAGCAAATTAATAAGTACAAATGTATTTTTAATAAAATCCACCCGCCCACTTTAATAATCCCGGGACCCGCCACTGGAATGAACCTTGTTGTAATATATAATTTGAAGTGGCTTTACAAAGATAAAACGTTATCCGTCTAATTAAAACGTGTCGCTGTGCAAATATTATAATTAAACGTAAATAAACAATCAACATACAATAAATAAATGATCGCTGGCGTATAGAGGCGGAAAGGGGGTGTTTTCATCGCCCTCCATCGACTCCGGTGTGTTTATTTTATTACAGAGGTAAATACTAAAATTACGAAACGTAAATTATTTTACTGTACGTAACAAATAACGCGAATTGCATTACAACGTTGGTATTTTATAAAAATCATGTTGTCAATGATTATTATCGATTGTTATCGATATCACAAACTATTACAGCGGTTTTGTAATAATTATTTCGTTAGCCGCGGTTATCGATACAATTGACAACGGTTGTCGTTTTCCCATCGAGATAAATACAAGTATCGTCGTATAATATTATGTCGGTGTATTGTCTCAAGAGGGCTTGATACTGGGTGTACTGTCTACTACCCTACGACGACGTGGCAAATTTGTGTTCAGCATTGACGACATTGTGCTGTTCTTTTTAATATCCGAGTGAGTTTACCTGTCATCAAACTTAAATATAAGAACATTATCCGCCCAACGTCGGTGCTATTTTTTCAATTTTATAATTTTTTAAGAGAAAAACTAGTTATAACAAAATTTAATCATGCTTATATCTCCCTTGAAAATTTAAATATTAAACAAATAGAGCTATAGTTGCACAGATAATGTTAATTTATCTTAAAGATAAGTCGATTTATTCTAACATTAAAACCAACCGCATAAATTTGACTCTGTCGAACGCAAATTTACTGTGTCGTACGTTTTTAAAAACAGAGGCACAGCACATGCGGTTATCACGTCCTCTTGTGTCTGTTTTAGATAATAAACATACAGTGATAAAGAAAAATATATTTTGCATTTTTTGTTATTGGACAATCCCCGTTTTGGAAATACCTGGCTACGCGATTGTAAACGATAAATGCGCATATACCTATCAAAATACATAAATTTATCGTAAATGTGGATTGTAGGTACTTAAATGATTTATTGCAAAGCTGGACGGTCGGCGAATTAATGAATAATTATTATATTAATAACTCAGTTTATAGTTGATTGGATAAAAGTTCACCAGTCCATCACGTCACGTTAAACGGTTTTTTAACTAATTGAGTTGGGTTTAGTGTTGATTTGAAAATATAATTAATTTACTAGGTTGAGTTTGTTTTATTTTGTTTTTTTATACATTTTTTTTTTATTTTTACAGTGGTCGAAATTATTAAACAGTTTATCGTTATTTTGAAAATAAAAATTACCAAAACAAACACATGGGATTTATTTCGAGAATATTGAATTAAAAATACTTATTTTAAATTAGGAACTTCACGAAAATATATTTTTTTTAAATATAAAATGGGAACTATTATTCAAATAAATTGTAAACTTAATGTTATATGTTAAAATTAAAATAAATCGCAATAATATTATTTCCTTCGACAGGTAAAATTCAAAATAAACTCTTAATGCTTTAGTACGTTAAACTAGAAACATTGAAATAAACTTGAATTTTAACTTTGGATTCAACTAACCAACTCATTAATGCCTAGCCTTGATGATTTGAATATTAACAACAATATAAATAAAGTTTATTGGCGAGAATGTCCAGATATTTTACTTAAGCCCCTCCTAGTAATGTTGAATAAAAAGACTATAGGTACTACTGAATACATACTGAAGGAGGACTAGATTTGAGAAAGACCTGACTGATTTTTTTTAGGAGGAGGAGGATGAATTTCGCATCATTGACTGTGTTGTATTTTATACGAATTATTTGTAAAAAAAATAATCAACGTCAATTTTTGGTATTGTGTTTTTTTTATGTCCGGAATGTAATAAAATATTGTTTGGCATTTGACAAAGTTCGTATATTCATAGTAATATGCGTGTATGTATGTATATTTATTATTTATTTTTGATTGAATACCTTCGTGTTTATTATTGTATTGTTATACATAATATACGAGTAGCTGTCATCAATCGACGTTGTCCGGGTTAGTTAAGGTTATCTCGATTAAAACAAGCCCCCCTCAAAATCAATAAAACAAAAAACGAAAAACCCGATTTTACATGTATCCCAACCGTATCAGTCCCAACCTATAGGACGTACGAAACAGCTGTGTCTTATCTCGCAGTATTTAATAATATTAACTATACAGTTAATATCAACCATCGTTAACGTTACTATACGGTTTATTTTGTTTTTTTTTATTTGTATTAAAATAAATCAACAATCTATACATTTTTTTTTTTTTTTATACAATGAATAGGTTTGATAAGTGTAAATAAAAGTAGTTAACACGAATAATAAAATTAGGGAGATACCCAGTGGTAACACCCTAAAGCTATACGGTTGTTAAAAACTTTGTTTTTCAATGTAAAACATGCAATTTCTTTTTAGATTCTGAGCGAAACTAGGAATGGTATATTGGTTTTACAATGATGTTTATTTTTAATATTATTTTATTTGAACACTTTTTCTAGAAGAAAGTTTACTCTGATTATCAAGTGTAGCACGTTCTCTGAAAGAAAATTTTCCCTGGATGGTACTTTTTTAAAATTGTTTAAAATTCTCATTAGTATTCTAGTTAATGAGGAAATTCTGGTTCTTCCGGTTAAAGTAGATTGAAAAATTAAAAATAAGGTTGTCATTGGCAACAGTTTTTATTTATTTTTTGTTATAATTAAGTTGTCATTATTTTAATCTTTTTCAAACAGTCATCGATCTCATGGAAACGCACATTGTTGTAATCATTTTTACCATAATATAACATATATATATATATTTGACAAAGCAAAACTATCAACTTAACCGGAGTTCAGAATCGTTTTTTCGTTCACAATGGGTTATTATTGCTTACAGATATACATTAAACTCTCGTATGTATCCTGCCTTCCGAACTTCCCACCTACATCAGTGGCTGAAATTACGTGGGAAGTATGTTCTTCTTTTTATTTTTTTGTTTTCGTGTACCCGTTAAAACCGGAAATCGGGCGGCCGATGACGGGGTCGAGAGGCGACGTTGGGTAGATTCACTGTCTATCGGTTTTCCCACAAAGCTTACTAGCATAACATTTCATCGTCGTGGTGTTTAGAGTAATTATATAATATTAAATAATGGCGAATTTACGGTTTCCGGTAATATGCTATTCTGTTTTTCGGAAAAAGGTCCCGCGATCGTCGATCCTGACGAGAGGCTTACGGTGAGCCCACTCCGTGTCGGTATTCAAACGCCACCGTAGAAAACAAAGAACAGACCATATTTATATTGACATTATTACTATTGAGAATAATTCAAATTCGCGAAAATTTCTGATCTGAATAAACTCGTTTTAGATTCTGAGCGCAACGAGGAATGTATCGATTTTATACTACGTTCAAGTTCTCATGGGAGAACATTATCATTGCCGACGTCGTTATAATTTTACAATACGCGAAAATTACATTCTAATTTAAAACGCATACAATATTAGGTATTTTCGAAATACTATAATATTATAGGCGAGCTAAATTATATTCGTAGACGTTGTAGAGCCCGAAAACACTCTGTAGAGCTTGAGCCCAATAGGTTTTAGACATAATATTTAAGACTGAATTAATTCAAAAATTTAGAAATAAGGCTTAAGATAACTCAGAGAGGACTTTGAGCCCTTCCCCCTCGAATTTACGTTTGTGCGTACATTACGGGAAGCTTCTGTAAGGTGATGAAAAATTGCTAGGAAACGGTATTGCGATATAATGCATGATGTGTGATGCGTCAAAAAACCACCGTAAAATCAAACATATTTTATCCACCGCAGACGTCTGAAAAATATATAAAAGTATCATGTATGTGCCTAAGCTTATAAACCCGTGGTCCTTGTTTCATTTCTGTTGAAATGCTTCCGGAATGGTCCGTGATCATATTTCGTGTGCGCTACAATCTCAAACGTGTACTACGGAAAATACGCACCTAACGCCTGCGTTTTTATTGTAGACAATTGCGTTCATTACCTTCCGGCTCCTGGTTAACATTTTCGCCACCCCTAGTTGATTTTTCTTGCCTTCTCACCTTTAATTTGTCGGCTAGAGCAACCGAAAAGTCTCGTCACTGCTGTCGACTGCACAGACTTTGTGGAAAAAACGGAAAAGTAGCGTGAAAAAAAAGTCGTCCTGACGGAACCGCGCGCCTTCAACGTACCTATATGTTGTAATCTTAATACCGTTTTATCATTTAGAATGTCAATGGTCCGGAAAAACGCGAAAATCTGGTTGGGCGTCTAAAAATAGACTTCTCGTAAATTAGTGTCGCGGCCGTAGTCCCCGGTGAGAGGCTTTAATCCGTGTTGGCATCCGATCAGCGCCGCCGTTTCCGAATAAACCGAATCGCTATCGCATATTATTGCGGTTTCGGCGGAAGATATAAGCGCCGAACCGAGATAAGAATAAAGTAAATCGTATCGTAAAAAAGTGCAAAAATGCTAGGCAGCGTGCGCTCACTACCAGGGACGTCGTTAGTGGGATTCGGATTATAATTTGGCAGCCCCGATTTTCGTTCATGTGTTTTTGACCCGCATAAAATACCATTTAATTGCACCGACGACGGTTGAATTAAGAACGAAAATAATACAAAACAGAAATATTTCTCTATAGAACATTCGAATATTGAAATGTCAATTGGGAGCATGAGCTATCGAATTAATCGAACATTTTTTTTTTTTTCTTTTCCGCGCAATAAACAGTATATCATATAAACTATGGCCTGGCGGAGGAAAAAGTTGGCCCGATTCAAATGTTCGCATTCCTATTGAAAAACTGAAATGACGCCCCCGCGGCTACTACCCGCGGTGCGCTTCGTTCCAGATATTGAATTAATACAGAACTAAGTCGTTCGAAAATTTCAAAACCTAGAACCGTAATCAATAGACACCGTCCGATTTGTTTGCGGTAGAGCGTCACATATTTTAAGTATTTTGTATGATTTGGAAAAAAAATCCGGGTTGAAAATCAATTATTTATTATAATAATTTTATCCATTCATTCATTTGTAATGGTGTATTATTATTTTACTGTCGCGATTAAAACTTGAATTGTTTTCGATTATTGACGATTTTAAACATTACGAAACATATCAAATATTAACGTCAGTGTGAATAATATTTTTTTTTTTTTGAACCGGGGGGGTGGGAGCTGTTGTGAACGTAATTTTCACGTTGTATTTTTCGTGTGTTATGCGATAATTTTTATCATAGATATTTTCAAACACGCACACCGATTTGATTTATCGCGTCGGTCACCATCGTGACGATGATATTATTGATATTTATGTTAATTTTTATCCCCTTTTAATAATATCGCTCGAATACAGCCGTTAAAGTTTTCGATAATATTTATTAAAAAAATACAGGCTCGGGGACAATACTTTAGCGGTTAAAAAACAACCATCGTATCGAAACTTCCCGGCGTTAATTCAACTGGGTCGAGGATGACGGGACCACACGTGCAGTACGCTTGTACCGCTCAAGACCCAAAGATCAGCAAAAATCGAATGTCATTGTACGAACTTTCCTCGGATAAAAGAGACACACGCAGTCTGTTATTGTCATACATGATATTATGTACGTTTTTCGCTATACAGTGTTATCAATTCTCGATAAGATTGTCTCAAAAAGTATTACCTTTTTCGGCATTTTTTTTCCCCGAATCTAGCAGCTTTTAAATGTCATATTTTTATTACGTTTTATGGCGGTATTTTTTGTCACATTCGTTTTCGGGGCGAAACCACTATCCAGCGTTAGGGATTGTACTGATGCTGGGAACGTACGTGCCACTAATTTAAGAGGAAAGCCGGAGCGGCACGGTTAGCTCAAGCTCAGCTAAGAATTAAGAAGACTACACGGAACGTCAAAAACCGATTACCTCACTCGCCGACAGCTATTTCTAAAACGTAACAAAAAAGGTCTTTTGTTGTTTTTTTTTTTTTTATTTTGATCGGACCGAGAGTTCTGACAAAATTATTTACAGACAGAAAAAAATCAATGCGTTCTTTCTCGGAATCTAATACGTATAATTCCCAATATAATACTTGTATGTATTTCAATACCTACTTTTCATTTCCACTCGAGTGATCGACGAGTACCTTTTTATTATTATATGACGTCCCGGTCTTATGGGCCATTTTAATACTATTATCGATTAATCTATTGTCGGTATACACATATGTATGGGTGTATCATGTACAGGGTGTTGCAGAAACAAACGACCAACTTTACGATACTAAGCTGTACGCGGCATTCAGAATAGATTTTCTGGAATTGATTATTATTGTTTTATTTTCTTAACGACAAAACGTCCTCGGGTCTACCGTGTTTATTCGTAAAACAACCGTACAAAATGGTCTAAATAAAACGGTATCGGAGAATTCCGTTTGTTTTCAGTCGGCACGTTAAACGTTTAACGATTATATATTTACGAAATAACGTCAACGTCCTACCCTAATTGTTGTGTTCGCCGTCGTAAAAGAATATCGACTCTGAATGGAAATATGTCCAAAAATGTCTGGTGTCGCTTACTACACCGGCTCCGGTCTGTATCGCAAACTGTTATTATAACTCGTAAACGGTTTATCCGATATTATACATAATTGGTTCCCGGGCCAACTCGTTATAAAAACGACTTTTGGGATAAACATTTCGTGAACAAACGTTAAACTGAAATCCGGCGAATTTCAAATCCGCAGAGAAAATCGCCGGATCGTGACCGTGGGGGGGAGGGGGGGAAATCACCATGCGTACGCGTATTCGGCTAAGTCAACGAATGCGCCGAAAACAACACGTGTGTTTGTAGCGTCCTTGACATTCTGGCCGCAGACTATAAATGCATTTTAATTATTTCGGACGAATTCGAACTTTTGACAAAAACCGCACATCATACACTCCGGACGTCCGGGCATTATTACTGCGAAACAAAGTCGTTACACTACACGTTTGTACTACGGTATATTCGGATTAAAAAAAAAAAAAAAACGGGTAAAACACGATAAAAACGCAACACCAAATACATATATATATATGTCACTACAAAATGCTAGGAATTTCGTTACGTTTCGAATGTACAAGTATTTTCCGCCCCTCGGTTCGTCGTTGTCCGTCATTTTATCGACGTTCGGCAATATCGGAAATACTGTTAAACTTGTAAAATCCGAAGAGGGAAAACGGTTAAAGACGGGACGGATCGTTCAATCGATTGACAACGGGAAAATAAAGAAAACGGCGAAATCGCATTTCATTCGAATCCGAAACAGTCTTAAAGGATTATTCTGTTAGTGACGATGTTCCGCATTTCCGGGGGGGGAAAAAAAAAAAACCGATTGTACCGGATAATTGTCGAGCGTATACTGGCGCGTACGTTTCGACAGCGTTGCGCACGGGGATTCGTACGCAACCGTGTTGTCGGGACGGACACGCGTGCGCAATCGCGCCGCGCCCAGAACGATTACCCGTTCACGTGACGCGACGGCGTTTCAAAGGCGCGCGCGCGCGCGCGGATATTGTGTAAACCGTAAACGAAAACCCGGAGACCTTTGCGGTTTCGCCGGGTTACGTTACCGCGCGCGTGCGGCACCCGTACGCGCACACAAATATTGTCGGCACACGAACAGCGATTGTGTTTTCGTTGCCGCGATAACAACGCGAGCGCAGAATGCGCGTCGTGTCCATTAAATGTCCAATTAGCGAAATACCACGCGGACCGCATGACGTCCGTGGTCGCCGGCGGGCGTACGTCCGAAACGGGAAAGAGTTTCCGTACACGCGGCGCAGTGCGTGGGCGGCGCGCGCAGTTATTTCGGAAAACGCGCGCAGGCGACAGAGTCGCGGAAGACCGTGAACAGCATGAAAACATTACGTCGCGTGCGGAAAGAGAATGCCGGGAAACGGAGATGAACATCGGCAGAAGAAAACACACGCCCGCGGAAATCCGTTGTTGCGAATACAGATGAAATCGATTCCGAGTGAAATCCGGTTTCAAAAAGTCAGTTTCTGCGGGGAAAACTCTTGGGAAATCGTTCTTCGAACGTACCCGCGCGTGAAATCCGCATATTATTTCGTAAAAATACGCCGAAAAAAAAAAAACCCCGAGCATTTTTACACAGACCGAAAATCCGAACAATTACGAAATATTATTTTGTACGCGCGTCATAATATTACACGTTATCGTAATGTGCGCGTGCGCGCGCGCGTGTTATTACAGTTTTGACGGTACACAATGCCCGCGTAAAACATAATATTGTACACGCGATATTAATTTCGGTTTTCGCCGGGCTACCCGCCAGCCGTTTTTTTACGCGTACATTTATACAACGCCATCACTCGAGCCGCCCCTTATTTAATGGTTTCACAGCGCGCGGAGACGTGCCGCCCGCGGAATTCCGTACAACAACGTCCTACACGCATGTTAAAATCTCCCCGTTACCGCGGATCGCGCGGACAATTTTTTATTTATATTACCGTGTTATTTTGCGCGTCGCCGTCCGTCTTTCGGCGTTCGAAACGCGAACCCTCGCCGGTGTGATATTTCGACCGGTTACGCGCGGCGTGCTCGGCAGACCTGAAGGAATACACTTACACACGTTCATACGTCTCCTCGGTGTGTAATAATTTTTTTTTTTTTTTTCCAGTTGCCGAACACGGCAAAACGGAAGTTGTATTATTAGTTTTACAATGGTTTTTTTCGTCAACACATTTCCCACACAATAAACATAATAATATAACACGTTCGGGAAAGTTTCTTCGCTAGGCGATTGTATATATATATATGTAGACGTAAAACCCTGAAAGAATAATCGAAAAATTCATTTTTATTCGGTCCGTATTTTTTGAATTTTAACAAATCGTGTTCTAGAGAGAAAAAAAGTTTTACTCGTTCGACTCGGAAAAACTGGCAAGAACTACAAGACAACCGCAATATTTATTGTCGCGATTATGCTGTATTTCTATTAATTATCGTAATCCCCGAGTTCCGTTTTCGAACGTCCGATGATATCGTTAAAAGTATTGGCGTTGTTGCTCATCGCACTTTCGAACGGTAAAAAAAAATACATCGCAATCGCTCACCATTACTATACGTAAAATGTATAGGTAACGCGGGTAACGACACAATGTATTATTATACGTTATAAAAATTATGCACGAGCGATTAATCCGTGAGCGCAACGTTACGAATTTTATACTTACAGTTTCGACTCACGGTACAGCGAGTTTACCGTCATCGGGCAATACCGTGAGACACGTTTATAAATGGCTCGAAATCACCAGAATTATCGTATTCGTATTTTTACGTGTTTCCCGTCAACGTAAAATTATGGGGAAAAAATGACGTTCAAATCGATTAGAACTAGACGCCGAGTGGTCCGATTGAAACGAGATAGAAATACTCGATCCGCGTATAAAAAAGAAACACAACATTGTATTTTTTTGTAAGACTTAATTGAATAATCGCCGTAAACAAATAAAATTTTTGTTTGAAAAACGCCAATATTGTAAATCGATGTCTGTGTATAAAACTGCAAGGGGTCGTGTATCGTTTTTCGACGGAATGAGCGGAGGGATAGAAAATGTAAATCGTAACGAGTGGCGGGAGGCCGTCTCCCATTCCGCATCCCGTTCCCGCTCCGACCGCCGATTGCGATAATCCCGTTGTTTCGGATTTTTTTCCCCGGATGCGTTACGCGCGCGGAAACCGTAAACACGGTTTAAAAACGTTTAAAACGTTTCTAACGGGACCGTTCCGACCGGGGGTGGGGGGGGGGTGGAACCCGTGTTGTAGACCGGGCCGAAAACCGCGGACGGACGGCGGCGGTCCGACAATAAACAGTCGGGTGCGCGCACGGTCGTCTCCGGGCGGAACGTGTTTTGGACGCGGGGCGCCGGCACCGTGGGGCACCGCGGGGCCGTCGCGATTTTCGCCGCTCACGATGGACCGCCGCGGACGTTTAAACGTTTTTTTGTTCCGCGCCGAAAATCCGAGCGTCGCGCGTGTATTTTCGTATTGTTGTTGTTGTTGTTATACTTACGCGCGGGCCGCGGTTCGGCTCGCGTTTCAGACTCGGGGGTCTGATTATTCTCGCGTACGTGAAAAAAAAAAAAAATAATCGTAGACGCCGACTGCCCGTTACCGCGACCCGTACGCGTTGCGTGCGCGCGCGCGAACGCGCGTCGGAGATGATTCCGTGTCGGTTGCGTGTCTGGCAATCGATTAAAAAAACGGAACAATACGGACGCGACGTGTCGATGACGATGCGCGGAGATTAAAAGACGCGTCAGCTGGGCGCGCCGAAAACCGTCTCGGAATGGTATTGTTATTGAAACCGCGGCAACGGCAACCGCGGTAACGAAAGTCGCGGGCACGGTGTGACGTACGCGATGTGTCGGCGTGGCGTTCCGAATGATACGCGTCGGGAAAAAAAATTCTACAAAACAATCTAAAAAAAAAACGACTTGAGAAAAAATTACTCGCGAGATGCGGAACAAGAGTTTTCGAAAAAAAACATACTAAAAACTTTTCAAATCAAATCCGTTTTTATTCGGTTTTTCCGAACCGTCGGGAAAAAATCACTCGCTCGACGCACCGGCTAGATGAGAAATTTTACGGAAAAAAAAAAAAAAAGGAAAACAAGTGAAAGATTATCAAGAATATTGTTTTCAGGTGTGTCGTAGAAATCGTTGAATTAAGTCTTCGGTGCTATCGTGCCGATACAAAGGTACGCGTTTTAAATCCGAAATATCGCCGTTTGTATAAAAAACAAAAAAAAAAATCGTAAAAACCGCAACCGACGCGTCGTCTGACGGTACGTCGGGCATTCCCGTACGCGCCCGGTGGAGCGGACACTCCCGCAAAACGTTCTTCTCCTCCCCGTTTACGTTCGGCCCGTACCACGCGATATCGCGCCACCGCCCGTCACCGTCTTGCGCCGATTCTCTTCGATCGACCGCACGCAACGGGGTCCGCGAAACACGGGGGCGCCCGGTACGGCCTGACCGCCGGAGCGTTCGGCCGTCGACGAAATCCGCGCCGCGGAAGTCCGTCGCCAATCGCGTTTCCCGGTGTCTCCGACGCCCTTTCTGCGCGCCCGTCCTCGCGCCGTAATCGGCACCGCGGTCGCGCGTCGCACTGCTCTGGCCGCCGCTGACCCGATTTCAGTGGCTGTCGTTCCGGACAGCGTTTTAGCGTTCGGGAACTTCGCCCACTCGCGGAACGTCTGCCCGTCGAAACTTTATCCCGGAATCGTGTACACCGAAGCGCCGCATTTGCCGCGACTCCGAACACGATAATTATTTACGATCCGGCGTGAACATCACGAGAGTAATGAAATATATTATCGAGTGATTATTATTTCATCGGTCGAATGGCTAATTATTCCGGAGCGGCTGACAGCCGTGCGCCGGGGTCCCGTATACGCGTGCCGCGTAACTGTTTCGCGATAAATAAAAAATTATGAGCCCGACCGGAGTTTGACCGTAATGATAACGTACGTAATAAAGTTTTCCGCGTGGCACGGAATCAGGAGTACGTAGATTTTGAATTATTCCAGATTTTCTACGGGGATTATTTGTCCCCGGGATTGTATTGCTTATTAACGTCGGTATGAAACGTAATTTTTATTGGTTTTTTTTGATTTTTTTTGTCTGTAAACGAGTTTTTAGATAACGCTGGCTCCGATTTAAAATTTCCAAGGATCTCACTTGTGGAATTCGGATACGTAATTATACAGTAGCGCGTTGAGAAAGTCGATTTTTTTTTATGTTTTAAATTCTATGTTCTTTTCCTATAATAACGACGAAATAACGATAGAAAAAAAAAAATGTCGGAAAACCCCAACTGTTTACGCGACATCTCGGTGGTTTGATCAAAGTCCGTTGTTATTTTTCGTCTGTTTTGTCGTAAAAAAAAAATGTAACCGCAGTGGCGTCGGCCTTTGTTTCATTTTTCGTGAGGAAAAAAATGATGGCGTACCGCCTGTACCCGTCCGAACGAAAAAACGTCTTCGATTGTCGAACATTACGCGTAACCGAAACATTAAAACGAAAAAAAATATATTTTTTAATGAAACGGCGTTTCTCTCTGTACGCGTCAATCAATGCGATTATTGGCCCGACAATGGTGTAAGACGCCGAAAACGAGACTGTACAATTGCGACGGACGACGAGTGGAAACGCCGCAGACGTTAAACCTACAACGATCGTCCTGCCCCCCGAACCGCCGATAACGCGCAGGTGAAAAAATTCGTCTGGGAATTTATCCGGGTCGATAATCGAGTCCGGCGGCGGCGGCGGCGGCGGCGTCAACGGTGCCCGAGAGTTTCGCGTCTCGGGTCTTCCAAGCGGCGCGTCGCCCGCCCCGCAGGTTCGACGGAAAATCGCGACTCGCGCCGTATCGAAAAACCGTCTCGGCGATATCGTTCGACGCGAGTCCGCCGCGCGAACGCGGCCGTTCGCATTGTTCGCCGCTGTCGCACGGCGAGCGAACGTTTTGATACGTTACGAGGCCAATCCGAATGAATCGGGAGCGTTAGCGGGCATCGGAGAGCGGCCGGACACGGGAAAAGGGCGTAAACCGTTTTGTCCGGGCGAACGTTATTAAATTCTACAACGACAATAACGTACGCATTACTAAGGAAACGATACGACGGCGATAAAAAAAATAACAAATAATAACGTTCGACTAGTTATTTATCAAAAGAGAACGGGCGGACGAGATTCAGCCGCCGCCGCCGCCGCTTTGTAAACGAGACGTTCCTCGACGGACCGAAAGACTTTCGCGTACATTTTTTTTTTCTCCTTTAACGCGAAACCGCATAATAATAATATTGTTACGCGTTTTACGTTTTTTTTTTTTCCGTAGAAATTATCGTTTTACACCTTACGCGGATATCGTTGCGCGCGTACCGCGATATTTTGTGTAGAAAAAAAGCAAATGTATACGCGGGGCGATTTTTTTTTTTTTTTTTTCCGTTTTCGTATAACGACCAATCGATTTTCTCGAAGCATTTCCCCGGGCGTGCGTTTGATTCCCGTTTTTTTCCGGTAATTATTGTTACGGGACTGTTTAGCGTCTAATCGAACGTCATTTCCGAATGTTCGCCCAAACACCGCTTATATACCTACGACCCGGACGATTTTTAGCTGTGAGCAAAAAAACGTTTAAATAAAAAACCCCCCGGGGCACAGGAGACCTTTATAGACGGATTCGAAAAATAAATAATTTTCTTAAAAGTCGATAACGCTAAAATCGGATACACCGTTCATTGCGTATAAAACAGTTTTAAACCTGCAGAGGAGTAGGAAAGAGCCGCACGTTTCGTATCTATTTTTAGTTGTTCAGCCCTACACTCTGTCGAAAATTCTAAACCGTTTAAACTCGTAAACGGCAAACCTGATAACTGACGCGTAGTATCGAAACGTTTCGAAAAGCGAAAACTGATACGCGTGCATTTAATAGTAATGTAATATTTCCTATGTTACAGGATCCCGTATGATAATGGGTGAAAAAAATAAAAAAAAAAAACGCAAAATATATTTCGCTCGAAAACCTCGTAGTTCGGGGTAAAAAAAAAAACCACTCTGTATATTACCTTTACATCAAACTAAACAACGACTTGTCATGTAATGATATTATATCTAAAGACGCGGTAAAAATTACATTTCCATTCTATTAGCTAATAAAAAGGGGTTAATAACGGTATGGCGTGTGTAAGTCCAATATATACATATAGTATTTTTACGGGTATAATATTAATGCATTACAAGGGGCGGGATGCTCGTTTGTTTGACGCGCTTTTCAGAAGTAAAAAAAAAACGTTCGGGAAAAGTGAGAAAAAAAAAAAAAAATGTTATTGTTGATTGATGTTCGACGTCGGGATATAATATCGAGTATAGGTTTTTTTTTTTTGGCCGTATAAAAAGAGTACAAGCCCTAGTAAAATTAATTTCGGATGAACGCTTTTCTGATGTTATTTCTTCGAACACACACACATGCACGAAAATCAATATTATACTGTGGATCATTGTGTCTGTATACGTAGCCTTTATACACGTAATAGGGATTTTGACAAAACAAAAAGTCACTCCTTTTTCGGCAATATTGCCCACGGCAGTACGGCTAGAGATAGCTTATAACAACGCAATATAGTAACGGAATGTTAGTCTGCAGCTGGCTGAAACTCTCGAGTTATCACTATTTTGAAAAAACCGTCGTTTCGCATGCTTGGGCAGTGTGACCTAGAGGCAGCTATTTATAACCAGTGGCGTGTTATAGGTATACTTGTTAATATGCGTACAAAAATTTGGGTGGAGGATCCGTGAGTAAAAAAGTTGTCCTAGGATAACGGGAACGGGTGCAGCCACTGTTATAGGTGAAAACAAGTTGGGAATGTAGTAAAGAGGACATTTAATGTACGCGACGATTGACCATTTCTAACAAAAAAACGATTCTGAGTGGACCTCGTCTGATAGTGTAGTTTTTTCGACAATGTAAACGTCGTATTTTGGTAAAATAATAACATAATATGCATTAAATATTTTTTTTAAATAATATTTGTTTTATATAGTATCTATTTTTCCGTTTTTTCCAGTTTTCTCGTGTTTTTTCCCGTTTATTAATAAACCCTCTTGGAAAATTAACAAATGACTATCTTAAAATACCACCCCAGTCAGATTTTCTTTCAGTAAAAGTACTATCATTGTAAATCGAAGCAAAATATCCGGTAGAAAATGTATCCGAAAAAAAAAACAACATTGTTAAACCAATATATATTTCTCGCTCCATTCAGGATCTAAAAATTAAAAATGTCGAACAACAGAGCTAGAATAAAGTGTTTTTAAAGTAGCGTTTTTTTTTTTTTTTTATTTCTGTGGGGAGGAGTTTAACCCCCCCCCCCGTATATGTGTCTACTGTGCATTATTATAATGTATTATCCTAATAATATTAAAATTATTAAGACTTATTATTTTTATGTAAAATCACGTCATCATTCTGCTGGGAAACTGAAATGTCCACGATAGACATGTGTCGTTCCGTGGATATAGACGCAGACTGATCAACCGGAACGAATTGTGCGGTCGGCCGTTATCTTATAATAATTTTATTTTACGAGCCTTTAAGGCTTGCTCTTATTTCATTATTCCTTACCTTTCTCAATGTAATATTATAATAGGCTTAAAATTTGCGTTGCGTGAGGTAGGTGCGTGATTCAAAAGATAGGTCGCCTTCTAATGATAACAAACGTTTAACACGGAAAATACATTCGAAATATAAAACCCAAAAACGACTTTCTCTCAGACTTGGGTCGTTTTTTTTTTTTTTTACGACGTTTTTTCGGAAAACAATTTTAGAGTGATTCAAAATCTCTGTGCATACGTCTATACAAGCGAATAACGTTCCGAAGCATATTGATTGAACCGTACAATGTAAACATTTAAAATACCAAGAAAATCCTAAAGAAAATTTCGAGAAAAACCCGTTTTTTATTTCTTTACATTTTTTTCTTTAAACGCTGAAACACGAAAAAAAAAAACATTGACGATCATGCAAATTAAATTCGAATTTCCGTTATTGTGTAAATATTCGGATTCGGTAGGTATGCAACGTTTTACGTTATATTAATCACAACGAGACCTCCGTTTCTTTTCCATTTGTTCGGGTCGGTCATTATCGGACGGGCAAAATATGAAATCGCGTGCTATTATGTATAATGTTGTATTCTCGTTCGTAGTTTACGACAATCGACGGTTTTCGGTCGCAAAAACGAGTGTTTTCGTGCGACATACGGCAAATAGGTAATGGTGTATAATATCGCGTTAACAATAAACGTATCGACCGTTGTGTCGTTTAGAGGACGCGATTATTTACCGGCTCGGTACAACTATAACGTAACAAAATCACTATATACGGAACTCGGTGGAGTTTCGATTGAAATTATACAATGTGTTTACACGCAAATAACGACGTTTGAAGAGAACACGATTTCGGGAGCATTGCGGTTTTGTCAAATTTTTTTTTTTATAAGCGCATTGAGATAAAATGTATTCTCCTTTTCAAAACCGTTGTTGTTTGTGTTTGAATTCTAATTTCGATCAAAAATTTACGGTTTTAATCGTAACCGTTACGGAACTGCGTTAACACAATAATAACAATACTATTATCGTTATTGTAGACGACGGAATGTCAAAATGCTCAGTACTCGGATTGTCTATAATGGACGATCGCTCTTATTGTCACGTTCCCCGTGAATCTCTTGTAGGTAATAAATGCCGACCACCGCGGACCGTTATAGTAACATTATCGTTTTATTATTAAGTAGGTACCTATAATTGTGTTTTTCTGTGCGGACGACTGTGTCGTGTCGGATGAGTTCGGTTGGAATTATTTAACGCCGTCATCGTCACGGGGATTAAAGTCAATGTATCGTAACTGCTCGGAAATATTACTGATAGCCGGTGTGACGTACCAAGCAATGTTGTATTTACGGGGGGGGGGGGGGGTGGCGGAGGAGGGTGGGCAGAGTCCAACAAACAAAGAAATATGCTTTTATACTTAAATCGAGTGTTATTTCATGATGTTCAAAACGTCGGAAACGCGTTTTACGAATTATATAGGAGCATAATAAAATAGTAGAATAATAGGTAAATGTAATATGACATTTTTATTCGAGAGAACAAGCTTGCTTGCTGATTTCGGAACTCATAGACTACGATAAAATCCCACTACTCATCTTCCGCTGGCCAACTAACCTCCCACCGAGACATCCAATCGCTAATTTTAAAGAAATGTCTCATGAAATTGTACCGATTGCAGGCGTCTCAAAACGCCGAATTCAATGAAATAAAACGCAACATCTATCCCCGGTGTTTCCCCAATACATTTAGTAGAAAGCAGAAAGCTTGCGGTGATGTTAACTCGTCTCTGAATCGAACACACAAAGTTAAACCTGACCAACCCAGCTTCCTAATAGCGACGGATAATAATTTCATACGCCCCTCCTCTTTCACAACGGTTTTCAAAATGCGCCCATCTTCTCCCAGGACCTAGCCTAAATCGCACCATTGTCTCCATTATAATCAATGGCCTTTATCTCTCGATGCAGGCTACACATTGATAACGCGATAACGTGCAGCACACCAGACTCGCTGTCCAAAGCAAACGAATTTAGCCGATGGACACAGCTATCATCTTCATTGCCGGCGCCGACGGCTGTACAAACATAAAACACAAAAATCCGGAACGGAATAGTGTTGACTGCAGTTTCTCGGATCGTGAAAAATTCGAAACGTAATATTCCGGAAAAATATCATCAATGGTTTCTAAATTATCTATCCAATTAATAACCCTATAGATACAGTTGACCGTGTCTCTATAACTTTTAATATGATCTAATTTCTGTATTTATTGTATTTATATTTAGCGTGATTTTATACCTGTATTTCCTTTTTTTTTTTTTTTTTTCATTTTTATTTGTATGCTATACTCCGTGTAATTTACGTACCGTATAACTTTGACTGTTCCTAATGGCTCATGTCACCGAGGGTCTTAAGTATATAGATGTATATAAATTTATTTACGGGTGCCGGGCACGGACAAAATAGCGAGCATCGATAACACTACAACAGAACGTATATACGAAGTAAGACCCGTATGTTCGGAACTTTTGTTCAAAGAATTTGGCGAATGATTTGTTGCCCGAAGTTCGACAATTGTTCGAATTGCTGCAGGAAAAGAAAAAATTCAATAACGAATTACAAAAGTGTTGGTACAAACGGCTGCGAATAACACGTTAGGAATACACTATATAATATTGCTTACACAACAGTGCGAAAACTTAACCTACCTGTTGGATCAAACTTCGCAGTCGAAGTTCGTTTCCGAAAATGCGAACCTAAAATCAATGAGAAATTACGACGGTCGGATGGTAAAGCGGGCAGGGAAAAATGGACGAACCACATCGGGCAGGTCACGGGGTTAATCAGAGGTATAGTATGTATAATACGAAAGTATACCAAAATATATCTATTCGGTTTATCGGCGATACATTATATTGTTGTGATTATCGTATGATTGTATGATAATGTGCCCGAAAACGATGAAAACATCGGTGATGAATCGGAAGGAAAGAGGCCCCCGGAAGTGGTCTAGGAAAACGTGGTTAGATGAGGTTCGAAATGATTTTAAATGTATAACGGAGCGCGGTAACGGAGGACGGTACAATGTTGGCGGTTATGGAAGCCACGGGAGTAGTAAAATATTCGCAATTAATTTGTAAAACACGCAAATGCAAAAAACTCTTCACCCCCTCCATCCCTTCCAAAAAAAAAAAAAAAAAAAAAAAGTTTCGATTCTCGGGTCCGAAAAAACAACCTATTTACGTATGTGTAAAGGAACCCGTGAGTGCACCGTGCCGGTTTTTACATGGTTTTTTTTTTTCACTGTCCGCACCGACGACAACGGAGGCCGCGTGCGTGTTTGTCGATCCATTAGCGCAGTTTCCTGTTTTATCGCGTTTTCTTTTTCCGTACCGTTAATGACGGTAACGTCCGCATACGTCCGCTTAATGGCAATTATTGTCCGGCAAAATCAAAAAATCAAAAAAAAAAAAAATGTGTTTACAATACATACAATTAACCGAAATTAACCTTCTTATAATATTTTACTCGGACAAACGGTGTCGCACGTCGAAATACTTATATATTGTATGGATTCAACGTCCGGTTTAAATTAAATTGATTGTGCTTAATCGGTTATCCTTAACGTTCTATGATATTATTGTCGAGTTAAAGAAATGTCATTCGGGTCACCATATAAACGACTACTAGTCGATGCAACGCGATAATTTTGAATATCGTGTGGCGACTCAGAAATCGATAAAAACTATAAAACAAATTGCCCGTTTTCCCCAATAAACTACGAAGAAAATCAAAAAATGCTCCGACTAGATCAACAATTCTACAAGAAATTTTCTAGAGTTTTTTTTTTTTTTTTTATCGGAGCAAGATATCAATTAAAAAAAATGATTGATAGACACACTAGAAAAATAAACACAACACATTAAAACTAATATATTCCTCTCGCCCTTCAAAATCTAAAACAGCTGATGCACAGGTAGTTTATTTTTCGTACGAACAATACAATACTTTTCGTAAAGTTTTTTTTTTTTTTTATAACAACGTATATTTACGGGACCTGTAATATTATTACGGCATTTAACTTTTTAACGGTTTTATTTACCGATGGTAGGTGTTTTAAACGACGATCGCTAAATATTTCCCAGTAACACCCTCTCGACGATTGGTTTTCTAAGTCGGGTAATTTTACGCTTTATTAACGCGAAACGAATAAAAAAAAATAAATTACGTTCGACGCGACTCAATTATTACTCACTTGAATATTTTACAATAATTTGTCGTCTCGCAAATATACCTACCCACTTCAGTATAATCCCACAATCGAATTTAACGGTATAACGGTACCTCATGCTCGTATGTCTTATTATAATATTATACATATTTATATACATGCACGATCCGAATCTAACGAGCTCAGCTCTAAAGTTAACAGCGTCGTCGAAGTATCGCGCACTTAACGACGACGCACACGCAGTATACGCGTTATCAATTTAAAAGCGTGTTGGAATAAAATTAAAATATATTCCTACGCTGCTGCAGCGATATGAAAAGCGATTTCGCACTCAACTTTTCTCATTTATCACGGCCGAGAGTGGTCCTATATAACGCTACCTATATTATAATACTTATAATACGCGTATTGTACTCGTGAAATAGCCCGTCGAGAGGTTTTTTTTTTTTTTTTTTACGCAACACAATGCGGGGAAGTTATTTATTTATTTATAGATAATATACCAAAAATAAATAAAAATGTATACCTATAGTTATCCCCCGAAAGAACACTAACACGACTCAAAGATATATGCGATTTTCGAGTTATTACAATCAGAATGTTATTATTGCACGACGCCGTCCTCTACAGTTTAGTACGCTTACTCGACATTTTCCGTTAAATTTAATATCAAAGACAGTACGGGTTCGAACGAATTTTCGTCTTCTTGAAATAAACTACAGTCCTAGCCTAAATAATGACGCGTCTGAAATGTGATTTTATTATGACCCGACCAATGTAGTCGTTACACTATAATTGTCTAGCCGGGATAAAGCCACGTCTCTAAAGTAACATTTTCACGTGTGAAATATTCCTGTTCGCGATAAAGAATTATGAAACATTAAAAGTAGATTTTCCGACATTTTCATATTTTGATTTGACTTTTTCGGGGGTGCGATACATGTACAATGTACGGTATACTCGTGTAATAGTAGAAAATCAAATTCGCCGATAAACACGGCGATTTCTTGTGTATAAGTATCTAACGATTTTCTTTATATTCGACGATTACCGGTAAATTTTTGTATTTTTGTATTATTCTGCAACCATAAACATGATTGGCTCAAATAATTTCGAGGGGGGGACTTGGTTGAATTTCGAACGCACATCTAAATCTCCTATTTCCCGTACGGTCATCTTATAATGATGTCCGAATCGTATAATGATGATTTTGTTTAAAATGTTCTCCAAAGTGCTGCCCTCATTCCGTTACTATTACCATAATAAACCCACGTCATATACGACATCCGGTAAAAGTGAGTATTATTGTTAAAAAGTCATTTTTATGTCCCATTCTATACTCGGGGGTAATCCTAGGGAGGTTTGGGGGGTTGTAACACCCCCTTAAAGTAAGCAACTGTAATTTACAGCCGACATATTATAGCTATTCACAAGACCTACAATTTTTATATATTTTTATTCATAAGTTTTTCCGTGAACTAACAATTAGCTATAATAGCTGATAACAGTCGGCAGATATTATGCTATAAAATACCTGTCGTCAAATTTTGTTCTTGGAAGTCGGCAAAGTTCAGTCGGAACCCCCGTAAAAATAAACCCTAGGATCGCCCCTAGCTATACTTACTTGAAAATCAACGGGATAAATGTGACTTTTCGGAAATATTGTGAATAGACGTCTATATTATAATACACATAAGGTCTTCAACTGTCCGCGATAACGATCGAAATCCAAACCTTCGCGTATAGACAAAACGTCACGTTCGTCGCGATCACAGAATCCGTATATGTAAATCGACCTGTATGTAATTTATAATTATGCGTGTGGAAGTGTACACGTCATATGGACACTCGAATTATTGACATGTGTATTTATATATATATATATATATTTTTTTTTTTAATACACGATCAATTGAATGGAATCGGGACCGATTTGTCATGACTTGTCCACTGCCCGAACCGGTTGAACACAGAAAAGAAAAAAAAAAAAACCTAATACCTAATCATTATTATTATTATGATTATTATTTTTTTAAGTAATAATATAATCGAAAATATAATTATTATGTTCCCACAGGGAAGACGAAGAAGGGGGTGACGACGAAGACGAAGACTGCGGAGGCGAAGAGGAAAAAATAAACGTGAACGATATTTTGGAATGGTTCCCAAGGTCGGTGTCCTCGGACAGCATAGTCGAGTCCACGTATTGTGTGGACTTGGTGAGAAGGTTACCGTCTCCATTGTCCATAAAGGTGAAAGGACGTTTCTGCCCCGGTAAGTGCCTTATGTTATATATGTTTTTTTTTTTTTTTTTTTTTTTTTTTTTTTGTATTTTCTCACTCTATTTCTCGACTACAATAATAATAATATATTCTCGGCTATACACAGTCGCCTCCCCATTGTCCACGCGCGACGCTGTGCGCAGTTCTCATCACCACGGTCCCTTTGACCAATTGATTATTTTATTTTACTGTTTTTTTTTTTTTTTAACTGAGGTTAATAGTTTTAGTAAATATTCGAAATAATACGGCTTTCGGACGCGTTTCTCAAGGTATATTTCAACGACGTGCCGCCACCGCACGGTCCTGAATCCTATTTTGGAAAATGTGTATTATTTTTACAAATACCTAGATAGCTATGTAATATAACTGTTATTAGTTCGATGTTAGTCCGGATGACGAATAACACGACTACCATCATTGTTATACAACAAAAACAAAAATAATAATATTAGTATACAATGTCTTTGTTTGAAGACATGAATTACGTTAAAAAAGTAATTTACATCATCGCCCGGAGTACGGCAGTGCCGCTCGTGCATTATGTGTGTGTGTGTGTATGTGTGTGATGACGGCACATAATATTTACTTATACTTACCTAGTCATAGTTTTGTAGAATAATGTTTAAAAAAATAAAAATAAAAATCGTTTACGACGGCCGAAAGCGGAGAGGAAAAAAAAACAATATCTTAAAAAGCCTCGTAGGTGCAGTGGTCCGACTTAACCTTATTAAAGGATGACTAGTTAAAAATGTGTTCCTGCCACCGTCTGGTGTTTCGGAATTTTATTTCCCAGACCTATTTCGTATATAGACTTATAGATCCTTTCAGTGACGGGCTTGAAGCTCATTTAACTGGAGGTCGGACTGGTATCGCGCGTTACTCGCAATGTTATACTCACTTATTTATTTTAATACACCACTGGACACCTCTCCTCCCCAGTTATGGCATTGAATATCAAAAAATTTAAAATAACTCCAATGAATGTCGTTTTCCAAGTTGCCCTCCTCTCAAATTCACCATTGCAGGATCATTTGTTGCCGTATAAAAATTAGTGGCGTAGCGGGAAACTTTGCGCAAATAAATACGAATAAAACTAATTAACTTGAATTTTTTTTTTTAAAACCGTTCCGTACTAATATCATTTTTTTAATTATTTTTAAGGCTGTGATTCCGTAAAAATTTCCAGTTTTTAATTTTATATTTAAGTATAATTGCTTACAAAAAAAACAAAAGGTTACACAAATATTTCGAATTGTTAAAACTAAATCACAAGTATTCGATATTGAACAAAAAAACAACAGTTTTGATATTGTTTTGATATTATATTTTTAGTGTTTGGTGAAATGATTTTTTTGGGATGTTATTTTTTAAAGGTTTTTTAGTGATTCATACTCACATCCCCTTACCAATAATATTATATTATACCGATTAGTATAAAAAAACAAAATTTTTGCTATAATATTCACGTTACGACACTGACCGTGTTAATACGAGTACATAATATATTATTATTGTGTCAACAACCGTCGTAATACGGCCTCACAAATCTGTACTACGAGCGTTAGCCGCCACTATCGTCGGTCTCCGATAATGATCATCACGGTCCTGAATTTTTTTTCCTCCCGTCATTCTGTCACTTTCAAACACAATGAAGAAAGAAAGAAAAAAAAAAAAAAAAAAAAAAAAAAAGTAATAATAATAAATACCGTTCGCCTTTGCCTTACGAGTTACACGGTAAAATACCAATACCGCGCGCGTTGAATTATAAATTCGATTTTACAACGTTCGTTTATACACAATATAACATAGACTACGCTATTATTCTGTATAGGAAATAAGAAAAATATTTAAAGGTGTTCGCCGTCACGGCCGCGTGTTAATACTTTATCAGGACCGAATATGATTGAACCATAACTAAGTTTACGCGTTCCTGTCTGGCGTGTTGTTATTGCCTGTCCGGCGTGTATTATAAATACACTCGCTCGGCGGTCTCGGCCCTCGTAAAATCACGAATTGCTTACCTGCCGCGCCCGCGGCTGGCCGTTGTAAATGTCGCGGATTTACCGTCAAGGGTGCCGGTGCAAAGGGCGTTAAAGGACGGGGCGGCGGACCGAACAACGGACGAGTTAATTTCGCGGTCTGGCGGTGTTCGTTGGGCCGTCCGTCGGTATTATTGTCGGCGTCATATTCCGCGGACGTGTTGACTGCATTAACTGCGTTCAACGCACGTACAATATGATTACTGTCATTGTGTACTTCGTAAATAACCGTTAAAGCGTATAGAAATTAATACAAGCACTATTATTGCGTACGGAATACAATAATTTTGGTTTTATTCGTTGCGTTCGATCACTGCTTGCGGTTCGTGTTCGTTAGTTAGGCAGTTAATTCCCGTCGAAAACTTTACGTAGGTACGAAAAGTTTTGCAAAAGTCGAAAGAAAAATTTACCCTCGCCCGTGCTACAATATATAAGTGGGTACCGCCGAACATTCATCAAAACGAAAACTTTTAATATCCATTTTTTTTTTTTTTTTTTTTTTTTTTT
>CABPRJ010001427.1:1076168-1170402 GCA_902439185.1 Cinara cedri
AAAAAAAAAAAAAAAAAAAAAAAAAAAGACGAAAAATACGCGTTTATATGATGTGTAAGTTTCTTACGGGTTTATTATCGATTCTAATATCACATTTTAATCGCTTTAAATCAAATTGAAGTGCTCGGTATAACCACGAGGCGAGTACATTATTTTTTTTTCTCTCAAAAACGACTTGTTCATAATTTCGAATAAAACGATAATTAACGCTCGATAACGTGGTACAAAATAATGCAAGTCTATTGTAGCCTGTAGGTACAAAGGAAATAGTGATGTGGACTTTTCTTGTTCCCTTCTCCTGAAGTACATCGAAAAATGAATTCGTCTCGTTCAATTAAGCTCTAACAATATTTCGTAGACATTTTATATTACTAGCCGCTCCACGCCCGGCATTTTCCGTGTTAATTTCTTATTTTGTTTACCTTTATTTCCGTATTGCTTTGTCCGTATCAGTATATTGAATTTAAAAAAAAATTATAGGTGGAAAGTGAATAGTCCGAAAAGTGTTCTAGTATATCGTATATTTTTTCATTCGTGTTATCATAGATACCTGCACAGAACAGAGATTAAACAGTATACCGACCGTAAAAACCCTAAAATTATAAGGACATAATAATTCTGTTGTATTGTCACTGCACCAAAATATACAAAGATTCATAGATGACGTTTTACGTGTTTTCACTTCTTACTTACCCACACTGTACGGCGCATAGATTTTTGTTTTTTTTCATCCGTGTTACCGAGGTGACCCATCCGGTTTCTTGCCTATAACAGACCGGAATAGTGTTGAATAGATTCTTTATTTTAAATTGTTACAGTTGTTATGGAATTTTTATTACTGTTTATTTTTTTTATTTTTCGTTTTAAATTTGTTTTCATTTCATCCACGTTACTATAATAGCAATCCATAATTCAACGAAAATAATTTAATTTTCGTACCAAAAATATCTAAAATCCTTTTATCCCTTATTTCATCTTCTTCGAGTTTTATTTTCGCGACAAAAATTAGCCTATTCTGTTTGCCGAGATCACATCTATCTTTATACTAAAATACACCGAAATTCGTATAGTAGTTTTTGTGTATAAGAATAACAAACATCCATACATCCTCAGAAACTTTCACATTTATAATATTATTAATACGATACCATATATAAGTGCCTGTGTCGAATAAGAACACGAGTATAATATTCGTTGTAGCTTATAAGCGGAGAGTCATCAGAAAACCAATAAAGAATCAGACACAATATTTCATTGTTGTCAACCGTTCCATTCCAAAATATCATAATACCATAATTTTTTTTATCGTGCATGGCTTAGTGTATCTCGCCACGTGGGACAAGTGTTTACGTTAAAATATAACATAACTTAATTGACTTGGCATTTTCAACGACATGGTTTCTTTTGGGACACTTATTTCCTTGGAACAGTATCAGGTTTAAACATTTGTGTTACTGAAGTAGCAGCTGTGGCTATAAAATTCCCTTATCGTTTTTTTTAATAACTGAGGAGCATTACCCGTTTATATAATATATGGTTCGAAATATGAACGTTTTTCTCAGATGAGTGTAGAGAGAGTAGTCAGCGGCGAAACGAACCAAAAGTAACTCGGAAGTAACTTATAATCAAACCACCAATATTTCTTAATTTTCCCAATATATTCCAATTTGTTCGCCGATTTTTACTAAATTCTTAGTATAAACTCGTACTATTGAACTTAGGAGTTGGCCTCCTAAAGTAAATTACTACTAAGCAAAAATAAAAAAATAAAACAGAGATGATATTGTGGATCGGTGCGGCCACTGTTGTAGGTAGAAGTTGAGAAGTTAAGACACATAGGACACATAAGGTTATATAGTTTATATTTGTAATCTCCGGTAATTATAACTTCTTTATGTATTAATTAATTTAATAAGATTTCTGGGGGGAAAATATGTTCACAAATAGAAAAAAAATACGTTACCGTGCAATCAATACATTCATCGCTCCTTTCCACTTTTCTTTCTTGAAAATCTTATATATACGTCGAGCAATTAATTATTTATGGAAGTAAAAACTTTTGTACGGTCTATAGTCTGGGGTAGACGAGGCTTCTGCCACTCCTGGACCCGCCACTGTTCTCAAAGGCCGCGTTCATTCTGCCGCCGAGCAGAACTATGGTATTATCGTAGACGGGAAATAATATATTACAGAACTCGAACAACTGATTTTTCAAACAAGGTCACGTAATTTCCGTTGATGAATATCGTAGCAAAACATTTATTCTCGTATGCAATGATCATCATTATTATTATTATTAAATCTAAGTAAATAATTTAAATAACTTGAAGAACGTGTGTTTTGAATATTATATACAAACGTGTGAATATTAAATCACGCAAAAGCGTGTTAAATAATAGAATATTCTTCGCGTTGGCAAAGTACCTAAGTATATATAAATGGTGAATGATTTTACATTCATTATACAGAGTGTTCCGTGAAAACATATCCATTACGATATCTCGGAAATATTAACTTTTTATAGTATTTTTCTTTTTTGACAACCTAAGAAACGATAGGGTCTAAAATAGCAAATTATAATTATTTTGTGTTACTCTTATTTATTTATTTTTTTTTTTTTTTGAAGTTAAAACGAATCCCTATTGTAGGTTTTTCAAATTACAGATAATAATAAAAAAAAATTCTTTAAATAGATAGAGAATTAGTTTGAATACATTTTGGTGAAACCATTTTTAATTTCCGTGGACCGGTTGACGAGCATTTGATTTCTTTGTTTGGGTACGGGAAGAGTAGTGGGGCATCATTTGTGTGACAGCGCGGCACGCAGCATTTAAATACCGGTCCACTACTCACCCCCTCACCCGAACCTCAAAAGCGGAATGTATCGACGAACTAACGGCGGTAAAAAATAACGGTTTCTGGAATGTCTGTTTCGTAAATTATCGAAAACTCCGAAAAAATTTAATATTTTTCGAGATGTCTTCATATAGGATACTCTGTATACGAGTTTTCTCTAGGCAAAGAGACCTTATAAAAGGGTCGAATCAACGAATGATAATTGAATTCGCTGCGTTACAATTATTAATGTTCGTTGTTCGTTATTTTAGTATTGTGTGTAACGATAGCTTGTACAGTGTTGTTTAGCGAAAACTTTACCGTACCAAAAGAATTCGCTAAAAGCATTTGTATAAAAGCAAAAAAAAAAAAAACGCTTTTATGAAAAATGCGTTTGTCCTGGAATCCATAATACCGCGCTATTATATAAATTAATATTAATCGTATCGTCGTTATATTATAGTACTGCGTATACGCGGTTCTCAGAGTGAAATTCTTTGGATTTCATAAATTTATATTCCTTTAGATTCCGAAATAAACTCGGTTTTCGCGATGGATGTCACGATCCCCTAGACATAAATCAACTCGTAATGATTATAATTATTTCTGCCCGTCCAATTTTCAGCCGCATGTTACACGCGGAGATCACAAAACATTTTCATTTCATAACGATATTGTGTGCATTTCTGTAATATTATTAGAAAATATGGTTTTAGATATTGCAAAAGTATAGCGATAAAACCATAAGTTTAACTAAAATGTGTTTTTTTTTTTCCTCCGGAAAAAACTTTTTTAGCGAATAGAATGTTTTTTTTTTCTTTTTACGCAGTACCTTAACATATGCGTAATGTCAGCCAGCGGTATATACTTTGCTTTAACGATTTCACGAAATCCTCAACAGTCTAACAGTCATAAGATAACTCGTATCGTTCGGTATAGCTAGTAAAAATTTTCCGGATTTTCCATATCGTATCTTTTAGATTTTAATACATTTTTTCGAAAAAAATTTAAAAACCGACAACTATAAACACGACGATATAACGGTTTTTTTTTTTTTTTTTTTCAAAGAAATTTTCGTTGATTTTTTCGGTGTCGACTTGACTACAACGGGTAAAGAACACCAACAATATAACGTTACCCAGTTTACCGAGTGTCGCTCTGCAGAATCGGTTTTCGCTATCAAATTATTTACCGTCTCCTTTAGTATAATTAAACAATGCTCCGAAACCCATACGTTTTAAACCGTTCTGTTATTCCTGTAGTGGCAGTATCTGTATAGTACGGTATAGCGTGATGCGTAATGTACAGCGTGATCTTTAATACGCATTCATCCGCATACCGGTTCGGGGAGCGCTCTTGAAATCGCAGCGTAACAATGCGAAATGCCTATAGATTTGCGACGGTACGAAATTACCGTTTTACCGCGTTTCGCGTTTTGAAAACAGTACCCGGTAAAACACGCGGAATTATCGCCAAAAATTAGCGTGCGCCTGTAAACGGCGGCCTGTTCAGCACTCGACCGCGGGATTACGCGAACCCGAGGACTTGCGCGCAAAAAATAATTACGATTCCGTGGTAGGCCGAGCTTTTCGCAATGCGGACATAATATCGTTGCCGTTACCGCCGTACGATAATAGTTTTATGGCTAGTAAAACAAAAGAGAGAAAAAAAAAAATTGAAATTTTAATAGACGGTCGTAATCTCAATATTATAATATACACGTGGACGTCGTCGTCGTCGCTCATCGTAAACAACGTGTCGTAAACGAAACGCTTTATAACACATTGTAAAATTATTGTTATTATCGCAATAATATACGATACGAAAAACGGTTATTTCCGCGGTGTTGAGTGCCCGTACTCTCTCGTGATTTTTACGGTCTAAAAAATATCGATATTTGATTTCCCCCGATAATGTAAATACTGTCGTTAAACGGTCGTTCCAGTGCGGTAATGTGTTTCCCCCCCCATTTTTAACTAAATTTATTTGCAAACACCTAAGACGAGTATAACACATTTATTCGATGTAATATTTTGTTTCGGTGTTATTATTATGTGTGTGTGTTCTGGTGTATAATAATTTTAATTTGGTTGATTGGTGTGTCATTGTTGTAGCGGGCGGGAATATGGAGATTAGTTAATTCGTATCCGTACGTGACAATAAATCATTGCTAACGAAAACCGATTATAAGCGGACTTCAGTTAAAAATGTTTTGAAATTTCGGAATATTTACGATTTTCATAACAATTTAAACATTAAAGTTTTATATAAAAAAAAAAAAAATACATTAAACTCTATTATTTTTTTTTTTTTTTACAGCATTTTACAAAAATCTAGTGATAATAATTTTCGGCTATTTTTGCTGGGTCCGATTTTAATTAATTATAAAATAAAAAAATCCAGAATGGTTTGAAAATTATACCACATCTAGAAGAGGTTAGCTGCCATTGGTGTTCAGTGAAAATTATGCTAACGATCGGAGCGAGATGTCTGGGGAAATAGCCGTTTGCAGACAGGAAAAATTAGAAGCTTCGCGGTTTGCATAGAATCTAAACAAAATCTGAATGAGAAAATATTGATTTCTACGTAATTCGTTTAAATTGTTAACTATTTATTGTATTATTTTCGAAAATATACGGCATATTTTAAAGTATACATGATGTATTATAATAATGTATCGATAAAAAGACGAACGAGTAGAAACGTTACCAAACATAAGATTTTGACAAGGCAATATGAAAATGTATTATATACATTAGCCTACGTGCATTTATATACGGGCTGCGAATTTTTATTATCGTATATTTTTTATTTTTATTCTATTCTATTTCGTACAACCCCGGAAAAGGGAAATTCGGTGCGTGTCGTCGTTTTGTGCGGCTAAAGAATGAGCTTTCCGCTTACGTACGCGCGAATCCGTCAGCATCCCCATAAATCAAGGGAGAAGTTAAAAGTTAATTTGCATCGAGCACACGTAAATCTTTCGTTCGAGTTGATCGCAAACATTCGTTTAAAATGTTTAAATCTCTCTATATCTATAGAAATACTCCTGTCGATGTCGGGGAAGATGGGAATATAGTTATGGGAGGGGGGCGAGTTTCCAACGACAAACGGCTAAACGTTAAATCCCTTTAGGAAACAATATGTTATGAATTTTCCTTTTTTTTTTTTTTCTATACTTCAAAAAATACGTCCTCTGATATTTCAGTGCCTATAAGTAATAAGCACGACAATTCAACGTTATTTGTTATTTTGAGGCAAAATCGTATAGGTACTAACTCTGACGAAATATTATACCGGTGACATAATGTAAATATATTTCGGTCGCATGTGTGACACGAGTTTGGTAAATATCATTTCTCATTGGATCATGATAACGACGATAGAACATATCTTCGAAAAAACATATAATAACAACGAAATTTTAATTTAGTAGGTATCGTAATTGATTTACACTAATAACAGTATAGCACATTTACTTCTTTGGAACAGTAGGGATCAGGTGTTTGATTTGGACATGGAAAAAATGGATGAATCGTACATGGGACGAATTCTAGGAATTGACAGAAAACAAAGTTATTAATTTTGTCGTACTCCAGTGGCAATTTATTCTTATGGTGTCACAGGAAAACTTCTATAGACGTTACTCTGATAATTTTCCTGTGCGAAAGCAGGAAGAAACTTTCTAAAATTGCGGTAGACTTGCCGTTACGCTTATGAAACGTTTAAATTAATTTTACTTTCGTAATGAACTTTTAAAGTTTTAATTACAAAACCACTGCATTTTCGTTTCTGGTTCGTGATTCCGGGGTTGCGATTATTTCAAGTATTTTATCCCGTTTCCAATATGTTAAGGGTTTTCGGAAACCGGTTGGTTCCGATTCCCGCACAGACCACGTCACCATAGCGATTCGCGTTGAAAACTAATACGGGACGGAAATCGGGACCTTTTCTCTTAATGCGTGATTATATTGAAATACCCATCGAGTATAGAACGCGTCATCGTGTATTATTTTTTGAAATCATAATATACAGACCGGTAATACGTAATATCTGTCATTGTCTCCTCGAGAAAACCTCAATTGTATGCCGTGACATTTCGTTTTCACCGCCTACATTATAATACGCTCGATCGATATTATTATTATAGATTCCGATGTACGAAACAAAAACGTGTACTAAAATACTATATTAGAGTAGTTGGAGTTAGAGTAGTAGCCGTACCGGCATAACTTACTATCTCGGTAATCGGTGCAGGCTTACAAACAAAAAAAAAAAAATAAAAAAAAAAACTTGACTGCAGTATGCGTTAGTGTGAGAATTCGGCTCATTACTTTTAGAATAATAATAATATTATAATATGGCCTCTGGGATGACGTCGTTATACGTCTTATTATTATTATTATTATTATTGTGCGTTCACGTCTCAATATAAGTATTCTAAATCCTTGTCAGTGTATATTAGGTAAAAGTACCTACTCAAATATTTATAAAACACTCGGCCCATACGTATAATATCGTATTTTTACTGGAGGATATTTCGGTATAATATTTGTTGTTTTTTTTTTTTTTTTGAAAATCCTTATAATCTTTACCACAATAATATTATCGTAATACCGTGTGTATGTTATAATTGCGTCTGTTTAACATTTAAGTGCCACTATATTGTATAATATGTTTTATAGTATATTATAAATAACCCGATTTTCACCTTTGGGAATTACAAATAAGTCACTTCGGCCCATTCGATTACCCGCCGTATTAGTATGGGGTAATTGAATTTATCGGCCGTACACGCGAATAGCCCGAATGTGTTTAAGGGGGTTTACATCCCGCAATATTGATCGATATTGATTACGTCTACTTCGTAATTGCTCGACGAAAAAATTGATTTGTCTGGGCCAATTTTCCCCAAACCTCCTCGCCTATTTGCGCCCGAATCGTTTGTGTTGTCACGTATTCGATATTGTAATTTTATTGGGTTATGGGTTAGTCGTTTCGAACCGAATTTGCATGGTATATTTTGTCCGTCTCGGTACACACGGGTGGCAATACGTAGGGTTGAGCGGGGTTTTCACACATCCAAAAACGCTTTAAACATTGTGAAGAACAATCCTACACTTCAAATGTTAATACATAGACTTAAATAGTTTATAGTTTAAGGTCTATGGAAATATACCTTTTAACTGTTCACCGTTGTATCTTTTGATTCTATAAAGTTTTCGTTTATCACTTAAATACCAAATACCTACTATAGTACTACGATTTAAGACAATAATACAATTAAACACCGAGTATATTTCATATTTAATTATTGTGTGAAAAAATCAAATGTTAATAGAATATAGGTAATATTATATTGCACATTGGAATTTATAAATATTTTAAATATGTACCTATCTATTTACCGCACAAATTCTAAATCTAATAAATCCTAATAACATTTGCTGTGAAAAGAGTAAAAATGGTATAAATAAAATGTAGAAGATTATTCGGTAAAAGTCATACCTGTATCAATATACCAATTCTATTGGCATTCAATTTTTAGTAAACTGCCTGTGATATCACAAATAATACGTGAACAAATTGTTCTACATCACATAATTTGAAAATTGGCAACCCTAGTAACAATACTTGGGAAACAGAGTATGTACGGCTGTTTCCTCTGCAGATATTTCCTCCCTCGATAAGCGAATACGTTTTATAAGGGTATAAAATCACAGGCGTATGGTCTAAAAATTTCGATAACCGTTTGAAGTTCTGGTTTTTACAAACACCGTAAAAACATGCGTCTCTATGCTTATAATTTGTTTTCAAATTTATGAGAGTTAATTTTTTTTCTGCTTCGTAAAAGATTCATGAGAAATTGTTCTTCTATTGTTTAGTAGTAATTCAATATTTTAATGTTGAAAAATAACCTGAGTAATTAGTTAGCCTCGTATTTTCTATGTTTTATGTGGGAAAAAATTTCTTATTTTCTTGACCATACAAAGAAAAATATTCTGGTTTATTTTTGAAAATGCAACGTAAATTAGTTATCTTTTTATTAATTGTATAATATTAAAAAATATTTTTATTTAATATAACCACGGGGATGGATACACGAGTTTTTTTTTCGCTTTTTAAACTGTAAGAAATATACTTTTAGAATTTCAATTAATCGTTTGCGTCTAGAACGTTTTGTGTAATTTTACAGGGCGTTAAAAATATCGTCGATCTAGTCTAAACCTATGTATTATAATATAGAAACCGGAGTGATTAATTTATCGGAGGATTTTAGACGGATTGTGTTTCTGTTTTTTTTTTTTTCTTTTTAATCATTGTCGAATCGCCGAGACTTTATTTTAACATTGTTTTCAATTTTTTTTTTTTTACTTAAAATCCGCCGAGAAAGACGGCGGTTGGTGATAAATGGATCACTCTGTATATAGAAATCGCATTTAAACGCGTGGGTATTTAACGGCAGTATAGTGTAACTGACAGCCGTATCACGTTTTAATTAAATATAAACTGTCACGACGATACTTATATATATATATATCTATATTTTAATACTACATGTATTATATGTAGGTCTATTGAAACATTTTACTAAAATTTAATAAACCCGTATATTATATTATTATATTGTAAGAAAAACGTTATAATTAAAAAAAAAAAAAAAAAAAAAACAGCATAATAGGTTTTCGAATAATTAAATAATTAGACACGGATTAAACGGTCAATGCTGTGTGTTTTAAGTTCATTTCAAAAAAAAATGATAATAAATGAAAAATGAGAACATTGAACTAATAAATAATACGATATTATACTAAACTAACTATAAACTTCCCGCGTACGAATATAATAAAGATTTTTCTTAAAAAACATCTACCTACATAATAATACGAACGTGTCGTGGCTATTATATTATTTATGCGCGTACCCGTTGTATAATAAGTCAACCGATTAATAAGATGCGTGGTTTGTTTTTGATTTTTTCCTGTATTTTCTACCAGAAATCTCGCTCCGATCGAAAAGTGAGGTTTTTCGTAGCATTTTAAATCTGGTTTCTGCACCGTAGTGTGTCAATTTTTAATTTTCCTTTGCAATTTTCATAACAATCGGGAAAAACCATACACGAAAAACTGACAAATTTACAGTAACATGTTTTCGATTTTATTTTTCAACCGAAAATCTTCCTCTAAATTTCAAGCAAACATACTTTCTGAAAGAAAATCGGATATAATTGTTGTATTTAGAATTCGATATTTTGATTTCAATTGCAGTTTTATTACTGTAAATAAAGTTACGCAATCGGTTTTTGTATAACTTTTAGGAATGATTTAAAATCATTTTAGTGATGTATGAAATTCACTATTCATAAGTCTATTCGTCCAAATGTCTCGAATTTGTATGTATTTTAAAATATATATAAAATATCTATACCTATGGGTGAACACTGCTGAAAAAGTATTTTTCCTTTTTACCATTGTGACTTTTTCCGAAGCGACAGATAAAAATACATCCAGATATATCTTTACGCGTTGTTTTCATATGCTGGACATTATAATATGTTTATTCGAGCTATCAAATGAAAGGTTGATTTTTTTGAGCAAAATTTATCGTTCAAGAGTACACATTATATTTTTCTCTGAAAAACTGTGTTGAACGAAATGACCTACAGATATACTTACACAGTAAAAATCTTTGTTTTATCCGAGATATATAGACGGTAGAAGTTTTTGAAGGTTGACATTATTGCGGTAGATTTTTTTGTGAAACACCAATATTTCGCGTAATAGACATTTTCAAATGCAATCTATTTCTAGTAGTTGTAAACATATAAATATATATATATATATATAGACATTGAGACCTCCAGACCCAAATCAATATACTGATCTCGTGTAAATAGAAGGTACCAGTTGAAATATTGCGTTTCGATTGAAGGCGGTAACCCCTCGAGAGTATAATATAAACAATAAAGCGATAATGTGGGGAAAGACTAAAAAAAAAAAAAAGAAGGCAAATTGAGAGAATATCGAGATTTTGAGAACGGTATTGTAAAGTTGTCGGACATATTATTGTGTTACGTACAACGGCAGGTAGAAAAAGTAAAATTGATGGTGGTAGGTGTGTGCGGCGAAATAGAACGGAGGATAAAACCTCGGTGAAAAGCGGACCACGAACGGCTGCTACGATGAAATATATTGTGAAAAGAGAGTTGCATAACATAATATTTATATATTAGTATAATGCTACGGTCTACGGCGTGCCGAAAAACTTTTTTTTTTCATGCCGTTTTCGTTATTAAGTGCACAGACACTTTTTAAACAGACTGCAGAACAGAAATAAAAAAAAAAGTTCGATACTGCTGATGGGTGTGCTACAGTTTTAGAAAGTAAGTTGAAATGGAGGAGATTATATAGAACAATTTAATGTATGTCTGTGTGCAACGAGAAACTATTGCTAACGTAAAAAATATTCTCAATAGAGTAATATCTTCGCAGTAGTCTTAATAATTCGTATTTTTGTTTTCGTTGTTGCCATGGTAACCCAGAAATAAACACAAATTATACAATAAATTTCTAGTAGTTTCTATTTATTAAAAAATCTACTAGAAAATAATAATGTTGCCGTCTTAACGCGCCAACTAAATCAAAACTTCTACATACAAGTTCCTACTAAGTGTTTGATTGGAGCAAAATGTCTGCTAAATAATTTGTTTATTATACAAACACAAACAAAAGAAAAATACAAAATATGCGTTCAAGTCATATTCCAATACATTCCTCGCCTTACACCCACATCTAAAAAAGAACAAGTAAAAAGGCATCGATAATGGCGAATTTCTATTACACAAATTGGTTTTTTACGAGTATTATAGATTAACTTTGAATTGATTAGAGGTGCCTATGAATAAATACAAAAGAAAAGGCTAGCTGGATGTAATTCGCATCTTGGGTTAGTTATAACGTAGTAGAAGTAAAGTTTACAAAAAGTTATATGGGATGTAAGGTTATTTATTTTGTATATTAAAAGCAACGATAAATCAATAAAACGATTCTGAGCGGATAAGGTCACCCGCAGCCAAGGTCACCCAGAAACCAACTGAAGTGTTACATGATCTTTATACACGCCAATTCTATACTTATATATATTTGTCATAAATCGAACTCCGATCAAACTCGTTTTGTATTATAACGTGACCGATAGTAGAAATCTACAGGAATAGAAATAAATTAACACACCCACCTCAGTGACTCGCCCATAACACGAGTGTCGTGAGTCATTTTAGCCCAAATAAATGAAAGAAGACCGTCGTCGTTAAATTCGCAGATTTTAACTCTTTACGGGGTTTTTAATTATGCAAACATGCATATTAAATAGAGTATTAAAAATGTATAAGTACTCGTTTTGGCAACTACATAAAATATTATTTAAATTATAATATATTATAATAATTTTTATAGTGTTTTAATTTGTTTTTTCTTCCTCTCGAAAATCCGTCAAGAATCCATTTATTCGAACGTGGGCAGAGAATATAATGCAATTTTTTACATACGTATTTGTCACCATTACTGAAAATAGAGGAGACGAATATTTACTATATAAAACGTAACAACTTAATTGCGGCAGAATATCTAAAAATAAAATTTACTTATATTTCTTTTTAATTGAAATCTTTTATAATTTAAAAACGAGTAAATTTTAATCATTTAAGTTTTAAAACTAATATTTTTATTTTTAAAAATAATGCCTGGTTTAAGTTTTTTTTTCTCTTATAAAATACTAAAATATTAACCGATTAAGAACATAATATGTGAGTGTATTTTCCGGTTGTTTTTAAAATTGTCATTAAATAAACTTGAAAACGAGTTTTTTTTTCTTTTAAAAGTTCACGAGCACTGTGAGTACCTGTGACCCGTGTAAATTAAATTGTTTAAAATTCGAGATACAATACAAGCATAGAAAACTACAAAAAACTACCCAAGCTAAGGGTAACCACGATAAGAAGTTTAAAATTTAAATAAATAATTTACTAGAGTTTTTCGAGGTTAACTGCATATTTTGGGACAGTAAACACGTACGAAAAGTTTTACTATTTACGTAAAGAGGCGAGAAACTATAACGTGCCGTTTCCCAAAGCGAATATACTGTACTAACTCACTTTTTACACATGTTCAGGAGAATAAATTTCTAAACTAACTCTAATTTGAATAATAATGTTTTTAAAAAATACATTTGTTTTCTTTAATAACTGTTTTTGTTGACTATTAAAATTGGGTTTAAAAAAAAATATCACCATTTATAAATTATAACTATTTTCGCTGGAAAAATAAGTTACGTACAATTAAAACGAAAGTTAAGAACAGCTTTCTTCTACTTGGTAAAATTTCGAATTTTATCTTTGTACTTGTCGTCATTATTCATGGAAATCGTAATTTTGGGCATGATAAATAGTAGAATATCCTGTACGATAAATATCATAACGAAAAAGGGGAAGACTAACAAATGTAATAGAAACGAAAATTAACAGCATATTATTGAACATTTTTTATTGTTTCCGTTTAAATCGAATTTTGTTTTCAATTTATTTCTTTGGAATCGTAATTTTTCGACGGTTCCAGAAAGATAGTTGATAAATATATTATTAAATCGTTTCAAATGGCGTATGAAAAATTAAAGAACACAATAAGATAATCGAAAATATATTTGTAATTACAAAAAAAAAAAAAAATAAAAAAAGGAAAAAACAAAAATTATGAACGCGAAAGAGAATAAATGAATAAAAAACAGAATCTATTAAATAAATAATGCTAAATAAACAAATTATACGGAACGTTCGTATTTTATAAATTTTTAATTTACTGTTTATATTCGGCGAGCCGTGTTTATCAAAATTTAAATAATTTTTTCGGAGTTCATATTTTTCTTTGTAAACAAAAATCATCATAAAATCTACTCACTGGTAAAACAGTGTCACGGCTTTTATGGATTGAATATTTAATACAGTGATAACACCGATAACACTAATAATCAGCACAACGATTTTTTATCGTATGAATTGTTTTAACGCTTGTTTAAAGTGCAGTTGGTTGGAATTTCGCGTTTTCTAAATTTTAGATTCTGAGTGGATCGAGGAATTTATTGGTTCTATAATGATGTTCATTATATTTTCCGTGATTTTTCTTCCAAAAATTGGGGAAAAAATTATCAATATAATATCATTATTATTATTATACCGTTTTTGACTTTTTGAAAATATCGATTATCAATAAGAAAAAAAAAAAACAAAAAAAATGAAAGCTATGACACCGACCACGACCAGCCAACGAGTAAGCGTTATACAAACAGTACAAGAACACGTACATCGGGTGCCGTAAACCGGTCCGACCTCAGTAAACACCGAAATTCGTAGAAGAAACTCTCGGCTCTGAGGTTTCCCATGATAATTGGCAATCGATTATTATTCTGAAGAAATAATTGCCGAACGCAAGCAACCCGGTGTTCAGACGTTTACGCGCGTACCCGTCGGTTGGGTATTATCCGAGATAATCTCCGGATCCAAGCCGCGGGATCCCACGACGCGTGAAGCGCCGAACCGAAGGAGAATTCAAAGGCGGTTAACGGAAACACACCCCGTGACGTTATGCGACACAACTCTCGATCCATCAGGCGCGTGTTGGTACAGGCTCAGTTCGTCCCCTTCTAGTGCGTCACCGAGCCCGCATACGGGGGGTATGAGTAAATTCGGGACGTTGTTCAGTAATACATTTACGTTCAATTTAATTCGCTTTTACGCGTATTGACGGTCGCGTAAAAAAAAATCAAACGTTGAAAACTTTAAAAAAAAAAAAAAAAAGAACGCAATCGTTTGCGTTCAACGGAAATTAATGTAAATACGGAATTCGGGCGATTATACAACTCTCGGTATGACTAAAGGACGGTTACGGATCGCGTGTTACAGCCGGCGATAGTGTCGTCTGGCGATGTTTACCCACGTCCCGTTGTCGTCATAAATCGGTGGTAAAAGTCTCATGACACTGTAACGATTTCCTGTAACGGTGTTCCAAAACCGTTCACGGCAATGATTGTCGGTGTCCGCGCGCGTTGATAACGGCGACTCGCCAAATGTCGGTAAGAGGCGAAACGAAGGGTCGTGTTAGTATGTATAGTCGTGTAGTTGCTGCGGGCGTATTCTGTTTGCGTAACGTTATCCGTGTTCGCGGGAAATAAGAAAAAAAAAAACTTTTGTTCCCTATGATTACGAAATTCTGAAGAATCCACGCAAACCTTATCAACGTTTACGCGGGGAAACTACAGGACAGCTTATCGACCTTTGTCTTAACCGTTCACGTTATAGTGACAACGTCAATAATCAGAGCCGAAACGTTCGCGTCGAAAGACTCGAGATCACCGCAGTTGTGTAATAACGTCATTATCATGTAGGTCGGTGTGACAGAGATTTTTTCACCAAAGGGCTACAAAAAAAAAAACTCTTGTCCCGCCGAAAAAACCAAACAAGTTAAACTTTAACTTTTAAGCGCCTACTTTAATGTGCGTACATCTTAGCATAGTTGACAAATCGAATTATTCGTTACGTGATCGATTGTTATAAATGAGAAAAAAACGTATGGTATAAGCATATTTTTTTGACGCGAGTGTGTAAACTCTTCGAAATTCGAAATTATATTTTCTTTTTTCAATTCCACGCCGAAAATTTACTCCGGCGGACCGATTGCGAAACGATCGCGGGCCGCAATTGATCGCCGCCCGATCCAAATCATTACCGCATTGTGCGCTACACACGTGCGCGGTTTCCGGTGTACGATTTCCGGGACTAGAACGGTGAGCCGAGAATTATTGAAGTGGCCGACGGGCCGAAGCGACCGAAGCGCTGACGTTTGATATTATTATCGCGATAACGAGAAACGATATGCCGTATTTTATATTTACGTATCCGCGGGCGTCCTAAACAATATCGATGTTAATCAAAGCGACTTTCCGCGATTGGATATCGTACCGGTATTAGACATTCGCGTTTTCCGATATTATATTGAATCAGTGACGTGTTTGCGCCACCGTTGTAGATTTTGTTGTATTTTATTGTATAATAATTTTCGATTTTTAAATAATTTAATGTTAACAAGTAAAAATGTACAGGGAATAAATTCACAGTCATAATACATGCCCTGTCGACCCGATATCCTGTCGGCCTACTTGGTTGTCGGAACAACGTCGCGATCCCGGAATGCCCGCGGAATAAAATAATCCAAGTGTTTAAATTATTTACGAAAATAATATGTTCAAAACGTTATCGTTTTACCGCACGTAATAATCACGTAATATCGACTTTGAGTTAAAAAAAAAATCTACTATTATTTGTTTAACCCAAGTTCGAAAAGAAATCGCAAATTTTTCTGAAAAATGTTCACATTCATAACACTAATACAGGGTATATAATTTACCAGTTACAACGATTTGAAATTTAGACCGGAGAAGCAGAGCAGAGATGTGTGATAGTTAGGGCCCAGATTTCAATGCAAAAGCCATTTTCAGTCGGCTCGCGTAACAGATATTTACTTCTAAATTAAAATTTTCCATTTTCCATTTTTTCAAGAAAAATTTAAAATTTTCTTAAAAGGCATTTAAGAATTTTGACATTTACCAAACCATTTTTCGACAGTTTTCAGGGCATTTCTAAAACTCGTGAGCATAAACAGTTTAATATGACATTTATTACTCTGCTCTACTCCTCCAATATAAATTTAAAACTGTTACCTATATTTCGCATGATTTCAATGAGACGATTTATAGTAAGTTAAGACACTTAAAAAGAAAAAAAAAACTACGTATTAAAATATAACTTCCTAAATGCAATTTAAATGCAATTAAAGGTCTTCTGACTAATGCAAATTGTGTAATTGTATTCGTTTATACCTACGCTTAAGAATACATTTTTAATATTATACCGTTCTGGTGTTGTTGTTTTTCTGCCCGACATAAAATCACTTAGCCAATCGGACCTACTGTGATTGAACTTTCTAATTCCGTCTGTTGGTCGACGCCCACGAAACGATTTATTATATCGATCGATTAAATATTACTATTTACACATCTGTGTTGGTCAGGGAGACTTAGCATTTCGTTATTTCTTGTGTTTCGTGGATTTGTTTCCCAACCTATAAACTATATTTGAAAGTATAAAATGGACGTTTTTTCAGACTATTATTGAATTACGTTTCTTCGGTTAAGGACGGGCCGTCGGGCGCAGACGGAAAATAATCAAATTGCGCGCGTGTACAGCAATATACAATTGAATAGGTCATATTTTGACCTTATCAGAAGGGAATTTATTTTTTTTAAAAAAATGACGTTCTAAGGTGCTATAATTTTATTGATAAGGAGTATATTTTAAAGTATATTACGGATTATAAGACTCGATGTCAATAAATTAATAGTTGACTTATTATATGATGATTATTGGCATTTATAATTTTAATATTTGTGCATTTTAATGAAAAGAAATATCCGAAAAATTAAAAATTGTTCGTGATGGTGATGTTGTGATTACTGAAATTCCAGTTCGCAGTTCACCAAACTACAAGAGACGAGCTAAGAGACGAGAAGAAGAAACGCAAGAAAAATAATTATGTTTGGTTTCATTTTTTACCGTAACATAAAATTGTCTTAAAAAAACACGTATTACATTATCAATAATACTATCGATAAAAATAATAAAACATTATAAAAATGTTAGTGACATTACCTTAAAAAAAAGGCATGTGCATATCGTCTGCTCTCTCTCTCTCTCTCTCTCTCTCTCTCTCTCTCTTTGTCTCCCCCCAAAAAAAAGACTGCCGCACGCTATATCCATCTCCATAGATTTCAATTTATCTTATTTTATAAAAGGCCTTTACCGCACTCTTGTCAGACCGATAATCGAATATTACTCAATGCTTTGGGATCTCGGGACTACACTCGGTGTGTAAATTCTTTAATTTCGCTCCCTTCATACAAATACGATACGTAGAACACGGACCACGTGATTATTCTCTCGTCCTACGTCACTTAAAACTCGGTGGTTTTTTAGTTTTTAGATTTGTCGCGCGAACAACGAAGAACGAAACAAAGGAACGGCAATAAACTGTAATGCCGCGATGTTTACCGACCCGCGATTCGGTGTCGATAGCGATAGACGGATAAGCATTTACAAGTCTATCGCGGTCGAACGCGCGGACGTAATTCCGGCGATACCGGTCCCGCGGACGCGGCTCGGAACCGCGGTAACGCGCGCGACCCGACCCGACGACGTTTCTCCCGCTTTTCTCTAGCCACGGTTGTCGGCGACGTAACGATACGCGTAATTTTCGAAAAAAAACGAAGACGAAAAACCGCCCGAAAGGATCCGCGTCCTCCGTTTATCGCGGCCGCGTTCGTAGAAACTCAGAAAACGTTTCGTGTGAACAACGCGACCGGGCGCTAATCGGCGTCGCGCGCGTAGTTACAGGACAATACGCTTGTAGCGCGCGCGCGGGCGTGTAATGGTACGCACGTGTGCGATGTCGAAGCCGGTCGGAAAACGGTCGCGGAACGGCACCTGGAACGCGGGCGGCGGGCAATAGTAAAGCGGCGTGCGCCGCGGTCCGGGGGTCACGGACGTCGCTTCTTCTTGACGCCGCGATTGATAACAACGACATCGCGACCGACGGGACGGACGCGCGTGCGCAATGCGCGGCGGGCGGACCGCGGCGAGGTGCCGCAAGACGGGGAAAACGGGGTACGTCGCGGGAACGGGGAACGCCGGCGCAGAGCCCGCGGCCGGGACGGGCCGGTATCCGAATGGCCCGCCGGTAAAACATCCCCGGATAAACCGTGGGGGGGGGTCGGTCAGACGTTCCGGCAGTTTTCGCCGCGGAAACCGAAGACGCAGGCAGCAGCGGTTCGAGGATAAACGTGGCCGAACGCGCACGATTCGACGGAGAAACGCGCGGCGGACACCCCGCCGCGAGAAAAACGAACGATTCGCGCGCTATACCTCTGTCGCCGTCGTTACAGGACGAACCCACGGGAATCGCGCGCGGACCGCGGTATTGTCCTGTCCGAATTTCGCGCGCGTTATCGCCGCGTACAAACGTAAAAGTCCGGCCGTTACCGGTCCGACCCACGGAGATTTTTTAACATTACGGGTGTTTTTCTTCCATTCGATTCTCCGCGCTATCGCTTGTTGACCCTCTGCCGTATTTGGCACGTGGCGAACGTTCGCGTGATCTACGACAATATTATCTGAAGCCGTATTTTATTATCGTTTTCGGACGCGCGCCTCGGTTAAGGATTGAAATTGCAGGTGTGTTACGGTGACACGGCGGTAACGCCGACAATAACTCAACACCGCGATGTCATACGGACGGCGAATTCGCATTTTTATTGATTGAAATTTTTTTTTTTTTTTTTTTCGATTTCGTAAACATCTCGCCTGTTATTCGCGATTTATCTCCGCATGCACGGCCCGCACTCATCATAGACGTTACAATTTTGTCATTCGTCGTCGCTAGAAGTCTGGCGGTTCGACACATTTTGGGTATTCGATTTTCATGCGAAAACTAATGTGATTTGCGTTATTTTTAAACGTCTCGTTTCAGACGGATAGAATTAATTACGCGTTTAGAAATTGCGCGTGAATTATTCGGCTTCAAACGGCGGTATTTTCGTTGTTTTTTCCGGTTATCTGGATTCCGTACGACTTCCGTATTTGCTGTAGATGATTCGATTTACTCCCTGCGGATATAGGCAGAAACTATTATTGACTTTACAAAAACGTGTATGTGTACGTTTTTTCAGGAAAAACATTTTTTCTCACTGCACCAGAACAGTAAATATGCAACACATTTTCCACGCGGGAATATCGCTGCTACATCAATTTATACGGCTGTAATATTATATATTACAGAAAATCTAACGCGAAGTACTCTAGACAGGTCATTTTTCAAAATGTCTATACATTATATTATTATAATCTTATATATTATGGTATAGCGTTATTGTATATAATATATCGAGAAAAAAAAAACACGAAAAAAATATACAGGCTATAATATAATAACGGCGTTGAAATTTAAATTTTGCGGTTTACTTGAAATAATAATTTTTCAAATACGATATAACTTTATGTGTTCGGATGCATAATATACACATGTATACACAAATATATTTATTATAATATAAGCTGTCCCGGTCTGATATTCAGAGACGAATTGCGTAAAACGAGCGCCTTTGATCCGAACTGTGAAATTCGATTTTCGTTTTTGTTCACGACCATATACGGCAGGTTCATGGTCACATCCCCGTCGCCGTTTTCCCGTCGGACATATCCCCGTCCAATTAACTTTAAACCCGAAAACAATAAATAAGTGATTTTTAATAAATCGTATAATATAGGTGTAATTATTATAAGGTTAGTAAATCCGTACATTTTTTTTTTTTTCTTAAACTAAAATAAAAATATTTCTTATCTGTTCGTATCATTGTATTAGTGAGTCACGGCCGATTTAGCTGGACTTGGCCTATTCGAAAACATATTATCTATAACAATACCAAAATAATTTAGATAAAAGCAGTGGAGTTGTTACATACCAGTGTATACCAGTCTTTTGACCACCATCGTTCTCTTAATGATTTATTTGTCCGCTGATAATCTTATTCGGTCTTGCGTATTAAGTTTTTTATTATAATTTTATTTTTTAATGTTGTATTTATTATTTTTTTTTTATTTCCAAGTCTCAGTTATTTATCATGACCTTAGAATACGTAAAAGTACTAATTAAAAAAGTTTAAGTCCAAGAAAAAAAAAATAGGTTTGAGGTTAATTGGACGGAGAAACGTTCTACGGGAATTTATTCGGACGGGGAATGTCCGGCGGGGAAACGGCGACGGGGATGTGACCTGCTGCCATACGGAGTGATTCGCTTTTATCGCGATCCAGAAAATATCTCATTGGATTTTAAGTCCGTTTGGTTTTTGTTTTTTCAATCCACGTAATCGTTATTTAAGCTATACTTGTTCGCTGTTTTCAAATTGTATACCTTAAATCAGTGGCGGCATCCTTACAGAAATATGTTTTTCTGAGAATATTTCTGATGGCCTGCCCAACCAGTTTCGTTAAATTGACTAGAAGTGATATTTATCAGGAAACTAGAAAACATTAAAACTGGAGGAAAAGAAAATCAACCACGTCATAATATGTAGCAAACTTAATAAAGTAACACCAAATCATATTACCGACCGACACATCTACGACCTACCTACCAACCATATTTTGTATGTGTTACTTGAAGCAACACTTATATCATTGGATGGACGCTCCATCCTTAAATGAGCATAAACTTTCGACTTTCAAATAGCCACTAATTCATTTTTAACGCAGATTCGAAAAAAGATTAAAAACGTTGATTTGCATAACATTAGAATATCGAATTTATCATTTATGAATTATTACAGTTAAACAATTAGACCAGAAAATTAAAAAAAAAAAAAAAAAAGGTTAGTAAAATGTATATACATTTGCAGATAGTTGACCTCCCCTACAACGGAAATATCTGTGTAGTGTGTAGTCTGTAATCATTGAAGATATAATATACGGAGTAAAAAATGAAAATAATATAAAAGTAAAGCTTAAACGATTTATAAATGATTGAAAAAAGAAAAGAACATAAATCAAATTTTTAATTATTTAAAATGCACACCATTAAAGATACTTTTTATTAAAAATCAAACACAATAACCTTTAACACTTTTGAAGAGCAATTGTGCGATTCTTCCGAAGTATATATAAAAATGATTTTCGAAAACAATTATAATAATAATAAAAGCTTAAAATTGAAATTGAAACTCATTAAAAAGTATTTTTTTTTTTGTTTTCGTTAATAATGAAAATATTGACCAATAACAAAAGCAAGGCGAGTGCCAATCAATACAATAATTGCTCGCGGTAAAAGATTTTTATTTTTTTTTTTAAACCTCTAATGTTTATTTTAAAATTATACGCTGTATAGTACCCATGAAAAAATACAATATGAACAAGTACTAAAAAAAGTATTACGACATATAATTTCATGTAATCTTGAATTTCATAATGTATACCATTGTGTACGATAAAACAGGAAAGTACCAAACGGCAGTTTGATATTTTGAACATAACTTTTAAATTAAAAAACTTTAACGGACATTTAACTTTAACGTTATAAGTACTATAGTGGTATTTTAGAATCACATTTCGGGATTCTCATACTAGCTGCAGCATTCATAAAACACGAATCAAAAAAATTAACTACATGAATATCCTTCATTATACAGAACTCGTAGTTGAATTCTGGTTTCGTACAAAAAAATTTTACGTAATTATTTTTATTTTAGATTCTGAGGGGAGCGAGGAATATATTGGTTTTACAATGATGCCTTTTTTTTTTTTTTTTGTGAACACTTTTTCTATAAGAAAGCTTACTCCGATCAAGTATAGCAACTTTTATGAAAGGAAATGTTCTCTGGGTGGTATTTTAGAAATGTCGATTTTTGAAATTATCACTAATACTCGAGATGCTGAGGAAAACCTGGTTCCTTAGGTTAAAAAAGATTGAAAGATTAAAAATAAGGTAATTATTGGCAACCGTTTATATTTATTTCTTTTTGTTTTTATTAAGTTTATATTATTTTAATTTTTGTTTTTAAACAATCAATGTTGTCATAGAAACGCATTAAACGCTATATAATATATTGTAAACAAAGCAACACTATCAACTGAACTCCGCTCAGTATCGTTTTTCTTTATCAATGGTTTATCGTCGCTTACAGATGTGCATTAAATTTCCGTCAGTATCCTACCTTCCCAACTTCCGAGCTACAACAGTGGCTGCAACCGCGTACGAAGTATATCCGTCCTTTTTTTTTTTTTTTTAATCCGATTCTTTAAAACAAGTACGTTGAACGATATTACGTAAGATCAAATTTGGGTATAAATACTATTATTGGATATTTTCACCGACAAAACTGTTATAAAATACTTATCTTTAGAGCGGAGTCACCACCTTTGCTATGGCCGCTCGTTTGTTTTTTTCTTGTTCTTAAATAATATGATTTTATAAGCCATATGATTATAATTTTATTCGTCTTCATTGATTAATCAATTAACTGAACAATAACAATTATTGCGAAAACATCGATAGTGTATAATACGGTTATAAAAAGGTTATAATTTAATTTTAAATTCGAATTAATGCTAATTTTCCGTTCTATAATATGTTCTTGTGGCTTTGCTTTTCAAATGTTGTATTGGTAAACGTATAATGTATTTTCGGTTTAGTTTTGTTTATTTTTTAATTTCTTCGGATGGATTAAAGAAAAAACGGATATGAAAAAGCTCTTCGGATAGTGACTCAACCCTATTTATACTTTAGTGTGCGGTTTTAAAATTTTCGATAACACGAAAATGGCCCGAAATTCGCACAATTGGAAAGAAAACATTATTTAAATTTTAAATTATTTTTTTTTTTACTCGTACGTTGGGTCAAATACAATTCCGTTTTCCTGGCTGACTGATTGATTTCTAAAAAGAATTACGACTTTTTATAGAACGTATTACAGCCGTATACTATAATATAGAAATCAATACTAAACGCGTATGATGGCTAGAGAACGGATTCGTAGGATTCGCGACTGTGATAAATCGACAAAACAAATTGCCATGTGCGTTTAGTTGTATTATTACTATTTATTTATTTTTGTTTTTTTTTACTCTGCACAGTATTTACACTATAAAACAGCCCGTAAACTATCTGTGCGCAGTATAATAACAAATAATACTGGGATGAGGGAGGGCTTTGGAGCGAGACATCAAAAGGCGTTTAAAAGGATACGTGAACTGTATTATTAGAGCGCAGTCACTCGTGTAAAGTCGTGTTCGCGTATATTATTGTTCGTATATAAAATATTATTCTGTACTCTGTACGCTCAGAAAAACGGCAAAAATACGATATACGAGTTTGTTTCTAAAGAGTACAAAAATATTAGTGCAATTTTCCACACGTTTAAGTAACAAACCGATAAACCAAATACTTCAAACTTTTAATTATTTTTTTCATGCCCGGACGCATGAAGTTCAGGTCTGTGCCGTTATTCGTTTTAAAATCCAAGCAGATTGCTCGGCGTGACTGTTACGACCCGAATCTTTCATTTTTTTTTTACATTTCTTATTTTCAAATCAAAAATGTGAAAAAATAAATAAATGTTAGGTTTAAAGTAGTATTATTCGCACGCTGGTGCCCAGACAACTGTCGTGTGTGGGAAGGTAAGACGGGTATCGACGGGAATTTAATGTTTATCTGTAAGCAACGATAAACCATTGCTAACGAAAAACCGATTCTGAGTGGAGTTCAGCTAATATTGTTGGTTTGTCAATAATATATGATATGTCATATTATGTAAAATAATTATAACAATGATTGTTTAAAAAAATATTAAAATGAGAAAAACTTAAAAATATCAAAAAAATATATAATAACGGTTGCCAATGGCAGTCTTATTGTTAATCTTTCAATCTTTTTTTTGATCTAAAGAACCAGGGTTTCTTCACTATCTCAAATATAAATGAGAATTTCAAAAAATTATCTCATGAAAGTATTACCCACAGAACATTTAGAAAAGGTGTTATACTTGATAACCGGAGTAAGCTTAATAGCAGAAAAAGTGTTCACATCAAAAAAATAAAAAAATATCTTTGTAAAATCAACATATTCTTCGCTGAAGTCTGTAACTAAAATAAATCGTGAATACGTTTAACAAATAAAAATGATAATAAACAAATTACAATATTGTATTGGTCAATATGCACACAATTGCATTGACAAATATTAAGGATAAAATTAAAATGGCGTATTACGATTTAGGAACACGATAAATTGTGATTCCGAGCGGCTTAAGATTTTTCCCTGTCATGCATCCATTATTAATCGTGAAACAATACTGTTACAGTACCTATATTATGACCAATCTAAATAACTTTCCAACACAATTTTTTGTAATATATGTATGTGTTAATATTTTTATGAATTATATTTAAAGAAACATTTTAAACGCGCACAAAAAGTAGATTTAAATATAAAAAAAAAAAAAAACTTTTTATTAACATTTCTACAAAATATGCTCATTGCCATATTATTTAAATAATTTATAATACCGTAACAAGATGATAAATGTCAGAATAATATTTTCGCTGTGAATCTGATACTGCAGACTCAGTGGCGGCACAAAAGTACTTTTGCGCGTCTTCAACTCGTAGTTGTGGTTTTCCTTCCTTTTTTTTTTTTTTTTTTTTTTTATAATAATTAAGTGGGTATTGCAGTACTGCAGTTTAGTTGGGTGTGATGTGTGATGCAATCGAAGTATAAAACGAGTAAGCTCGAGTTTGAATGGTTTTTTTTTTTTTGCAAAAGAGCATTAAGGCGTTAATGGGCGAAATAAATTAGCCAGATGTATTAAATATTATAACAATGCAAACTATTATCGTAGGCGTGTGGTCTGTTATCAATAAACGAGTGGATGGCGGTTCAAATAATCGTTGTTTATAGTTTCGCACGCGGAATAAGTTCTCCGTACGACCGCTGCAGGAGTTTTAATAAAATAAAATAATATTTACACTTCGACGGTCTGATTACGCACAAATAATCTAGTGTGCAGGGGGACGTCCGGTTTTACCATGAAATGTACGCGTTTTCTACGGTAAAGCTTTTATCAAAATCGTTTTTTTTTTTCTATTTTTGCATACCCGATGGTTTTCTGAAACTCCGGAATTCACGTTTCGTTTATGCTATAAAATTAAATATCGTTTTTTATCCGCTACATTTGCACACCCGAAAATGAATAGGTTTTTTCTGAAACTCCGGAATTCACGTTTCGTTTATGCTATAAAATTAAATATCCGGTACATTTTCTCGCGCGGAAATGAATAGGTTTTTAGAAAAAAAAAAAAAAAAACGGTAAAAACAAAAACTAACCTCGCCAACCAAACGGTGAAATTTCGTGAAAGATCTGTCAAATGTTTCCGTCGGAATCCGGACGATAATAATAATAATTACACGACCCTAATGGAGGACTTGTGTGTTATTTATTTATTTGTTCACCTGCTAATTAAATTAGTAAATAACAAAATATAGACGCGCGACGATAAAACCTGTTCCGCCTAGTCCCGGCAGTCGGACACTCTGGCGGTGCACTTCCTCCCTTCTCCCTGCGCGGGGCGTTTCATTCATTACGCACGACAAGGCTCCGCGCGTCCGTTTCTATACGGAAAAAAAATAATAAAAAACACTACCGAAACTCATATCAGATTCGAATCCCATTATTATTTAGTCCTTTAATTACCCGCCTGCCTTTCTCTATACGTAATAATACCTCTGCATACATATAGACACGATCGCTCATCGTCTCTATAAATAAGATTTATCTCTTCGCGTCGTGTACGGGTTGTGTATCTCGAACACTCGTAAATCCGTTTTGATTGTAAAAACGCGTTACGCGAACACGCAACAGTGACGTCATAATAACAATAGTACGCGGCGTTGTCCTCTCGCGTTTTGAGAACTCAATTGATTCGCGTATTATTTCATCCGGGGAAATCGCGTTTTCATCGGAAAAAGTGTACGAAACGAATTAAATCCAAAAATGAAAAAAAAAAATAAAAATAAAAAAAAAATATATATATACATATATATTTACAGATACCGATATATCATTATCACGATCGGTCTGTGCGTCATGCGTGCGCCGTAACTATTGTGCGGCTACGTCGAACTACTCTCTTAGCGCGGGGTACATAAAAAAAGAGTTATCAGCGCTGGCGCAGCCGAGCTCCGTACGGGCGGACTATATTCTCGTTTTTATCGCTCCGTGTAGGTTAACACGACGGTAATGCGACTCCGGTAAAACGTTTTCGCAATCGCACCACGGCGAATAATAAATTTTGATATGTTATTGTTGTTATTATTATTTTGTTTTTCGGCAATACCCACCCGTGCGTTATAATTTCGTTTAGAATAAAATGCGCAATGCCGTGGCCATACCACGCTGCGAATGTGCGAATGTGCGAAACGCGCGCTTTCAATACGGGCGATTATTGTTGTAATTCAAATCGATTTTGAATCGATCGTGCGCAACCCCCCGGAAACGTTAACGGTTAAATACTGTCCGCGCACGAAAAACCCAATTGTTTTTTTCGTAAAGTCCAGACGACGGGTATGATTGCGCTGGTTCTCCCGTGCGACGTGTGTTCTCGTTTTTCCATTACCGTCTGGCGGGCGCTCGCTTATTAAAAACGCACGAGTCTCTACACGTAAATACCGCATACCGAAACATATCGGTTTTTTTACGATTACGGATATTGCGCGCGTATCCGAATCGGCAAATAATAGAGTTGGCTGATGAGCTTCCCGTATCTGCGGGTGGGTTTTTAATACTCGTTGACATCAATACCACACTTTACATGTCTTCGCATTCAAAAGACCTTTATTCGTGTTTATTTATTTACTTTATTTTTATTTTTTTTTTTCTTGGTCAAAACATATTATACGTGGAAAACTCTCATGCGTGGTGGAGCGATCCGTTTTTGACGAAAAACTTGTTTTCTGTTGAATAGAGGACAACTTCCTATAGAAAGGCCCGTCGGATTTCGATTTTGTGACCATAAACCGCACACAGTGTGCTTTAATAGCAACAAAAAAAAGACCCCCTGGCCGTGTGTTAACCTGTTAAAAATGTTTTAATTATTTTTGAAATATTTATTAGACGGGAGAATTGATTATTAAAAACGGACGTCTATTTATCAAAAAAAAAAAAAAAACTACTGAATAATATTATTGCAAGTAAGTATAAGTATAGGTACGGACTATAATAATTTATTTGTCACAAACATGCTTATGATAGGTACGGTATGTATGGTTGTAAAAGTTGGTGTTTATCTATCGATACGGTTAGAAAAAAGAATTAATATTTATTTTTTCGCCTTTAGTTGTTTAATAATGGATATTTTATGTAAAACGTTACAAATAATTGAATTTATAATTTTATTAATTATTACGGTGTTACAATATTATTGCACGGGGCGAGCCATGCACGCATTCCTTATAGTACTGGATACTAATTTAAATATCGTAGATAATAAACCTATACATCGAAAATAATTATTATTTTGAACGTTGACTCGATTTCTACTGTTCTTCTCGCGTTTAATATTCACAAAATATATTTATAACAATAATGTAGAACTTTAAATAAAAATTCTCGAGATACCTTGAGACGCATCATAATTTATAGTAAATCGACCCTTGTCGATTCGCCCGATATTCTTCCTTTCTATATCTAAATCTATTTATTTTTAAACCGTTCGGAAAAATAAGACGTGTGCGGATATTATCACACTTTAAAACATATACTACAGTCTCATTCAGGCGCGTGTACCAGGGGGATTTCAGGTGTTCGACCCGTTGCCCCCGAAATTCCTCGAAAATTACGATGAAAGTAGATTTTTAATTGATCTATAATCAAACCCAATGATAAGAACGTTATTCGTACAACTACGTCGGTTTTCATTCGATTCCTTTATTTCTTAAGATATACGGGTACGCGCGAAACATCACTGTTTAAAAATGCTTATACCTCGCCTCTTGTCTTTACGTTTGATAATATTATGTCGATATAGTCTGACATTAAAGCCGGCGGCACGACGTTGTCTTTGCCAAACGCAAATGTCCAATATCGTCCGAGTTTATAAGACGGAGACAGCACACCATGGCGTCTTTTTCACAGAATCTTCAAGAGCCTTATTTTATCAGCTGTCGACACGACTTTACCTTACATCGGCAACGTTTCAAATTTTTTTCCCGGGTTTCCTTCGATTCGATCATTATATTATTATACTACGCCTAACCTTTTCCATCGAACCAACGATTAGAAATCCACTTATCTGGCGGCGTGTCCGAAATCGTGATAATTCGCTCGCAAATCTCGGAAATGTGTACGAGTTCGATTTTAAATTATTCGGACATTATTAATATTTATTACAATATTATACGTACACGATAAACTATTAATATTCGATTCGGATGATTATCGTGCGATATTTTACGTGGAAACTTTTTTTTTTTATTTATATTTGTTTATCGCGAACGCGTTTAATATTTTAAATACCTGTTTCAAACGGCTATTAATTTTATGCTATCCATACTGACAAGTTGTTTTAATTTTATTGAACGTAAAATAATTTTAAATCATTGATTATTTTCCGATAAGCTTTGTAAAACTAGGTATACCAGTACCTATTTCATATTCAGTGTGCAACATAAATAGCTAGCCATGCACATTCGCCACTGAAGTCAATATTGCCTGCAGATACCGATCTTGTAAAAAAAAAAAAAAAACACAAATAATACGCGAGTATTAAACAAATATTGTCTATTTGCATTTTAGTTTTTTTTTTTTTTTTTTAATCGGGTTTTATTGCCGCAGAGTAAGATTTAACGTGCGCAGGGATTATAATATTATTACGGTATACGCTTTTTATCCGCGCCACGATCAAGATGCGCATTGTCGTAAAAGATTTTTATTTTTTTCAAATTGGCAACGATCGCGGCCAAAACGAGTCGTATAATACGCGTTTACTTCGAAACGGCTGCAGCAGGTATCACCGAACGATTATACGCGAAATTATAATTCTATAACTTGGAAAATTTCCAAAAGAATATAATATTTATACTATTTGTTTTCGTGCGGAGTGACGCTACGGGGTGACAATACAAGACAATAAACAATTTTACTTGCATAAACAAATATTAGTTTCTCATCACTTTTCCGTCGCCACCGCCGTCGATTTTGGTTTTTGTATACCCCTGTACAGTGGTGATCGTTATTAAAACTTTTTGATAAACGATAAATATTGGCTATCTAAAAAAAAAAGAAAAAAAATTGTTTAATCTACGGAAATCGTGACTGTTATCAGTATTTGTTAGGAGTTCTATAAGTAAATTTTATTTTAATTATCTCATTATGATGGTTTAATGATTAACTATTAAGTTACGGCCGATCGCATAAATCTAGACGTATATCAATCTAATAAATGTTTACGATATTTATCAGTTTTACCCCTTTTTTACTCATTTAGTTCGTTGATATAGATACTCATACAATAGCTCATTATTACCTATATAATTATAATGAATTAAAATTATAAAAAAAAAAAAAAAATCATAATTATTTATCTTTGACTGAATAGTTGAATTGTTACGTCGATATCTTTTATCTTCATCTAGATATTTAGTCCAGCAAGTATCTCTAATTTTTATCTAGACATTGTAATACCTATACATTTATACAGCCAGAGACTAGAGGAGGTTTACACGCGCCAATGTTCAATTTCTGTATTTGATTGTTTTTACATTAAAGATATGAGCGAACCCTATAATTAAGGGATTAAAATCGAACGTTTTGTTCAAAAAATAAATATCCATGAGCAGCAGAGGTCCGTCACTAAAATCGAACCCCCCCCCTCCCTCCCGGCTATTATTTATAATGATAATATTCTTTTGATTAATTATTGAGAGCCATAATGTTATACAACATAAAAAAAAGGGGAAATTGAATTATTAAAATCTTAAGTGTGTGGGTCGTAAGTCAAAACTCTCCCAAAAAGTACATCCTATTAATACGCACGCCGTGCATTCATACAATTTCACTACGCGGCTCCGTTCAGCAAATCCGTAAGGATGTACAAAGCGAAAACACCATTCGCCTGTGCCGAAATTCGGTTAAATTCGTGCTGAAATTCGACCCAACTATAATCATTTCAATAAGCCTTCAACGCTTCTCTACTGTTACCGAGTTTGAATTAATTTTGTCCAGACGTACTCGGTGGAAATATCCGAAAAAAAAAAAAAAACGGAAAAAAATATAGTGTTTTTTACATAACAGCTAGACAACACACAGTACGCGGCGCTATAGTTTCTGTTTTCCGGGAAAATTCGACAAAAAGCCGGTCGCGCTTCGAAACGTGAATGCGCCAGCAGCCGTTGTAGGCGTGAATCGGCGCGCAGGCCTACCATACAGGGTGGTTTAATTTGTATACCATTATAATATTTGAAATGATTCGCGGAGGGGACAGAGATTGTCTCCCGAATAAATATTTGCGCAGCGCCTATACATTCCCGTTATATTTACACACCCGTTGAAGATATTATAAGTAAGACTGCAAACACGTTGAATAATTTATAACGAACATATATAAACATAATCCGAATCTGCCGGAAGTCCGTTCTCATTATTGGGTATAACTTTGCGAACCTCTTGCAGCGATTGCTGTAGGGACGCGGCGGGATTGACGACAACGATGATGATAATAATAATAATAATAATAATAATAATAATGATAATAATGATAATAATATTCTGTCGATACAGCGAAACGGTCGACGGCGTTTCGTCGGTTCCCTCGGTACCGTCGCGCGATGACGACGGCAGCGATTTGTCAGGAAATCGATGAAATTATTTCGTTTCCTCATTAACATAGCTTTATATTCACTACGTATCCACCCGTATTTTTCGAATGACGGGTCAATTTTCATTATATACAACAAAAGCCCACACGAATGTGTATACGCCGTTTATAGCCGCGTTATCGTTTTTTTTTTTTTTATATATATATATATAGCGTCTCGAAAACGATGTTTTGAAGTGCTTAAGACGTGCAGACAAAAAATCTGAAATAAAATAATGGGTACTATAAAGGTCTAAAATTTGTATTAAAAAAAAAAAAGCTACATAATCAGTTTTTTTTCAATATATTTAATGAATTTGTACGTAAAATCGACGAAAGATTAACGAAAGAGTTCAGATATTCCAAAATTAGCGCAAAAAAAAGAAAAAACCCGGGTAAACAAAAAAAAAAAAAAAAAATGTTAATTTTCGTTTGTGTAAAAATTTAAATTGTACGCGTTTCACTCTGAATTTACAATATATCACCGGTTTAATCAAAACATGTTGATTGCCGTGCCGTGAATCTGGGCGGAGTAATGAAATGTGGCACCGGCAACAGTTTATAAAAAAAAATAGATAATCTTAAATATTTCATTACGTTTAGAAGAATTTCGTGGAATTTCAGAGACGAACTGTCACTGAGAGCATTTAAAATAATAATAACGTAATTTTTGTACTACTTAAGTGGACGCCACACACTCACTCGTCACCGTCATATGTTGGTACCGCTATATCGGTTAACAGGGGTCACCCAGAATCTTTTGTCTCATTCACCAATTCGGATCGAAATTCGAAGGGTTTTTTAAAACAAATGAGAGAGCTTATGGCAATAACGGTTATGATATTAAGACTTGTGGAATCTAGAATTATTGCTCTCAACAACTTATGGCATATTAGGACTTTATTATGTGTCATATTAATACATTTAACCGCCCATTTGAGAGTATTGTAAATAATTAATCCATAATTTTACGTTTAATTTTAAATATTATAACTTGGTATGGTAGTATAAAAAAAAAAAAAATATGTTCAAAACTGACCATTAGCTAGGTATATGTCTTTTTATATTTTTTTTTTTTTTACTTATTAATAGGTTTTAAGTGTATAAGATTGACTTGACCGAGTAGAATTAATATTTAAAAAATTTATATTTGAGGTTCATCATCATTTTTACTTTGCGGGGAAAAAAAACCAAGTGTAATATAGTTGTTTTTTTATACTTGTAAGTTCAAATTTTGACGAAAATCTTAAAAAAATAAAGTATTATTTTTTCTATTTAATGAATGTCATTTTTCAGTCGAACCAGGATGTTTGACAATTTAACACGAAGTTCATGTTATATTGTATTTTATAGTCGAAAAAAATAGTTGATAGTAATATCGTAATTTTTTTTTTAATACCATTTTAAGTACATTTTGACGAAAACCGTAGAAATGAAATCTCTTTGAAAAGATTTAACAAAGCTTCGCTCAGAATCGTATTTCGTCAGCGATGATTTATTATTGCATACAAATATAAATTAAATAATTTTATTTATATTATTACCTGTCCTTACAACTTTCTACTTTAACAGCAGTGGTATATTCATCGGCAGTATTACGTTATTTTTTTCATTTGAACATGTACCGTTTAAAAAAGGCGTATTTCGCTAAATACTTAATAAAAAAGAGAAACAACTTTATTCATTAAAACAAAAAATATTAACCGAATGCCTTAATTAAATGGTTGCCTCGCCACACCGTTTGTTAGTCAATACTGTAATACATATAAATAATAAACATTGTAGTTTTAAATCATTAGTTATTATCTCTTTAATAGTAAGCTATTTAACAAAAAAAAAAAACAATAAACCATTAGCTTTAAAAAAAAACTTCTTGACATTTCAAACAATATTAAACACACGTTTCTAATATAATTATGTATTTATTCAACAATATTATTATTCATCCGACTCGATACTTTTAATCAATTTTATTAACAAAAATACATGTTTTATTTCGAACATTAGTAAGTCGTAGAATTGAATAACTTTTTAGCAGAAACGCGTTTCGTTGATTTTCATGTCTATACATTTAATTAAAAATTTCGCAGAACGAATTTGAGCATTTGTGTATAAAAGTTTTTGCAGGAAACGGAAAGGCAATGCAATAAAATGTAATCGAAATTAGGTCAAAGAAATTAATATACCTGCGATCCAATGATTACCTGTACCAACGCAATTTGACAGTAAATTATATTAAATTGTTTAGTATTTTCCGCTTCTAACTAATGATATTATGTATATTGTTTTATTTAAAGGAATTCGTTAGACTGTGCCGTTAGTTTATTATTTATTTCGATCATATTGAATACCGTCCGGGCCGCGAGAAATGAATTAATTTTTGAAAAACATTCAAAATAGTTGCTTATTTACTGCATTAATAACGTGTACGTTACTCTTCTTTAATGATGCAATCTTTTTCGTCGAATAATGTTTAATATTGAATTCGTAATTTTATTATTGTTTTTATAGTTTATCTGTTATTTTGTCTAAAATTATTATTCGTATACCTGAGATAGCCAGTTACCGGTTTATGAAACGGACGGCATTTTCGAAGTCAAATTCACGAAAAATAAAATTTCAAAACCGTGGGTTGCAACTCGTATATAGTTAATAGTCAATAGTTAATATTGTTAATACGGTTTGCAAATTAAATTAATTTATCGAAAATAACGGGTGAAATGAATGTAGGGTATTATATCGTTTGTAATTTTATTATATTACCTTGCCTTCCGAAAATTCAACTAAACGTCGGATCTGTTGGTTAGGTTATTGGGTGTCGAAATATTTAGATTGTATCGGATAAAGGAACACGAATATTTGATAACGTCAAACGAAAGCTGATAAGAAGTATCAATCAGATAAACCTGTAAAACTGAACGCTGGATCTAATGAAAATTTAATTGACGACGTTGACTTACGGAACAAGATCCAACAATAAAATATTAACAAACCGTTGAGTTTTGGAATGCATATATTATTACATCGTTTGAACATCGCTAAATTTCGAAAGACACCCTTATAAAATTTGTTTCAAAGTTGACGTACTGCAGACGAGAAGTTGAACGATTTATAAGATTTCGGTACGGTGAAAATAGAACGTTAAAAATTTTATTGTCGTAAGTCGAATTTTATAAGACTTTTTTTGGAGGGTGGGTAGCAGACTACGTGTTTAGAAAGAAAAATGTACGAAACCCACTAGGATTTTATGTTCTCTGGTTTTCACATTTCTATTTATGATACACGTATTTTATTATACTTCCCAAGGTCGACATCAAGCCGTTTTTAAAAATATAGAATGAAACGAACAAATGAGTGAAAATCGTGAATTATTTCGTTTGATAATATTGAGTCGTGTCAACACAAAAAAAAAAAAAAAATCAATTTTCCAATTAGCCGGTATACGTATTGAATTTCAATTTCAATTTCGGTATTTTAGACCCGGAGATATATCAGCGCCCCTTAATCATACACATTTTGTAATATTTAGTCGTATACATAGTATAGAATAATACCAGTAAACGCGTTAGTGTATTACAGTGATAATATTGTAATCGAATCCGACGGTTTATACCCAACGCGTGAATTCACTGTTCTCCGATGACGTGACGTGACGGACCCCGGCGACTACGACGTAGTAAAAACGGAAATCGAAATAATATCAACAAATCTATAATGTGTGTGTGTGTGTGTGTGTGTGTGTGTGTGTGTGCGCGTGCTGTCCAGTGTCCGCCATTCGTCGGGCGGCTTTCCCTTCCCGGTTCTATAAGAATACAATAAAATGGCGATTTTCCTAGTGGGCCGCGATGGTGTAAGCAATTTTTTTTTTTTTATCATGATATTTTTATTTCGGCCTATCAAGCGCGTGTTTCCGCTCGCACGCGTGTCGTTCAGCGGCAATGGCCAATTTCGTTTTTCCCATCTATACCTTTCCACGTGCACCACCTCCGTTACGAGTCACCGGTCGAAAATCGATGGCCAACCATTTCGGTACGGAATGCAAACCCATAGTAAACGCGGTTTTCGATTAAAACTGGTCCCGTAGCCGATGACATAATATCCCCTCTCCCGACTTCGCTGTCAAAAAAGGGTTTGAATAAATCCCGTAAAATCAGATTCAACGAAATTAAAATTGTTGTATTTTAACGTTGAACGATCGCAACGAAAGCGAAATTTAAAATTAAAAACGAAATTTCCGCGATTGAATTGAATTGATTGCATGATGTGCAATGATATGGTGATGTAACGTCGAGATCGTAAAAAGTGATAACATGCTGGTTGCCAAGTGGGTTTTACGAAAAGTAATAAACCTGGAGAAGATGACGGAAACCCACTGCTCGTCACTGTCTGTCCGAGACGATTACAACATTTTGTGACCGCTCTGTGACCAGTGTAGCCAATGTAATCAAACGAATTTCATTATTTTGTTCGCTGCTTTCAAATTTGAGGGGAAACGGTCACCGGTCACTATCAACGGATTTGTGGATAAAATTACAACTCTGGTGCATCACGCAACTTCGTATGCATTAATATTTTTTTTCGAACTTTTTACAGAATTAATGGAAATCGATGGAAAAAAATTCAAAAATCACACTTATAATTTGCATGAATATGATAAAGAAGGAACATATTTGTTGTTAATTATTTACAAGTAGTAGAATAAAAATAATAATAAAATCGATTGTTCGCAGAAAGTCAAATTTAAATATTAAAAAAAGAACCGAATGTGTATATAATATTATCTAACACTACAACTGATAAATTGTAATATCGGGCAGAGTAGCGGTGTCGTGAAAAAAAAAATCAAATACCGATGTAGAGTTATGATGATTTTTTAAATAATTGCTAAAAATAGCCAATCCATATATCGATGGTTTTTTTTCTCGAAAAAGTCATATTGTAACATGCAACTATGTCTTACGAATGTTCTAAAATAAAAAATTCGCAAAAGAAGTATACTTTAAACATTTGAAGCGTCTGTTTTTTAAATGCACTCGAAACTTTAGAAAATGCTCCGGAAAATGGAATAAAGTGAGTGAAAAAAAAAAAAATAAACCGTTCGAAATTACATAAATTTAATACGATCGCTTAAAACACGGAATTATTCTCATTATACACCGCTAATATTACTATAAACAACCGTAAGGTAGTTTAGTGCGTGTGTTTTATTTTTCTTTCGGAATCCACTTTGATCAATCCCTAAACGCGCACATCTACGCGTAAAGGTTATGCCGGGGGTTAGGAATATTATTTGTGTACGTATTATATATATAAATATATAAGCGAGAAATGTCTGTGGTACATGCAACAAGTATTATATAGGTGCTTATATTATGTATACGAGTATAAAGACAATGAATTCCTTTGGTCTTTGTCGAGAATACGAAATGCCAATCGTTGACCTTAAAGATAAAAAAAAAAAGGAAAAAAAAAATAGAAAAAAAACCGTATATAAAATAATTAAAAACACGTACCTATAGGTACGGATTGCAGTATATGTATACGGTGCATAAGTACCTCTACATATACGTTTTCTCTGCGATTTGTATGTTAAGAAAAAAAACCAAAAGTCGTTCAACTGCGCGCAACCTAAATTTAGGTCAGGGGCGGACAAATTTGCGACTACCTATAATAGCAGCAGCAGCAGCAGCAACAGCAGACGCTTGCGACCAGACGGTTTTAATCCAAACCGGTATTTTATGCTCACCGCGATCGGGTATTGATTCTCATTAAACGGTCGATACTCGTTCGTTTACGTGTACTTTTTTACGCGTATAATAATGCAGATACTCAAATAATTATTGTGCAATTTAAACGTTTAACGTACGCCCAATGGTATTATAATCCTTGAACTCGAACGCGTTATAATACACGGAGAATTTCGTACCGAAATACGCGCGGATCGCAATTATTTTCGTTTTTGAAAACCGTACACGGCGCGCGCCCGTGATAATCGCTACGGGGTTTTCTTCCCCCCCCCCCCCGCGTTAAATTATACTCGGGTACCTGTAGTCCCTATGCTCTCGCCCCTTACGTAACTCGCGTTAACAGTCAACTTCCTACGTGGCGAAAATCCGTGTCGCTTTAAAGACACGCTATTACGCGTAACGATACCAATAATATATAACGTTTCGAAATCATAATAGCACAACTTTTCTAAGTACCTAATACGGTTGTGCGGGTCCCGGGGCGCGAACTGTGTGTCACCTGTCTGTGATCCGGTACGTTATATTTATAACCTGTAAGAGGAAAAACGAGGACTACTCGGAGACCGGATTCGGCGGACATAAAACGGTGATGTGGTCCTAAAAAAAAGTCTCGAGTATACGACAATTATAAGCGAAATTAGGGTTTGGGGTAAATTCTCAACCCCCCCCCCCTTTTTAAATTCGAAATATCGAAGAAAACATAGTTCTCTACGCGACCGTTTTTATTTATTTTTTTCGTTATTAAGGTTTTATTATTTTAAAATCTTTTTTGAGCAATCATTGTTGTCATGGAAACCCAAATTGTAATCATTTTACCATAGTATGACATATACTATCTATATTGTATATTATTGACAGAGCAATACTATCAACTGAAAACCGCTCAGAATCGTTTTTCGTTAACAATGGTTTATTGTTGTTTACAAATATACATTGCATTTCCGTCTGTATCCTACCTTCCCAACTTCCCACCTACAAAAGTAGCAGCTGCACCCACGTGCGAAGTATGTCCGCCATTTTATTATTTGATAAAATCTGGTAGGAATGGGTCTTTGTTACAACTTATATGCGGTTATCGTCGAAATTGGTATATACGAATACCAGGTGATTCATTTAAGTGTATACACTCGTTATCTCGGAAAGTGTTAATTTTTTCCGATATTTCCGTTTTAGAACATTTAAGAAACAAGCTGCTCCACAATTTGTTATTTATATTATATTTTGTCACTCCTATTTTCGGGTGGCAAATCATCTACCCACTTTTGATTTTCAAATGGCAACCTATATTAAAAAGTCCATAAATAGATTGAATATTAGTTAAAATAAATTTTAGCGTTGACAATTTTTATTTCTGTCAAGCCGTTTACGAGATATACCACTTTTAATTCTAGATTGGAGGAGAGTAGTGGTGCATTATTAACACGCCGCGCGCCGTACCGCCACACTAATGATACTCCTCTACTCTAGGTTGCCATTTGAAAATCAAAAGTAGGCAGTTGTTTCGCCCTCGAAAATAGGAGTGACAAAATATAACATAAATAATAAATTGTGGAGCAGCTTGTTTCTTAAATGTTCTAAAACGGAAATATCGGAAAAAATTAATACGTTCCGGGATAATAAGCGTACCCACTAAAATGAATCACACGGTATATGTATATATTAAATTTTGAATACAGAAATATACCTTCTGTATATCAATAATAATTATACTGGTTATTAACCCGAAAGTTAGGAAACAATGGGGTAGTGTCAATCACGTTCGACTCTTATAAAGTTGAACATTTTGTTGCGCAAACGATGACCTATCCATTGAACGGTGCGCAAGTCTTATGGAAATGATCGAAAATAACAATAGCGACGCGCAATTTATATACGTCGCCAAGCGTATACCTGCGTATCACACATAACGCATTAAGTGTACACGCGATACCAACCGAAAAATTGAAATGTCGTTATACGTCGTATAACCACGTATTCCCTCGACTGCATCACTGACTTTAAGGCCGTGCGGTGTCCGACTGACGGAAAGAGACATACAAACCGAAAAATAAGTGACATATTTATTGGTGGATCTAAATAAGACTTGAAGAAGTCGGGTGTAGCGAATCGATGGCAATACAGGTTACAGAGTACACAGTCGTGAGGAACGTAAGACATTGTCGTTGGTGGCTAATACTCTCGAAGTTGCGATGCCGGGTCGAAGAAAGAGACGTCGATTTTGTGGGTAGTCGCTGCAATAGATTAGATTTTTGACGTTGTAACAAAATAGATTTCTGAAATTGCAATAACTTAATACCGACTGAAAAGACCGAAGAGACCTAGAGGACTGGCAAAAAAAAAAAGAAAAGATGGATGAGTAACGTAAGACCGGCAGAAAATATGTGTAGTGAATTAATGTCGAGTGAGAGGGTACACGATCGTGAGGAGTGGAAGGAAGTGTCATTAGTGACGAAAGCTACGGCGCCAGGATAGGAAAAAGAATAAGAATACTCTATTTCTTGCTGCTATAGACTTTTTATTTTCTCCGGGGGTGTATAGTCACTGGACTTTCGCCGTTGTAGCGATATAGATTTCTCTCCGAATCTGCTAAAATCGGTATAATTTATACAAATTACCATATTATGATATAATGCACTGGACGTTCGCGAAAAATAATATTAATAATAATGTTTCAATACTTTACGTCGATCGTAGTGGTACGCCGTAGGTCAGATTTGCAGACGTGACGCATACCTACCATAAAAAAAAAAAAAAAAAAAAAAATCACGTATAAATAATTTTTTCACTCGGGAGATAAAAACATCGTAACACAGCGAATAATTATTAAATTATTATTATTATTATTATTATTATTTTTTTTTTTTAAATAATATTTCGTATATTGTACTATTATTATTATTATTATTTATATTTTTATTACTATTATTATTATTATTATTATTAACCACCACCACCATTACCGCGACCACTACTGCAACTGGTCTTGATATAGTCGTGTAAAAAAATAAAAATAATCGTTTTATACCCGAAAACGCCTTCGGGAGGTCCGGGAATCCGGGGGTACCTGTACCTAACTATACTTACAGACATCGCTTCACCTCCACCTTCCTATGTGCCTAACCTATCAGATATACAGCGTGCGCGTATAATATTATTACAGTCACCCCAGATAGGTTTTTTTTTTTTTTCGTCGCAATCGTCGTCACGATGTACTCTGCGGCGGCGGAGAGGAATGCCTCTCGCAGCTCTGTATATAGAAGCAGCAGCCTCCGTACAGATACGCGCGCACACAATGCAACCGGATCGAGCCTTAAGTGTACCCGTACACAATATATATATAATATAGCCAGTGTTCTTTTTTTTTTTTCTCTCTTTTTCCTCTTTGTGTACAAAAATAAAATGAAAAAAAAAACCAACGTCCGTTGATTGGCGTTCGGTGTGCCCGTTTTCCTCTGCGTTGTTTATTTTTTTTTCATTTTTTATGTTTCCACTTTATATAGAATATCGTGTGTGCGTGTCGGTTGTCGCGGCGGCGGCGGCGGCGACGACAACGACGACGACGACGACGACGTTCCGATCGCCCGGGAAAAAAACAGGTTTTTGTCGCGTATAAACGTGCGCCGCCGCCGCCGCCGAGTCCCCCGTCCGGGATTTCCCCGGGGGCGATCGGTGTGGCGAAACGCTACGGCCGCGCGAACCGGGTCTCCCCCCCGGGCAGTGTTCGCGCGGCGTCTCGCCCGTACCCTCTATGCCTCGGCCTCGTGTGGCCGTCGTCGATAATAATGTAATGTATACTTTCGTAGGAGGAGGTGTACGCGCGGGCCCGCGCGCAAAACCGCATTTTCTATGCTGTTATCGTTGTTATCATTGTCGTTGTTATCATTGTACGGTCGCGGCCGTTCTCCCGCAAAACCCCTTCCCCATCGTCGCGTCGCGAACCCGCGCGCGCCGCCGACGAACGATCCCACGCCCTTCCCCCGCACACCATACGCACGCCGGCGACTCTCCCGGCCGACGCTTGCACACGACAATAATATTACGCACGGAAAAGACGTCGCGTAGATGAGCTGATGCGGCGCTCGCGTGCACGCATTTTCCGTACCGGGCGAGATCGTTTCGGACACTCGCGCGGTTACCGCTAGAAGTGTCGAACGTTTTTCGAAAGTTCAACACAGTTTCCTTTTCTGTTCTCGAACGTTTAGAAAAAAAAAAAAAAAAAAAAAAACGAACAGCCTGGGGAGGAGTCGGCGGAGCGACGTCCGCGTGCCGGCGCTTTCAACACTTGACATTATTTCAAACTGATTACTGTCCGCCCGCACGTGAAACCGTTCACGCCGGCGCGGCGGCAAAAGGTTTTCTCGCGGAAAAGTCAATAAAACCGTTTGGTTTTTCCAACGGCGATCCGGCCGTGATCTCCGGTAGTGAACGATACGCGACGATGAAAACTTCTTTTTACAAACGAAATTAACGTACGGACAACGGTCGGCCGGCAAGCGACAATCGTATCCGCAGCGGCCGTTACATTTTTGCCCCGCGGCATAAACGGTTTTCCCGTCTGGGTTTCCTTCGGAGTCCGTCGCGCGCCCGATCACGTCGACCGCTATCGGTTACCCAGCGGGTTACGCGTATCGCGTCGTCGTTAGCCGTCCATTGTACGCAGTTATCGTACGTCCACGGGTCATAATCGAATCGACGAAATGCATCACCCTGTACATACCGCGACCGGGACGGCGGCGGCGGCGCGGCAATAAACGACTCGCGCGCCGACAATTATTATTCCGACGGGACCGCGCGAAATCCGCGCCGGCGACGATTTTATTGTCCGTGCGCGACGGCGACGATCGCCTTTTACGGTTGTGTTATTGACATTATTGCGACGGCCCGCGCGGCGCACGTTCTTTTATTATTATATTGTTATTACCTTGCCTAGGCGCGCAGACATCCTTTTTTCCGCTCCCGCTCTTTTTTCCTGTCCGTCCGGTAACACGGAGCTACGTCGGCTGTAAATTCGCATCGGATTTTATTCAGGTTTGTTTTGTTTTTTTTTTTTTTTTCCGCGGACCGCGCTCTGTATTCGGCGCGAATTTACCGCGCGTTCTCCCCCCCCCGTATATCGGGGAAAACCCCGAGGAAAATCGAAACGCGATCCTTCCGATAAGCCCGACCGGCCGAATCGATTGCCAGAAACCTCCCCTGTAGTCGAAGGGTCAATATCGTCTCGCTACACAGACAATCGGAGCGACAATGTTATATTGCCGGTGGCGTGTTTACAGACCGTAATCCGAGTTCGGCCCTCGGCGCAAACGGTATTTGCAAATACGCGACGGTTTTCACGTCCGTCGAGTTTCTGGCGTGCGTACGGCGAACGCCGCCGACGACTGATCACTTCCTCGGGACGTTACCGGGTATCCGGATCGACAGGCGAAGGCTGAGGTTTTCCGTTTTCCCCGCGTTTGAAACAACAATAAACCCCGGGCGATTTTTCAACGGCAACGTCTATTCGTCTGGAATCGGTTAGGTTTCGGTTTACGGTCGGGACGCCGTACAATGTTTTACGCAACCGTCTGGGAAAGTCTGGGCGATTTTCGTACTCGTTCCGGTGTAGTACGTGTTTTATCCACGTATTTCGTTAAGGTCGTTACAGTTCTGTAACGGCCTTATTGGGCGTCGTCGCCCGAACGTTCCGCGTTGTTCACAGCCGTGCGGCGAGTGATTATAATTTACAAAACCAAATTCATATCTGTTATTCCGCGCACAGCGATTTACGGATCGATATTATCGTTTTATCAGTGTTACTATTGCCGAAATTACTGACAGCGATAGGCATATAAATTTGTTATCCTCAACGGCATCCACATTACCGAGGTCAAGACGTGTCAGGGACACATCGAATCCGCCGGTTGAGTATGATGAGTATGGCGTATATTTCCAACAACGATTCGGATACTAATTCAATTGACTAATAACAAAATACGCAATATGCGTTTTATTACTATTTTTTTTTTTTAGTGTTTTTCGGCGCAAAAGTGCCGCGGTTTTTATCGCTTATCAATTGTTCGGGGTACGGTTGTCCACTGGAAAAATTAACGACGGTTCAGGGTCGTCGAACACGAACGGTCTTGTTTAAAATCCATTTTCATACACGTGGAACTCGTGTTTGTAATTCGCGTAACGTCGCACAACGTATCGTTCGCCGATAGAACCGCCGTGCAGTGCGATTCGGATAAAAACATTGACAAATATCGACGAGGGTGTAACGTGAAATCTAAAAACGGTGTGACGAAAGATCAGTCCGCAACGGTATTGCACCGTAATCCGGCGTACGGGTCGGTAACGTTGCGCGGTTTTCGCGCGTTTTTATTAAAAAGTATTTCGGGCGCGAATGGTCCATGATTTCGGGTGCGAATGGGCCGTACAGAAAAAAAAAAAAAAAAAAGTGACGGGTGCGAGTGGATTCACCGGTTTTCGTGAATCCGTCCGGAAAACCGGCCGTCTCCGAGCGACCACGTATAACCGTCGCGAGATGCGGGGCGGTGGCGGGGGCGGAGGGCGGGGGAAGAACGACATTCCGGTAACCGCGGTAATCGTGTTATTATTATTATTATTATTATTATTATTATTTTTGTTGTTGTTGTTATTATAATTGTTTTTTGAACGCGAACGCCGCGTTCGTAAAACCTCAATCCGGCCGGCCGCGTGTCGGTTCGCCGGGCCGGACCCGGTCGCGTGCGCGCGTGGCGGTGGTCGCCCCGGGGCGCGCGCGGACGACGGACAAAAACGCCGGCCGTATTGCCGTTCGCGTGGGCGCCGCGACGCGCTATCCCGGGCCGAGTGGGCCGCGGTTGTCGTCAATACGCACGCGGGCCCGTGCCGTAACAATGACCGCGCCGGTTATTTTATATTATTATTTTCGCTCGGAGCCGGCCGGACGACTGCGGGTTTCGCGGGAGAAATGTCAATTCCGTACGCGCGTGGACCGTGTAATGCGACGGCGGGGTGCCGCGGGTTGGTTAGGTTAGGTTAGGTTAGGTTAGGTTAGGCGGTTGATGGATGTAGATGAATAACAAAAACATTCAACATTCGTGTAAAATTACCTTCAAAAAAACCCTCTGGTATCACAATCAAATCAATACAGTCGTAATGTCATATCCGTTATTTTATTACCTATGATCCATAACATAATTTCAGGTAAGTATATTTTCAGGTAAGGTGGCTTATAAACATTTGGTTATGTATATTTTGAATAATACAGGTGATGGATTTTTATAATATTTTATAAACTATACATCTCTTCTCTTAGAATAATAGTGACACATTATACACATTATAGCTGTTAATGATGTTAAATTTCCAACACATTTCTAATGTTAAAATTTAAAATTTAATCGTTTTTTTAATTGAAAAAAAAAATGGAAAGATTTATGAACATAAGTCAAATATAAAACCCATTATGAAAAATATAATACGTAAAATTGTTGAAAAATAAGTAACTGACGTAAAATAATTAATGCAAAAGTTAAAACATATTATATCGTTTACAAAAAAACCTATTTTTTTATCGGCCACTCGGTGAAATCGATAATCAGGCCGTAAACTGGAATCTGAACGCGCCCAAACTGTAAAACTAAAATGTATTGAACTCCTACAGTTATTTAATAATTTCTTCTATGAATAATGCATTTTTGTGTTTTTAGGGATTTTTTCTATTTTTATTTAGCTATAAATACTAAATAGATAAGTAATTATTTTTAATCTTAAACAACCCTCGGGCAGGTATCAAAATATTTTCATTTAGTTAAGACAAAAGGTACACAGTTATTTAGAAAAGACCTAATACATTGTCTACGAATGTCGAAAATCGGAAAGTTCATATCGAATTTACAAAAGAAAAAAAAAAATGAAAATTATTAAACACTTGTTTTGTTACGTTCGGGTTCGGTTCGTTTATCCGTCGTACTGTTTTCGGTCGTTTAACAATATTAAAAAATGTTTTTTTTTTTTTTTTTCTATCGTGTACGCCTGTCGGAATACCACGTGCAGTGGCGTGGCGAGTGATACTTGCGGGCAAATCTAATTATCCATTACTATCCCTCCCTCCCCCTACCCGAATAAAAAATCGTCAGTTTAACGATTCTCGTAGGGCTCTATTCAATTGAATTTTGAATAACCCTCGAATATATATACATACAATAAAACAACGTTTGCCGGATTGTTTAGTAGTTCGGTATAACACGTTTTTTTTTTTTTAGTTTCACAAACTGCGTTTGGGCTTTTAACTCCAATTACCGTCGTCGACCAATAAAATAATAATACATACCACGCAATTTTCGAACAATCAATCGAAGTTTAGATCATCGTTGCAATTAAAATGCCTATTAATAGCTGATAGTTTAGTGTAGATAGTTAAAAGTCACGGGTTTATAATGGATCCATATCGGCGATAAGTACACCATCATTGTGAATATTTATTATACACTAGTAAGTATAAAACGTTTTCGATGCTTTCCGCAGTTGGCCCTTGTTTACTTATTTTTTCAAGTAAAATCGGATACTATTCGATAGAATAATCAATACCGCAGTTTGCAGTAATGTGTCGTCTACAGAGCCGTGCTAAGCCATTTGGCGCCACGGGCGAAAATTGTCATACTTCATTACTTAACTAAACGTAGTCGTGAGGACGCGCACAGTTTATCGCATTTAATTTCAAAGGTGGCCTAATGTTACCCCCGAAAGTATCGTCCCACCCGCCGTATAACTTCCCGCTGGCAATTGCGCATTACAACCTTTGCTGCTCACTGGGCCGTTGGACACTGCGGGCATAAAACTACGAACGCACCAAGTGAGCTCGTGCGATTTTACAATTGATTCGTATTCGACGCATTCGGATATTCGGCCAATGCCTGTAGTGCATAACACGCCGGTCCGCCGAGGAATAGGTACTTTATACAACTGTGCACAATAATTTGTTTCGAAATATTTTTTTTTCTTTCCACATTACTTACCCATTGGCTAAAATATACTAAATAGTAGTATTACTATGAAACTCGATATTATATTATACGGCCGTTTGATACTGTTTTTATTTTTATTATTATTATTATTTTTTTTTATTTTTTTTACATAATGTTGTTTAATAACATTGTATAACCTACAATTGGACGAAAGAAAAAATAGTTCGGGCCCGAGGCGCATACGAATATATATCGATAGTTTTAATAAAAAAAAAAAAAAAAAAAAAAAATTGAAAAATAGGCCGGCGCACGGCGTGGCTACGCTACGGTCTTTCTCGGTCGCACTCGAATTATTTCTGCCGATGTGAACTGGATTTCGCGCGCTAGACGGATATATTAATATTCCGAAGACGTTAAAATAATTATTATTAATAGCGGTTTTATTATTCACATCGTATTAAAACAAACACGGCCGTCCGTTTACATTTTGCGATTATCGCGAGTTTTTTTTTTTATCCGTATTATCTCATTATTGTTTTTCGTTTTTCGACCGATACAATTGGTAGCGCACCCGTGACCGAGAGGAAAGGACTAAAGGGGCGTTAAACACCCCACCCGAAAGACCGTGTTTTAAACACGAAACAGAAATAATTTATAAACTATTCGGCGTTGAAAACGTATTATAAAACTGTTATTGATAGCAATAAAACCGTATGCGTCTGCGAAACGTATGCGTGTTATCGGCTCAGCCGATATTTCCGCAGTAACGGTCCGTTTGTTTTCTGCTAATTGAACGACCGTAATAACAAAATACTCTATGCGACGTTATTGAAAACGAACGCGGGGAATTGAAGATTTTTTATAATGTTTACGTTCACGGAACCAACCGCAGATTGCAAAAAATATCAATTATGACGTCGAGTGATTTCAAGGCTAAAATTGCGAGTCCAACGAAACGACGACTTTACTCTATATTAGGAAAGGCTATTGTGTTTGTATTTGTATTTGCTTTTTTATTTCAAAATGTATGAGTCGTATCCTCTTCCCTTTTTTAGTCATATTTAGTTACGCATTAATGTGTTGAGCTTATGCAAGACACGCTAAAACATGTTGCGCATTCGCGAACTGCTATAAAAGAATACAATTATTACTTCCCAGCAAGTCAAAATAATTTTAGAACGTACCCACATACATATATCTGGCTAACCATAGTTTACGATAGTACAAAATAGGGTTTCGGCAGAACAAAACCCAATTGATAAGACTATTAAGTTAGCTTCGTGTACGATAATTATGCGTAATTTTTAGATTCGAAGCGTAGCGAGAATCTATTGGTTTTAATATGTTTTTTTGTGTCTGTGCACAATTTTTCTACCGTGCTTCTTGCTCTGACGTGTAGAATCTTTTCTGATGGACAATTTTGTTTATTTTTTTTTTTTTTTTAGAAAGCAATATTTAATAAAGAGTTAATAAAATCGATTCATAGCCGAATTTGGGGATAAATTTTATTCAAAATGGAAATCTTTAGCATAATATTGAAGAAGATGTTTCATCTGAGAATTGTTCCAGCTACAGCAAAAGTCCAAGGCGAATTATTCCCTAGAACACTGGGCAGAATACTTCTCAGTACGTCCCTGAATAAAGTATTGATAAAATATATGAAACGATAAGAAATTCCAATAATAGTATAACCGAGCGTAAAATGAAATTACGGGTTTATTTTTTTTCAAACTCGTTAAAGGCGACAATCTATTAGTTATGTGCATTTTTTTTTTTTTTTTTATTTCTTTTTAATAAAAATTCAAATATTTTTCGATAGTATTATACCGAAAGTATAGTAATATATATATATCCCGAAAATGTAAAACTTAAGAACATTTCCAACGAAAATATTTCGCCCTTATTTGATGTGCATGCATCATATACCTAATATAAATATCGAATTTTCTCGCAGTCGTTCACTCTTTAAGTTTAATATTTTTCTCCGGCAATAAATAAATCGTCATCTATCTCGGGGCTGGTTCAATAATAATACGATTGTTTAATTTTTTTCTTTCTCCGAACTGAATAATTTGAATATTTATAATACTTGTGTATACAGGGTGATCAGAATTTTTGTGTTACTTCAATTTATTTTCTCACATAAATATACAAAATAGAGAAAAATGTGTAATACAAAAGTGTTTCGTTTTATAAACATTCAAAATAATGATTATGTATTTTTTCTTTTTTCCGTTTCTTTTGGAAGGGTCTTCCCGGTAAACTTTTGAAATTCAAATATATATTCGAAATTTCATTAGTTGATTGAGTATTAGTTTAAATAAATTTTGATGTTGAGATTTTTGATTTCCGTCAACTTATTCACGGGATATTCCACTTTTTAGTTTATATAGGGGAAGAGTTGAAGTGGAACACAATTCAAACTTCGCCTGCGGTGCCATACAATTACACTAGTATTCCGCTACATTCCCCTCACCTAAAGTAAAAAATAAAATATCTCGTCAGTGAGATGACGAAAATTAAAAATATCAACACCGAAACTTATTTAAACTAATACTGCATCTATTTATGAAATTTTTGAATACAGGTTTTCATTTGAATTTCAAAAAAACGGTAAAAAAAAATACAAATTATTTTAGATGTTTATGCATGGAAAAACTTTTTTATTATACATTTTTCATTATTTATAGAAGGAAATAAATGTGACAAACAATTCTGATCATCCTGTATATATTATAGGTACTGTCTACGCAAAAATATTCGGGAATCGTATTGATTTCGTACTACTTTACGGTGTATAAATTTACAACGATTATGCATTCGACCCGTAGGCGCATTATAATAATATTATTGTGCATTGTCGTTATGATATTATTATATCGCAATGCAGTTGTTGTTACCGATTCAACCGGTAGTGTGTATTTAGAGAGTCATGGGGGAGATCAAGGATCTTTTTTTTTTTTTTTTACTTTCATACATTTAATCGTAATACCTTTTAATTTCTTAAAATTCGTAAAACTCGACAAATGGCGCACAGAAATACAGACAAATTATTTATTATCACATACTCGCAAATATGTAGTTTGAGGAGGGAATTATTTAGAAAGTAACAATATCATACCCGGCAGTAAATTCAACGTTTTAAAACTTTTGTCGCGTATCTCGAATCGCGCAATATCTGTGTCGATGATAAGCACGGCGAGAACGAGAATTCGAATCGCATAATGTCGGCTACTCAGCAAAACCGAGTCGATTTTAACAAATTAAACAAAACCGTGGCAAGAAAATCGTTCAAAACTACGAGGATAATCAAAAAATTATTACCCTGGTGCACCAACTATATCAAACATTTTAAAAGAAAGTTTCTATAAAGTTTTTGATTTTATCAAGAGAAATCATGCGAGAATTTATCTTGCACACAATTGTTCATAAAAATGTCATACTTAATAAGGCTTACAAATAAATTGCACCTCACGCCCCCCCCCCTTAATATTGTAAAATATTATTCTACTCATACGTCTGCTTAATAATTATAAATTAAATCAGGACTGATTACTTATAATCCAATAGTTATTAAAGAACATATTTTTTTACACGACTAATTCGAGTTTTTAAAACTTCATTAAAAATATCTCAGTGACAATCATGGCAATCGCCCCGGACTCCGAAGGCTGAAACTAAAGGGATTTATCAATATATTCGCGCGGTTGTCGAAAATAAATTTATCATACTACTCTAACAATAATAATAAAATTGCATAACTACAAGTTTACAAACACATAAAATATTTACATGTTCACTGCATCATCTATATTGCATCGTGGGTCTATAGTTAGCTTTAGCAAACCAACGACAAATATATTAGTCGTATTTGTATGTACACAAACATATATATATATATATACACCTGATATAGAATAAATTAATATCATATACCTCTAAAACGGCTAAAAACAAATAAAATATAGATACTGACCGTCGAAATGATGGCGTGCACGGAGTCCAATATTTGTTTTAAGTCCCATCGTTATGTTACTATGATATTGCTCGAAACAACAAGTTTTTTTATGTATATCATTAAGGTGTATCACGCATCATTATACGTCCACAACGACAAAACGGACGGTTTGCGGAAGACGAAATTGGATTACTGGGAAACGGTGGGCGCAACCAGATGGTCGCTATCGCACCAATCGATAGTTAATCGCATTGAAACTATTCGATAGTTCAAAAACTATTCCGAAGAGATAACAGGGAAAACTATTAGGTCACGGGAAAAAATATTCGAATAATACATTTGGATTCGATAGTCCACCAGTACTGGGTCGTCGAATTCTTCGAATTGCAATTTTTTTTAACTCGGATATACTACGCACGTACAACACAAATTTAAATATGTTTAACATTTTATCATAATCTGGATCAATGAATTTTTTCAAGTATTTTTGAAACTTGAATACAAATAATTTAGTACCCCTATCTGTTTGAATATTACAGAACTATTCAAATGCCGCGCGCAGTGTAAACAAACGAAAATAATGCTTAACATTACTTTCTTCTTATCTTCAAAACGAACAAATTATAAGCGGAATATCTGGTCAGAAATCAAAAAAAAGTCAACACCAAAATTTATTTATACTAAAATTTAATAATATACGATTATATCGTGTAACTATAGAATTTTTAACATGGATTGAAAATCAAAAATGGATAATGATTTCCCAACCAAAAATAAGAGTGACAAAAAATAACGATATAGATGTACATCTATACAAAATTTGATCTCAATCTGTTCAATAATTTGGGCGAAAAGTGGTAACAAACACACATCCATTTATCCAAACAGACTTACGCATTTATTTTATTAATAGGATATTAGGAGGATCAACACATTCTTGATTTTTTTTTTCTTTCTACTAAAAATGAAATTAAAAAAAAAAATAAGGACATACTTCACACGTGGGTGCAGCTACTGTTGTAGGTGGGAAGTTGGAAAGGTAGGCTACAGGCGGAAATTCAGTGTACATCTAAAAGCAATGTTAAACAATTGCTAACGAAAAAACGATTCTGAGCCGGATTCGGTTGATAATGTTACTTTGTCAACAATAAAATATATGGTATCATGTTATATGATGGTAAAACAATGATTAAAACAATGTGCGTTTCTATGACAACAATGATTGTTTAAAAAAAATTTAAATAATAAAAACTTAATAATAACAAAAACTAAATAAAAACGGTTGCCATTGACAACCTTATTTTTAATCTTTTAATCTTTTTCAATATAAAGAACCAGGTTTTTATTATCTCGAATATTAATGAGAATTTCAAAAAATGACCTCTTTAAAGTACTACCAAGAAAACATTTCTTTTCAGAAAAGATGCTATACTTGATAATCGGAGTTTGCCTTTTGGTAGAAAAAGTGTTCACATAAAAAAAAAAATAAACATCTTTGTAAAACCATTTCGTTTGTAAAACATTAGTCGCTTCACTCAGAAACTAAGAGGTATGGTCGTATAAAATATAAATAATAGGTGCTAAAAAAAAAAAAATGTCTAGTGTGACGACGTATTTTAGCCCCAATCCTACCTCTCCGTTAAGTACGCCGTTTGGATGTACGCGTTTTTCTATTTCAAATATACTTAGATTTGTATTGTATAAAATGGCATGATTTGAAATTTAAACATTTATTTCGTTCAAAATATAGCATTGATCGTCTTCAGAAAAACACGTACGTACACCATTACGAAATATGTTTCAATGTTCAAATTATTGGTAACCAAATCTTAAAACCAACGAATAACAAATGTACGACAACAGAGCACCTCGTTTTGTATTTCTGATCGTATTGGGATAACAAATTAATAAAGGGAACGCTAGTAACAACTATGGGTGGCAGTTACCCCACCGATCCAGAGTAGCATAACCATTACTGATACTAGTGTTATTACACGTAAAAACGTTAAAATTACGAGTTTAAGTTCATGTTTTGTTTGTTTTTCTATAATAAGTTACTAAGTCAATAATAATATGGCATTCACAATTGGAGAAATATTTACGTTTTCTAAATGTACTCACGAAATACTGTCTAAGGAGAGCAAGTTTTAAAACGCAAACAAATAGTATTGTGTGGAAAAACACTAAAACAGTTTAATTAAGAAACGGCAAAGAAAAATGTTTATATATTTCAAACAAATAAATCGACTTGTGTTTCTTATCTAGAGATAATGTTGACATTGTTTCTTTTTTTATAACTTAGTCTTTTTTTTATTTATGAAAACTTGATACTGGTAATTTAAGTGTTGGAATTGCAGTAATTTTTAGACGAGTTTTTTTACTTATTTTTGCTTAAGTTCATTATTAACGGAATAAATTAAATAGGTAAATGTTATGTATATAGACAAGTGCAGTGGTGTAAACAATTGAGTATACTGAATTACAGCCAAAAACTGAACAATTTACGTGGCTTTTTGACAATTTAGAGAAACTTCTTTACCTCGCTACCTACTTACAAAAATACACACTAATTATTTTTCATCGATTCCCCATCGAATGTAACATAACTAAACTTTAAGATATTCATGTAAACATTAAGGTGTACAAATGCATTAAGTGTTGTTTAAAACAATACGAATAACCTACTACAAGTAGTTGAGACTTTGTTCACCAGAGAACGTATGCTTATTTTGTTTCCTCAATACGTAACAATAATATGTCATTTTGTGTGTACCAACAACGCCCACCTCTCCTTGTGATTTCCAAAAAAATATTTGCCTAGTCACAAACAAGGATCACGAGTCGTCACTGAACATACTGTATTCGTTTCGAATAAATACGAACAATCGTCGTTTATATAGATTTCCACGTCGTGTATATAGGTATAGGTAATTTACCTTTAGACACGTATCTCGTAATTTCAACGAACGCGATGAAAAATGCAGTAAATATAATATTATATAGCGATGCAGAAAATTTGAAATAATATATTATCGACGCCGGTCGGTACCGTCGTCGTCGTGTCCACCCCTCCATCTCCCCCCCTCCCCCGAATCACGTGTGTGACCCAGACTGTTCCCCGGGCGACAAGTCTCACGGACTACCGATAGGAGACCCCGTCAGTCATTGTCAGTCAACCCGAAAGATGAATTTCTTCGGTTTTACTCGTGCATATACGTTGTTTTTTTTTTTTATTATTTATTTTGTTGTTTTTTTTTTTTTTTTTTACCAAGAATCGGATTCGGGCTCGATGACCCCTCCGCTAGACACTACTATATATTTTATATTATTATTATTATTGTACATATATATATATATATATATACGAGTACTTAACACCGTGCACGTACACAAACACGGACGGACAGTGCGCATATTCGTATTTTGTATGTACGTATGTACGCGCAAGTAGGTGAAGGCGGAGGACGTCTAGACGGATACCTCCTTTGTATGTCCGCGAGCGAAGACTACGTCACCGCATATAATATAATAATACTGTCGTATACAGAGCGTTACGGACGATAACAATCTGTCGTAAACGAGATTCGAGAAACGTTTCGTGTACGGTTCACGAAACCCACCTGGGGCGTACAAGATTCGATTTAGGGAGGTCCGATCGCCCCTTAATGATTTCTCTTTTTTTTTTTTTTTTTTTCTTTTTTTTTTTTTTGTACCTATAGAGCTATTAAAAACTTGCTTGTTAGCAATCTCGGAGAGTGTTTTTAATTATTTAACAGACAGTATAATGTATTTAAATCTGTGTTGGTAATGAGTGGATTGTGGATTTGACGATTAGTGACTATACTGCCGCTCAATTATACCGCACAATAACGTGATATTAGTAATATTTACGTGAGAATAACTATGTGGTACGGCGCGGCCGTACTATCTATAACCATGGTTCAGGCATGATAACTAGTCCTTTAGGTAATTCGAATTTTGGGATTTGAATCTCGTATAATATTATTTTTTCATACGCTAGTTTCTATTTATTTTTTCAGAGTATTGAAAACCTACTGAAAAAGCCTTTTTCAGTACTCAAGTTAAGTTAGGTTTTTCTCCACAAATCTGAATTCTTCCTCCCCCCCCCCTTTTATACAAATTATGCATACGCCACTGAAATGTACTTTGGTTTATATCGTACAGCAAGTTGGCACTGATAAAATCTTGGCCAAATCTAAAATTTCACTCGGAATTCACACAGAATTTACTGGATAATTTTCAATATTTTCATTTTCTAAAAATAACCCAGTAAAATCTAGAAAACTCTAGGGGAAATTTCAAAATTTCCCAAGCTTTGCCATGGTACCAAGTTGACGTTTGTTTCTGTTTCCGTTGGTAAGAATAATAATCGGTATCCCGTTACCGATACTGGCATATTGGCAAACCGATTTTTCATCTATGCAGATAAACTATAAAGATGATGAATATATTTTATAAAAATAATTTACTTGCAATAAGTAAGGATAAAATATTAAGTTAAAAAACGTATATTATCAAGTATGCAAAATAGTACCAGGTACTAGTATAAGTCTGTCTAATACGTTTTATTTTATTTTTTTTAATGAAATATTCAATATCGATTTTTATATAGCACAAAGTATAATATTATTAAAAATAGGGTTGGAAATGCAATGCTCTATTAACACTAAAAAAAACACTCTTAAAAAAAAAAAAAAATAATACTTACGAGTATATTATACATCCAAAAAATTCTATATAATTCATAAAAATCGATTTTATTTTTAATAACTATTCAATATGAACAAAAAATATATATTTACCGATAAAACTGAATAACTGCTGAAAACTGCCATCTTAAGGGATAATCAACCAAAATAATAAAACGGCACGAATTTGAAAATAAATGCACGCGTGTTACGACTTATGGCAATAATACTTGCACTAAACGGTATCGTCGGACGTCGATATCGACACGATTGCTCTAACAGATTATTAAACATGAAATCTGGATGTAGTGACTCAATATAATATATACTGTGGTAGTTTTGTCGTGGACGCTGCCATTCGTTATCTGGAGTTTGGCATAACAGTTGGTAACATGAAAATCACGTCAGCGTGTACGAATCTTAAAATAAAACGTCATAATCGAATATTTTATCCAAAAACTCCAAAAATATCACCGAAAACGCTAAAACGCTAATAAAAATATAATGATAATAATACTAAAGTCAAAAAGACGCTAAATAAAATTTCCTATTCTCGTTCGAAAGTGCAGCAACGAATTCGTGACAATACGAGCATCGCACAGTAAGTAACGGAAAAACAGAAAATTAAAAAAACCAATATTTTTTTAGGAAACATGATATTATAATGTAATTACAATATCTATAATCTACGTATTTTTTATAAAATATAAAAATATTTTGATTTTATTTAAATAAAACATACATACACCGTTATGTCTAGATTATCTTTTAGATGACTTTATATATTTTTTTTTTTTTGTATACAATTTAAATACTGATCATAGTATAGTATTATTATTAATATACGTCACTATTTATCGAAATTTCAGCTGTCGTCCGGTTTTGTCGGGGTATCGGTCATTTACCAAAATATACAGTTTCTAGGCGATAAAACAAAAACACCATTAGAGAAATGTAGAGGAAAAACTGTTTAATTCACGACAAATCAACCGGATTAATATCAAATCGATGTCCGTTGTAACAATTATACTCCGAAAGGAAAAAAAAAAAAAAAAAACACCTTTTGAACAATTTGAATTTCCAATGATGATTAATATGTTTATTCTCGTTTGATTCGGTATTTTTTTACACATCAAATAAAACGATTCGCAATATTCTAGACGTGCAATACGTACATATACGAATATAAATCAATATATTATATATATTTATCTGAGATAAAAAGAAATCATTCCCGCTCGGGCGACGCTCTTACACTATAAACGCGAAAGTTTGTTTGGATGGATGGATATATGTTTTTTACCACTTCTGGCCCAAACTACTGAAAGGATTGAACTGAAACTTCGCATTGGTATAATAATTTTACATATCAAAAATTGCATGATCTAGGCTACTTCCCCTTCTGCGGGTGGTACCTTAAAGAGATCATTTTTTGAAATTCTCGTTAATATTCGAGACAATAAGGAAAACCGGGTTCTTTAGATTGAAAAAGATTAAAAGATAAAAAATTAGGTTGCCATTGCAACCGGTTTTATTTATTTGTTGTTATCATTAAGTTTTTATTATTTTAAATCTTTTTCCAACAATCAATGTTGTAATGGAAACGCACATTGTTGTAATCATTTTACCATAATACGACATATAATATATTGTTGACAGAGCTACACTATCAGCTGTATTCCGCTCAAAATCGTTTTTTTCGTTAGCGAAAAAGCGATAAGCGATGGCTTATCGTTACTCACGTGTATACATTAAATTCTCGTCTGTATCCTGCCTCCCCAACTTCCCATCTACAAAAGTGACTGCGCCCACGTGCGACGTATGCCTGTCCTTTATTCTTTTCAACTCTAATAAAGGTAACGCCGCACGTTTGTTCGATCGCAATAATTAATATGGCTCCGTCTATTGGAACTTCACAAACTACACACATTATAATATTGCAATATTCACCGCATAAAACACGCATTTAGGAATAAATTCGATTAACTCCGTGCACCGTGATTTCAGCTCATATACATCATTATTATACTCGTGCGACTGACGTGGCGTTGTATAAGCCGTATATACGATTATAATTATTATTTCGAAAATGAGTTTTGGATACTGCGGGCTCTATTGTCAGTGCGATGTACTATTGTTACTGTGGGTACGTACAGCGTTTCGTTGTTATCCAATTTCGACACCGGTGCGCTCGCCGAATCGAATCGACAACACGTTGAGTTTATCGAATATTATCCTCGAAAAAGTATTCATCGCGTTAATAACGGTTGTAATGATATTGCGCGTAGCTGCGGCGGTAGTCGTAATGTTTCTTATATCGAATTGTGTATGTATCGTCGCACGTGCACGCGCCTCGGCATTTGATAAAGATAAATCGCCCGTGTTATCGTGATCGGTGTCAATAAAACGACCGTTTTCGAAAATGTTTCGTTCTGTCATTTATTGATGTGTAGGCGACCCGTGGTTTACTGTAAACCGCGAAAATGAAAACGCCACTCGTATCGAAATCCAGTGTGAATGGGCCAATAACACACGGCAATAGTTGCATTTTTCGTTCATTATTTTTCTCAACACAAATAACGCGACGCATATCAATTGAACACCACCGTTATTCAACTTGGTGAGATGAAATCGTTTAAATAATGTTTTACGGCCGTCCTGTAAGACTACGGAAAAACGAGATAGCGTGCTCGGCATTTTCATAAGGGAGAGGATAAGAGGAGAGAGGGTGGTCTGGAACTGACTAACCGTTATCGGTACAAAATTACCAAACATATTTTCAATTAGAAATCGATACACCTGCTCTTCCAAACAGTACATCTGCACAAAAACAGTACACCGTAACATGGCAAAATAAAATAGAATAATAAGTAAATATAAGTAACGGTTCTGTACGGAATATTGTTTATAAATGTCAATAAAAAGAAAAAGAAAAAAAGACGATAATCAAAGAAAGTTCATAAAGCTTTTAATGAATTGTTATGGAAAAAAAAAGGAGAATACGATATCCTCAATATAACCATCCGTGCGCACGTCCCTGACGGACGAAGATATTAGACCTGAGCGAATTAACCGGTATTGGAAAGAAATGACTCGAGAGACTTATCAATAGGAGTCACAGTAGTCACGGTGACGTTTATCTTTCTAATAACGGCGGGTACAGCGAAAACGCGTTCGCGTAAAACAAACGGAAAGGCCTTTGAAATCGATTTTAAAAAACAAAACACTTGTAAAACGATAATTCGTAGATGGGCCGCGTTTTGAAGATATTAACAATATTGTTACGAGGGCGTTTCGCCGATTCTCTAATAAATATTCGACTCGTTATCGAAGGTAAAAAAAAAAAAAAAAAAAAAAACAGTTTACGTTTATTTACAACGGGCAAATACGTTGGCGACTTTTCAAACAGCAATGTATATTTCCGGAAAGAACGCCGACCGGGTAATCGTCTTCAAAACGTCGTCGTCGTCTGCAAACAGCGGCGTTACAGTTCATTTATCTGCGAATCCGATTTTAAAGGAATCTTTGCGTTTGTTTCGCTACGCGAACGCAATGCGATAATGTTATCGCTACACGTTGCCAATTAAACACAAACCGAGACGAGCGAAACGCGCGACGGTCGCGGTCACTGTGACGGTATTAGAATAACCGCGATAACGGTCGCCCCCCGAGCGCGATACTGTTATTATAACGATCGACGTCGAAAATTCAAGTCGGCTTTCACGTGACCGCGTCGCAACGGAACGCGGGTGTTAAATTTTTTATGTACGCTGTACGTTATGAAACAACGCGCGAAGTTACACGATTTGTGATGGGCCGATCGCGACGGCACAAACGTGCCGCGGACAGTGACGCGAGTCCCGGATTTATAACGGATTTATAATACGTACCAGGATAACACGTACCAGGACGTTACAATAACGATAACGCGATGTTGTCGCGATAGATTCGCGAGTGTGTGAAAATTGTCACGGCGGGACGGAGAGAGAGAAAAATCGCCGTACGCCGCGGATGACTCGGTAAAAAATTAAAAAAAAAAAAAAAAAATCAACCCCGCCCCGTCGTCGGGAATCCGTCGTAAATCTATCCGAAAACGATTAACGCAGCACGACGGTATTGTCGTATTGTCGGGGGTCGACCGCGCGACGACCACGCGAAACGACAATATTATCGGTCGGTTGATCGCGTCCCTCGCGTAGCCCGCGCGCGCAACGGCGGGGACGGTAAACGCCGACTCGACCGCGAGTGAGTGTACCCCTCCCCCCCCCCACCAAGTGTACCGGCGCACGGACTTTACGGCCCGACGTCGCGCGAAACCTCCCGGCGCGGCCGCGGCTCTCCGACCGCACGTGTCGAATACTATACGGCCAAACGTACGGGCCGGGCGAACGAACCCGGCGGATTCGGGCGTCCCGGGGCCGACGGCGAGACGCGGGAAACCCAGTCGCCGCGTACCGCGCGCGCTACCGTTTCCGGGTTCGGTTTACGATTTCGCCGGCCGATTGATATTGCGCGGCGGCCGAATCGGCCGGAGGTAGGGGACGGGCACCGCTTCTTGTTCCGGGTAAAATGTTCGGACCCCCCGTTCCCCAGATTAACCCCAGAAGACCGGCGGGGCGCCTCAGTTATGGTCGGCTGACACGTTTTCAAGGAAATTTAAAAAAATCCGAATTAGTTTTTTTTTTTATAAAAAAAAATTCTTCAATATACCGAGGTCAGATAACACGCACCTTGACTCTGTTTTCGACTCTGGATTTTAATTTTACCGACGCGTAGAGTAACATTTGTGAACGGACGCGGTAAATTTTTCAACCCTGTTTGCATAGGTATTTTTATGAAAAACCGCGCATAAGAGAAAAACATGTTGGCGTTCTTGTCGCGACGGGTTTCCAGAAAGTTCGGTAAAGTTTAGTTAGTTGCCGTGAACGTCTCTCGATTTTCGGTAGTATAGTTTGAAGCTTTTCTCACTTTAACTACTGATATTACAATATTAACCATAAATCGATCTTAACACATCACTACTATTGTGAAATCTGTGTGTCGTCGATAAATTTAGAGCTATAATTTCGCGAATGTTAAAATGATAGCTATGGATTATAGAGTCAAGTACACAGTTTCTCGTGTGCTAAAACATAGAGAACCGAACCTATCAGTCGTCAGTTTACATTTAACGAGACATCCCCGTTATATACTGCGGTGAAACGCACTACCGGCGCGTGTTATTTCTAGCACTCTCCGTATTTTTTTTTTTTTTTTTTTTGTTTCCTCCCTCCCCCCCCCATTGTTTTTAATCGCATTCTTCCGCGAATCGATGTTTCGACAGATGTTCGATGCCACATCAACATTTCATAATCTTTCCAGATAATTTTTCTAACCGAAATACGGTTCCGTCGTCACGGAAAAAACCGGTGCATACCGGGAGGGAGGGAAGGGAAGAGAGCTCGGTGGGAATTTTACGCTACTACAGATCTCGTGCCGAGCCACCTGCGACACGACGCAAGTCGATTTAAAAACGATTTACGTGACGTACGAATCGTTGCCGGTGCGCACGTCGAACGTTTCTATACTTTGTAAGTACGTTTCGTGCCGTTCTCCTTGCCGCACAAGAACCGTGTCGCGTGTACATTGGCTTTATTATAAGATTTTGCGGGGTGGCACACAATACCCGTCCCGTACGCGAAATAAAACCCGTCGGTCGTCGCGCTACATCCGATAAGCGGGTATTAACAAACAAGGGCGTTATCCACATCACGTTCGTGACGTTTGCATCAACGTAGGAAAATCCTTTCCGATTCTTCACTCGGTAAACCGATACGAAAACCTGTAACCGACCTGACCAGCCCCAAATCTGATATTGCTCCAAGGAACTTCTACCCGTCGACGAGACTACGACGGGCTTATGGATAAAGCATATTGCATTTGGCGAAACGGAAAAACCACGCCGACGGCACGGGGCGAAAATGTCACTAACGCGAAAAAGCAATAAATCTTCCCGACAAAAAAATACGGTATGCTATCGGCGAAATCGAACGCGGATATTTTGTTGATAAAAACTATGAAACATCGCGTTTACCCGCCATAAAATATCGGCACGACGACTCATTGATTCTATATCGAAAAAATAATCGTTTAATCTCTATTCAACAACACTCGTGTACGGACCGGATTCGACTAGTGCGGCGGGACACCGGAAAATCTCCCGATAAGTCGCGATGAAAACGAGTTGGACACAGGATAAGTGAATAACCGGATAAGAGTGGCTTATCGAGTCTCAGTAAAACACTAAATATGATTTGATAAAGTTCCGTTGAACTGAGAATAATTGGTGCTCGAGGGGGAATGGGGTGGGGGAGGGCTTTAAGAAGCCGTCGAGGACTGCAGTAGGTAAAGGTCATTTTTAAGGGCTCGCAATGAGTTTACGGAAGCTGCGACAGAGCGTAGCAGCAAGGCTGTCGGTCGACCGTGACGCGGCACCAGTGAGGACGCTTTCGAGGGAAACTGTTCGACGGAAGACAACGGATAAGGTAAAACTGAACCGGTGTGTATCTGCCGGGACCGGTCGGATTTCCCGGGTCGCTTTTGTAACGCGGTTCGACCCTGTATACGGAGTGGAAATTAACGAGCAAGCGGCCGTGTTTTATTTCGTGTGCGCAACGGCTACGATGTATTGCATAGCGGCTACGGCACGGTCGGTCCGAGCGTGGGCGTAATCATCGCCCGCGGCCAGTGGACATCCCCCTAGGCGGTATTCGTTGTTGTTTTATTTGTGAACGGCGGTGCGATTTGATAACTCAGGTGGCTATCATTTTCGTGTTCATCTGCCTACACCGGTTAGTGTGCCGGACAATAGAACGGCCGCGGAACGAGACCGGTTCAATTTTAAAATATCGACGCTCGTTGTTCATTCCGTAACTCGGAAATTCAAACTGTGTGTCGGTCAGCTGATAAAACACGTATGGTTTCGTTTTGGGAATATTGTTTTCAACGGCCGTAGATCGGTAAAAAACAGTTTAATAGAAAAACCTACGCGAGACGACCGCGGTTCCGGCGACCGTGCGCCGCGAGCCCATTTTCAAACGCGACGCGCACATTTCCGCCCGTGAGGTTTCCGCTCGTCGCCTCTTTCGTGCTATTTCCGCCCGTTACGGAAATCATCGCCTGCAGCTGAAATTATACAAGTTGGACTATCCGCTCAAAATTCACATATATTTACGTTATTAAAACGCGCAGAGTCGATTTTTCGGGACGGTCGTTTCTGAAGTTCTACCCTACCGATTTTCGTGGTGTTTTTTTTTTTTTTTTAAACGCAATTAATCGGTGTGTAAATGGGCCGCCAAACGAGAAAAGTTCAAAAAACTAATCAGTAAAATAGTAATTGGTATTTAAGTTTTCCTTGTTGTTGCCTACGTAACGGCGTATGTCGGTAATGAATGTAGCTCATAATGAAAAACTACCGTTTTGAATTAATGTTTTTTACGTATACATGCTACTCATTGACCAATGTCTTGATTCATTTAAATTTTGAAAACACTTTCTTTTGTATTTCTTAAACACGTATTTGAGTTATCGAAATATTGTGTTACACGAGTACAGCATAACTATACGAACTTATAATTGTACTTGATATTTAACTTACGAGTATATTATATACACGTTTTATAATATTGTTGTCCAATCTAATTTAACTTTTGAATAAAGACGACGAATTTAGTAAACGATTTTTTTTTTCAAATTTATATTTTTTTTTTAACAATTATCATTTATTTGTTTGATACGTCGATCTAAACGCATATACATTTTTTTTTTCTTTTATTGCAACGCATTCCAAGACCATTGATGTTTTTGATGCATTGCGTATTAGTCACGACGGAAAATCCACCCGCGGAATATAATTTATCACTACGCCTATCATTTATCATTTGTCCAGAAATCGTAATCAAAACTATAATAATTTGACGATTTCGTACGGTTTGTATACAATATTGCATTTTAAGCCGAGCAGTCCGGGCGGAATTATCGGGAAAAAATGATGTGTCGGGCGGGAAACGCACGGGCGTCCTCCGTGCTCAAAGTGACTGGGAATCAGGGGCGTCATTTGAGGGCGTCAGATAGTACGTTGGCGGCCGTATGTTTTCCAATAAATGCTTTTTGTCGACCCGCGTAAAACGTCATAATTGGGCCGTTGTCGACGAAACGTAAAATCCAAAAGGTAATCGGACCCGCGACGGCCGCCACTGCCGGAGTCCGCGACTGTCCGCGACGTGAGATCGGGACACGGGGAATTTTCACCGCGGTCGGCTGTTCATCATTGTAATCGCGGCTCGAAAAACCGGCATGTCCGAAAGACGTCGAATTGAAAACCCGCGTAGCGTAGCGGTTCAGTGTCAAGGGTTAAAATGCGATGCGAGCGGTGAACGAATGCAGGCGAGCGGGAAATGATCCGGGAAAATCGACTCCGGTTCAAATGTAACGCGCGTATGCGGACGCGGGCGCGACCCGCTTGGACCGGTTGAGAAACCGAAATTACGGCCCCGGCCGCGAACGCGAACGCCGCAAACGCGAATGCGCCCGGGCGCATGATACGCGCACGCGCGCGTCCGGTAATTTTCCGCCGGTGAAAACAGAAGGCGGCGGCCACCACGGGCCGTTGTCGTCGTGGCGGTGTCTCCCGCAAGCGCCGCGGGAGCACGACGACGACGAATGTGTGCCGCCGCCGCCGCCCGGTCTCCGCGGCGCGCCATTATGTATTGCGATATTATTGTACGCGTCCGCGCGCGTGGTGTCCCCTTTGTTCGCGCGCGTAAAGATTGCGCACGGCAATCTCTCTGTATGCGCGATACCTATATAATACGCGTATATTATTATGTTTATACCGTTGTCCGCGACCACGGCGTAGAACCGGTTATTTGTATACACACGGTGCGTGTGCGCGTGTATGCATAGACACACGAGTATTGTATAGTACATACTGTACGTATATATATATATATATATACTTATATACTTTTTCTCGGTTTTTCTCTCTCTTTCTTCGTACATCACGCGTTTTCTTCGCCGCTGCGTTTGCGTTTTTATTATTATTATTATTATTTTTTTTTTTTTTCTAGAACCGCCCGACCGACGACACGCACCGCCGCGCGGCAAACGAAAATCGGGTCGCCCGCCGTCGCCGCCGCACCGGCGAGTCACTCTCGCGGGCGCGCAGAAATCGCGTCGCCTCCGCGCGTCCGGCCGCCGCGCGATTATACCGTCCGGCCGTCGTCTTTCGGCTCCGCGACCGCCCGTTCGCCGCACAAGCCGTAAACCTTATCATAATCGGTCGGACAACAAAGACAATGTTGCGGACGGGCGTTTTATCTACGGCGGCGGCGACGACGGCCCCGGTTTCCACCCGCCCGCCCGCCGCGAAACCGCCGTAGAAGCGGCCCGGTCCGTCACTTTATCGCGACAACAACGATAACGATGCTGCGGTAACGACGGTAACGGGGCAGACGGGCAGACGGCCCGCGCGACGTAGCGGTACGCCGCACGTAAGACGGCACCCGCCGGGACACCGACTGCAGCCGCCCAGGCGTGTTGGTAAAACAGCGGTGCAGCGGCGACGTGCAGCTCCTGCAGCGGAGGATACGGCGGTGGGAGTCGCGTGCGTGCACCGCGGTAACGCGGTGACGACCGTGTGATGACCGCGGTTGCGGTAACGGCGGCGGCGGTGGTGGTGCTCTTTGACATTGAAGTTTATTGACACCGCCGCCGTTTCTGGCTGCTGCCACTGCCGCTGCCGCTGATGCCACCGCCGCCGCCGTCGCCGCCGCCGCCGCCGCCGCCGCTGCACAGTCACCGTCTTCGGACGGAGAGCGCGCGCGCACAGTCTTCGCGTACACGTTCGTCCGACCGGTTCGCAGCTCGCTCCGCGTACACCGTGATTGTACATCGTTCTTTTTCCGCTCGTTTCGCGATCGATCGATTTCGTTTTTTTTTTTTTTTTCTCCCGATCTCTCGTTTCCCGTTTTCCCGATTAGTCCGCCGCCGACGATAAATTATTATTCTCGTCACTGCCGCCGGGTGGTTTTTAACCGCGGGTAATATCGTCGCAGTACGCCCGCACCCGATCGTAGACGAACAATCGCGGCCGGCGCGCTTTCCCGCGATGCCGCCACAGTTTCCGTCGCCGTACCAGTCGCTGTCGCCGCAGCCGACGCCGCCGCGGACGACGAAGACGACGACGGCGGCCGTCCCGTCGTAGAGTGCCGGTCGGCCAATCGCGCGACGTGTGCGCGCGCGCGTTCGGCGGTTCATGGTTTCCCCGGGAAACACGCGCATCGCGGGCGCCGGCGACCAAACATGATATGTTACATGCCTCGGATCCAAGTCAAAGAACGACTGATCAAGTTCAGAATCGAAGGTAAACGATCGAAACACACGACCCCCGGGGTGTCGGCGGCACTACAGGCGCCCCCCGGGACGTCTCGGGACGTCTCGCGGACGCAGGGCGCGGAGTCGCCGTCCGCGGCCGGTGTCTAGCCTGTAGCGTCCCTCAACCCTTCCCCCCTACCCACCCGTAGCTTTGTGGCCGCTGGTTTCCGTTCTGTTTTCGTAAGCGGCGCGATTCGATTGGCTATTGCCGCGTTCGTCTCCGCCGTCGATCGATTTACCCGGGTGATATCGATAATTAAAAAAAAAAAAAAAAAAAAAAAAAAAACGGTTTTCAAAAAAAACACTGACACAAACCTGTCTGTCGTTACCGCGGCAGTGTCCGCCGCAGAGCTTTAACACGTCCAAAACGTTTAACGGACCGGTCGTATTTATTTCTTTTCTGCATTATGAAACCATAGAAAACGTTTCTTAAGATATGGCCGTACAGGTGGCGGTGCCCGCACCCTACGCGTTGGTCGGGAAATGCAGTCCCGCCATCGCCGTAGCCCTCTACGACCGACTAGGAAATAAGCCAGCCTTACAGAAAATTTATTTTCCTGTTTTTTGCGATTTTCGCGCGAATACGATCGGTTTTGTTTTGTTTTTTTTTTTTTTTTTAATTTAAATTCAATATCGGTTTTTCGATTTTCTTTAATCCGACTCGGCCGGCTAGCGGTGTTATTTAAAGCGAAATTGATCGCGAGTGTTCACGAAGGAATACTAAAAAATTAAAATTAAAAAAACCGTACGATAAAATCGCTCGTAAACGTTAAATATTAAAACAGCCACCGCAGGACGGCATACACTAGCGTAACATAAATAAATAAATATATATATTTTTTTTTAAATTACCGTTCAAATCTTCAAAAATTATTTTTATAACATAAATTTAAAAATACGATTTCGTGTTTTTAATCGGTTCGAATGTATAAGCATACTTGACACTCGATTCTGAGTTTTTCACTACGATGTGTGTGCGTGTGTGTTTGTTTTTGCGCGGAAACAACATTTACACCGGAAATCAAAACACGACCAGATATGCTGTTTTGTCTAGAAATTTCGTCTAGTCGGTGTATTAAGAATGTACTCGTATAATTTTTTGATGAAGTTTTCTTAATAAAGCGGGAAAAACGGAAAAATGCACGTAATAACTGTTGACGGGTATTTTCTATGGCTAGTGAACAAAATTGCTTTGACTTCACACGGTTTATCATGAATTGTGCGTATAATTAAAGAGTTCCTAAAAAAAAAAAAAAAAAAGTGATTATTTGCTCGAGCGTCGTAAAGTAAAATTTGTATACGAAAATCGCGTAAAAATCGCTACATTTTAAAATACGTTCAATAACAGCACAGCGCTCAGAATCGTCGATCGTTAGCAATGTCGTCGCGAACACACGTAATCGATAATCTATATAAATTCAACTTTATCCCTTTTATGCGTTCCCGACTTCCCGTCATAAAACCCGTCGGCACGGCAGTCGCAGCAGCAGTATCGGCTCTCTTTTTTTTTTTTGTTTTAAATTTTACTCGTTATTACTAGTGCTCGGATTTAAGAGAGCGATAATTAATAAAAAAAAATTAAAATAATAAACCGTAAAACTGTTTGAAAAGAGCGAAAAAATACATAATTGCACGTTTATCAATAGTTAAAGCGAAAAGTAAAATCTGACTGGGCGGTTCCATTAAGGTGATAGTTTTTCGATTTTTCCGGGGGGTTTTCTCAATAAACGGGAAAAAACTTGGGGAAAACGGGAAAATTTACAAAATGTATTATTTTCAAATTTTAAATATAATTACGGCCTTTCAATACATAATATTATATAACCGAACTCCGCTCAGAATCCTCTTTCGTTAGCGATGATTAATCGTTGCGTACAGATACGCATTTCCCTCTACCTCCCCAACTTCTCGCCTACAACAGTGGCCCACTCGCCGTGCAAACTATGACCGTTTGTTTTTTTCATTTCTTATTAATTAAATTGAATTCGGTTCATTGTTTTGGCACAATAAACGTATTAAAATGCGCCGACCGGAGTATTTGCAAAAAAAAAAAAAAATCAATAAAAATATAAAAGCCGGAAAACAAATTGATTTATATCGAATCGGAATGACACGGAAAGAATTTTATGACGTACAAACGATTTCTATTTCACGTGGAAAAAAAAAAAGAAGCATTAAATGTTTTAAAACCCGAGCCCTAGCTGTGACGGTTTCCTATTCCGGTGCGAACCTTTGAAAAACCAAAAAAACGATAATAAAATACGGGCGCAGCCGCAGTCGTAGGCGGAAAATCGGGAAGGTAGGATGCGTAAAGTCATTGAATTTATATCGGTACGCAACGGTAACCTCTTCATGCGTGAGATTTTTTCGTGGAAAATAAAATATTTAAATCGAGAATCGAACCGCAGCTATAAAATAGCTACTGACAATGGGAAAGAATAAAAAAATAAACAATTTTTTCTCATTTCGACTTGCTTAAAATAAGTAATTTAGTACGTGTAATCGTATCGTGCAACATTAAAAAAAAATACAAGTATGACGATTCGGCGGTATCCATATATTACGATGCCGCTGGGTGCGCAGAGGATAAATCATTGTCGGCAATGCAAAACGATTCGGAGAAAAGTTCGGTAAACGCATATAAGTATATTTCGAAACGCCGTAAAACGTTTATGGGCGGGGAGGGGAGGAAACGCGTTACACTCGAGTTCAGTATGTATTTTTAATTTTTTTTTCATTCCGCTTACGCCTTATTTTAGCGCGCCTCGCGTTAAATTTCCAAGCGTTTCTCTCAGTGGCGTCATTTCGGTTTTTGAGAGGAGAGGGCGAAACATTCCACCGATAAGAACCGCTCGCCAATCCGTCCGCCGCAATTGCGTTTTCATCGCAATACAAATAAATATCCTTACTACGCAATTTCATACTCGCCGTCATACTGGCACGGTCAATCCATTTTTTTCGGGGGACGGCAACGACTAAATAATAGACAAAAAACGTATGCAGAGGGACGCGTAGGTATATCGTCTATTATAGCTACTGTGCGAAAATCGAATTCGAGGCGTATGTGTATTTACGAAAAAAATGTCACCGCGGACATGTCAGCATAATTATAGAACAAATCGAAACATCAGAACGGGCACTCGGCAAAAACGTACACGGCGGTCACTCATGAGAACCCGGCAATTTCGACAGGAGCGCGATCGATGTTAACGGAAAGTACGAAAAAAAAAAAAAAAATAAATCGTGCATCACGCTTATCGCGATTATTGTCACAAATGAATCTTGATAAAAAAAAAAAAAACCCGTAAATCGGAGTGGCCGTACGGTCCGTGTTAATCGCGAATCGTGTTCGCAAGCTTGTGGCCCGAGACCGACCCGCGCCCGGCCCGACAGAGGCCCGCTGAGACGACACGACAAGGGGAGCGGGGGATGGGGCGAGGCGAACGAGGCCTACCCGCCCCTCCCCGAACGACGCAGCCGCAGGTTTCTCACTCGCGGGTCCGGACGGTTTCGAAATTAATACTTCGCCGTGCGCGCACACTGTACACACGATCGCGCATGTTGTTAGAACGCTGCGCATACCCGCGGTCGTTTTGTTTTTTTTTTTTTTTTAATAATAACATTACGTATGCGTTCGCGTATCCATCATCGGAATAATTTGTCCGAACGTTTTTTTTCCGCGCCGTACGAGCGGACGCGATAATTCATTAGACGAGAGACGAGAAAAAAAAAATAATAAAACGGTAGGTGTAGTATAGAGACTCGCGTGTGTGTGTGTGCGTGTGTTTTTTCCCGTTCCATACGTCCGCGCACGGGCGCCGCGGCCGGGGTAAACGACGCGCGCGCGGGTATGGCGAAACATCGGTTCCGAGAAATTACACTATTAACCTCGTTTTCTCGACGGATTTCCGAGAATACGTTCGCGTCCGGCGTTCGATCCGGGCGCCCCGGCGCGGGCCCGCCCGTAATTGACAATTTATCCACTCGGATGATAATTTCGTGACGAGCCATTTACCGCGCGTAACCGACGACGACGACGACGCCGCGCGCCCGTCCCCGCGCCCGGCGTTCACGGCGGACATCCCGGCGCGGGGACACCGCGACGGGCATTGTCGCCGCGGGACCGGCGCGTCGCCGGGACTGGAGGTCCCTATAGGGGGGGGTTCGGGGTCTGGATCCGTATCTAACACCACCCATCCCCGGAGTATTTCGAGTGTTGTTTCCGCGGCGGGGATGCGAATCGCGCCGCGCGACCGTACGCGTTATCCGCGTTTTCGCGACGCAACGTGTGACGATAATATTCACGCCGGCAGAAACGGCGCACCGGGCGACGGCCGGTGTCTTCGACCACACGGGTTTCGTTGTTCGTTATTCGATTTCAATTCGCGTTGGCCGTATCGATTGTCACGGAGCGACGGGCGCCAGGCGACCAAAATCGTTCCGCGGTTGGTCGATGGCCCGGAACGTCGGCTCGAATGGCCGACTGACGGAACCTGGGCCGACTGGGAAAACTACGGGTGTCGACAGTCGTTTATTGTTTACGGTTTTGTATGGTTCGTTTTAGGTTTTTCGGGTTTTGTATAAAGACTATATTTATTGAGCTAAAATATTAAAATTAACTAAACATTCTTAACTCACTAGGTTTTCTCCCATCAACGCTAGAAACGCTTGACAATTGTTGAGTTCAATGTAGTATTTTTTTTTTTTTTTTTATACGAATTTTAATTTCGAATTTCGACGAAAATCGTAAATATCACGGCCTTTTAGACGTGTTTGTCGTATAAACGAAACGTCGCTTAGAATCGGTTTTCGTTAGCAATGGCTGATCGTTTCGCACAGATATAAATTTGATTCCTCTTCATATCCTACTTTCCCGACTTCTCACTTACAACAGTGGCCCACATACCGTGCGAAGTATGTCCGTCTTTTTACATTTTAATAGGAAAAAAAAACTCCGGTAAAACCTTATCGACGATTGCGGATTTATTCCTCGTTTACGCTTACCGGTGGCCGTATTTACAACGGTGGTTCGGGGAGACGTGTCGCCCCGCTTGTTTTTTTTTTTTTTTTTTTTTTTNTTACGCTTACCGGTGGCCGTATTTACAACGGTGGTTCGGGGAGACGTGTCGCCCCGCTTTTTTTTTTTTTTTTTTGTTTTTTAGTATCTATTATTTATAAGACTAGTCGTTTTCTTAAATTCCTACGGTTTAGACGGGAAAATCAAAAACGTGAGTGACACCAGTGTGTCGAAGAAAAAAAATAGCCTCGTTTGAAACGAAACCCATTATAAACCCTTATAACATATGAAGGCGATTACGGCATTTAATGGTATAGGCGAACTATAACAATAATTGATAGTACCAGTACTATAGCGAAGTTAATGGCTTTCAATTGTGATTTTAGATCGAGTAATAAATTAGGTATTTACGAAAAAATATAAACTAAAAATTTCATTTTTTTTTTTGTTAGCCTGGGTATTTATTATTATATAATGTAGCCTGATTTCCAATTTCAATATCTCCCTGTTTGGCAAAATCTTAAATACGCAACGTACCGTTTAATTACCGAAAAATAGACAAACAATTAAAAAATAGACAAATCATGTCGTTGTATACGTATAACAAAATAAGAACAAAAGGATTATCAGAACGTCGCCGAAACGCGTACTACGTCTAAAAAATGCCGATATAAAGTATTCGTTGGATATTGTAACGATTATTTTCTATTGGACATTTCGATAATTTCGATGTTTTGAGTGCATAAATCCCGTGTATTTTTGATTCCTGCGTGAAAAAAATTGGAAAATTTCCCTAACCAAAAAATCCAAAACAAATACACTATAAAAAGTATCGGGAATTTCGGAGAGTTATTTTGAACAAAGTACCGTTGGGCGGAAAATCAGCTTTCTTTAAGGTATGCAAAAATCTAAGCATTTTTACTCGCCGATAAAGTCCGTTTTCCTAGGGGGAAAACACACGCACACACACACTTGTAAAACTGACGATTGGTTTGTTTTTTTTTTTTTTTTATGTATAATGCGTTCTGGTTAATAATATGTCCGTTCGTTAAAACGCGCTGATTGTTTTATTTTTTTTTTTTTTATACGCATATTTATTTTCAGCTTACATCGTTTATTAATTTATTTTATACAATTTTGTACACATAATATTATTACCGTATAAAAACACATATTGCGAATAGAAACTTAATAAAAACAATTTAATCGGAGTACACGAACAATAATTGCACGGGATAAAACGTTTTACGCATAGAATCCATTCGGACGGTACCCATAAAACGTTTTACTGTTTAGCGAAACGTCGGTATAAAAGTTAAAGTCAGTCGAGTAATAATTTAAAACCATTAAAATCCGTATAGACTCGAGAGGACGTCGTGCGCGGCGCGCGCCGTTCCCGTCACACGGCCGCGCGGCACAGCGGGTTTCCGTCCGGCAGGGACAACTGTGCGCCGTTAGTTTTGATATTTTTGTTTAGCGTGACCCGTTATCACACTCAAAGGACAGAATGTCCCGTCCGTGTGCGTATATTGTCCACGGCCCGCGGAACATTATTATCACGATCACGATAATCTGTCGGTTCGTTAATAATTCCGCCGGGAGCGCTAGAAGTCAGGGGGGGGAAACGTTGAATTTGACGAGAACCTTTTGGGCCGCGGACCGCCGTGTTTATTGGGTGCGCCGTTGTCCGATCGTTCTGTCGGGGACCGCGGTTGACGCTGACGGCACAGGGATGTGCTTGCCGGACGAAAATCCGCCGTGTCGCGCGGTCGTATGACGGCACGTGCGGAAAAACAACGATTTCGCTGTTTCGTTTTCTTCGGGCCCATAACCTAACCGAGAACGCGGTCGGCCGTCGTACGGGCTCCGTATAAAAATCAACGTTCACGTCGGCGAGAGCAACAACAACAATAACGCACAATCGGCGTACGCTATTTTCACCGTCGGCGTTTGCGCACAATGTAAACATTGAGCATAAAAAATTCGTAAAAAATATCAAATAATCGATACCGTATACGAGCAGTATACTAAATCGCACGGGACGTAATCGTTACGTCCACGTTAAAAACGCGGCACCGAACTGGTATATCCGTGAATTCAAATTTTACATTTGGGACGGCACTCGGATGCGGCCCCCGCGACACAGCAGGTATAACATTAGTACTTTTTCGCGTCTCCGATCGTCCGGTCGGTCGGTTCGCTGCAGTTGGCCGCTTCTCCCCGCCGTAACGCGATTCTTTCGAACCCCCCCCCCCCCCCCCCGGTAACTTAATTAACGACCCGTCGGTCGTATTTTTGTCCTTGTCGCGTGAATTATCCGAAAAGTTTTCAGTTTTTTCCCGTTCGTTCTTACGCGCCGACTAGATTTCGAAATACCAGTTTCTACGGCGTTTTCGATCGAAGCCGAATTTCAGATAGACAATTCATTTACAAAACGCATCATATCCAAACCAAGTGCGTAACAACACGAAATCCAAACGCGAGCGTCTCCTCCCGGGTAAATAAATTAAAAAAAATCTATTAGGTATCGGATTGTACGGTTGAGTTACATTATTACAACAGTCGACGGGTCGGTTTTCGAGTCAGCGGCCATACATTTGTATGATTTATATTATACCGAGTATTGTGCCGAGTGGCAAACCGTGTACCGATTAAACCGTGGAATATTTCATTTAGGCCGTGAGTTATTACGCGACGATATTGAAACAATAACATTTTCGGGTTTGAATTCAAATATTTTTCGTTTCGTTAAAATGTATACCACGGCGTAAATAAATATTTCGCGCGCTAAACCGTGTACAATACTTTTGGCATATAACACGCCGGTCGTTTTATACTATTAAGTATGCGAAAGAGCTCGTATGGAAAATATCAAAATACTCTCACGCTCTTATATATGTACGGATTTTCAATCCGGTTTGATGACTCTGCCCACCGGTTTTTAGAAATTAATTTGTCGGAAAATCGGCATTTTATATAACGTGGCACGGCGAAAGTGTGTGTGTTCCGTTACGTTTATCGCTCCACTCGGAATCTAAAATTATTACCGAGAAACAGTTTTGAAAGTCTCGCGCGCGTTCAATACGCGCGGTTATAAAACGGAAATCCGTTTTATTATTCCGGGTCGGGAAATCGGTAATCGTGGTTTTGGACGCAGAAATGTCTACGAGACGGCCGCGGCAGTGGATGACAACCTCGGCCGAGTGGCGATGACATCTGCGTACTGTCGAAACAGAGAGGGATTGTTTCAAAGTAGTCTGTAGTACACCGTAATAATATTATCATGACACAGAATAATACAGAAAGAATGCCGATGATAATAAATTACATTAGTGTATAATGTATACAGTGGCGTGCCCCGGGGGAGGGGAGAGGTTAGGGATTATATCCTCTCAATCGGTGAAAAAATACGACAAAATATGAACAATCTAGTATCAAACTCGTAAATTCCGTCCGATTTCCGAGAAAAAGCTTAATGTATTGATTATAAATTGCCTTTTTTCAAGGATCCGGCTTTTAAATTACCAATTCCCGTATTCGAGTTGAGAAGAGAAGTCGATTTTTACTCTTTTTCACGGTTTTCATTTGTTACGTCCCCTCCTATTGAAAATTCCCGGACACGCCATTGAATTTATATAAAATGTATATATGTATTTAAAAAAGATTTTAAAATAATAATAAATAAATAAAAACGGTTGCCAATGACAACCTTATTTTCGATCTATCGATTTTTTTTAACGCAAAAAACCCATGTTTTCCTCATTATCTCGAATATTAATGAGAATTTCCAAAAATGACCTCTTTAAAGGACCACCCAGAGAACATAACCTTTCAGAAAAGGTACTATACTAGATAATCGAAGTAAGCTTTCTGGTATAAAAATTGTTCAAATAAAAAAAAAAAAAAATATCTTTATAAAACCAAGATATTGTTCGCTAAACTCGGAATCTAAAAAAAATAAAATATTGAATAATATAAATGGGTTATTTTGTTAAAATTTAATTTATTTCTAAAGAGTTAATTATGAATTATTTACATAAAAACAGTGTACCTATCTTTTTTGTGTCTTAATTTTTGAAGAAATTTACGTATTATGTTAACGTGAATATCATTATTATCACATACTCAACAAAGCGGATACACTAAGCAGGTGTATTGCATGTTAAGTCTACTTGTATGACAGTATAAATATAACAATACAAATAACATATAATATAAGATCGTTAAGCGATTGTTTTAATAAAACTAACTTTCTACATTTAACTCAACTTTTTGTTTGTTTGTTTGTTTGTTTAACCGTTTGGATTATTTATAATTTAGTAATTTAATTTATATAATTTAGTCTTGCATTACTCCTGATTTTCCACTAACCATTTTAGTTTAATATAAGCATTTACTCCTTTTTTATTTTTTAATTGTGAATTAGATAAATTCTTTAATCTTCTGTTCTTTCATGGTTCCTTCAATACAAGTGCAGTTTTTTTCCCCGAGACGTAGAACACGGCTTTTCATTTCTCAATCGTCTTTTCTCCATTACAGTTATTATATTGCGTAGTTCCCCAATCTAGGTTAGCGCCTCAGAATTAGTTGTTTTATCCGTCTATTTGATTTTGTGCACACGTCTTCAGCACTACATCTCAAATACACCTCAAAAAGCTTTTCACCATTTAATTTATCACCCTCGTCCCATAGTCATATAATTCTACACTCCATATATACTTTCTTGTAATACATTTCCTAATTCCTATATTGACTGTTTATTTATGAGATCTTTTTCTTAATAAAAACTGATTTGGTTTGTCCGATTCATTGTTTTATCTCATCTGTGATTTTTCCGTCTGATTGTAATCAGACATTCTAAATATTTGAATTTTTTTATTTGTAAATGATTAAATCTTAACTTATTATTTTATTGAAAATGTATGACTTAATTTAATACCTGAAATGAATATATATTTTAAAATTAACTTGTACGTAGCTGAATTATTTGTTATTATTATTTTTTAATAAATAGTATCTTAACTTGACCAGTCAAAATTTGGACCGGTCGGCTTTTTGTCGGCAACACTAAAATATTCTAGTGATTTTTTCGATTTTAATGTGTAAAATAATTATGAAATTTGCGTTTGTCATTTTATTATGATTTATATAATTCCCGACAAAAGAATACAGTTTTTTATTTTTTTCTCTTTTTAATGACAACTTAATGATTCTAACTTGAATAAATAATTTTATTCGCTCTATAATTATATATTATATGATTTATGTATAAAAAAAATAATAAAAACGTACACTGTTCGTTAATTGTAACTAAATATTTTATCCAGATTTATTGTAATTATCATGAATAATTTGTATACGCAAATCAATAAATATTAACAAAAAATGTTTCAATACACAAATTATTATTATTTAAAGGAATCTGGCATTTTTCATTAAAACTGTGAGTTTCACATAGCAATTAATTATTGTCTGTATAATTGAAAAAAAAAAAACGTCAATTATATCATTATAACTTTAACTTTATAATATTATTTAAATAATTTTACTTTTTTTTTTTTTTTTTTTTTAAGAGTTAGAACCGTTGAATTTCAAATGAGTCGTACAAAAAAGAAAATGTATAGTAAATTATTTATAAAAAAAAAATATTCAACGTTGACTTTTATATATTTATTTAAATATCTGTGTACTTGAATTTAAAACTATTTCGTATGTTTCTATCATTATTTTCAACGTTATATTTTTTACAATAATATACAAACACGTTCACATTTATTTATATATTCATGGTCAGATTCGTAAACAATTTTTTTATTTGCCTTTTAAACGGTTCTACACTATGAAATTCTCATATATTTTATGTCATTTAGACGAAAAAACCCAAATTATTACACGAAATAAAAAAAAAAGTACATTGAGGTTTCGATGTACGTATTAAGATATTTACTCTATAGTCGAATAAAAATATATCGATAGGCTATTTTAATAATATTTAATAATATTTTAATAATATACAAGTGCAACGGAAAATCTTAATTGTATCATTGCACTTTACTGCGTATCGGTTACCTATGTCTATTTTAGAATTTGGGTTTGTTCTGGAACCCGTCTCAGTCTGGTCTGATCGATACACTTTAGAGGCTAAAAAGGCGTTTCGTACACATGCTCGGCTATAGACCGGACTTTACCAGATATGCCTATCTGTTATTGCAAACCAAATCGGTCTAGTATCATCGTTAATTACTCGTCGAAAGTATAAATTCAAATGTTCTACTCGTGTACAAGTTAATTAACGAGGTAATAGATTGTCCCGGGTTGTTGTCGAAAATCTGTTTTAAAGTACCCCGAGTACCGGCTTTTGATTTCAGAATTAAATCTAGCTTTCATGTTCCCGTAGTTTCCAGGATTTACGTTAATAATAGTCCGATTTGCCACTCGCCCAAGTCATCGTGTTATGAACCGATTAATTTTGATTTTAAATTCGCCTAGAATACCGTTCTGAGATCGTATATGTCTAATTCGATAATTATACTAGTGTTATGAATTCGTATTAGTGTATATATTGTATATTAGTGTTACAATACATGAGTATTCTGAGACCAACATTAGCTTATGGTTGTGAAGTACGGCCGATGGCGTACAGACTGGACCAAAACAAATAGAATAAAGTATTAAGAACAATTTTTGGACCAGTGTTAGTTACGGCAATGATTAGATGGTTATAGATAAATAGAAATAGAAGTAGAAAAAAAATACGAACTAGAGAAAAAAAAATAGCGCGAGAAAAAGTATTTCGGGTTTCAGATTTCCATGTTACAGCCGGTATACCACATACACAATAATATATTATCTATACTATTGTCGTCTCGGAGCGGTAGATAGACTAAATATAAAAAAAAAAAAAAATATTACTCATTGCTCATATTACTCATGCGTTTATCGGTTTCCAATATAATTATTTTATTATTGTTTTTCACGACTCTCACGCACACGAAAACGCGAATTGGTTCGAGTCTTCAACATTAATATTATGGTTACAATATCCGGTGCACCAAAAATGTGTGTTCACACAACAAAACATCGTATATCCTGTCTGCACGCATCGTTTATCGCTGCAATATTCCCAGAGACGTCCATCATAATACTATATTATATTATATAGGGTGTTTATTTTACGAATATATCTTTGGCTTGGTGCATCTAGCCTATGTCAGAAAAAAAAAAATACAGCATAATTATGGATTTTACGATAGATTTGAATTTCTAGAAATAAATTTATTTTTGTCAACTTCCGATTTTTAGTATGTATATATTTTTTTTATCGGCCCATCTTGTGTCAATCCACAGATATATATATATAATACATTATACACAGGAGTTGAATAAGAAAAATATTGCAGAGCGTTCCACGTACGTTTCCCCAACCATACCACTAAAAATTTTTTTCAATATTTTTTTCATATATGAGTGCTGAAGAAACGTTTCTTCAGCCCTCCACATTGTTTTGCTTTACTTTCAAAATAAACCCGTAAAAATTTTGATTTTCATCGTACAAATTCATATAAATTCCATACTAAATGTTTAAAAAAAAAAAAATTGAAAAAATCTTTAAGAGGGGACTGAGTAAACGTACATGACCGTTGCACGATTTGTACAAAATAAAATGAAGAGTATAGGGGAAAAATCAGGCAAGTGACTATTTTTCCAAAATGGCGACGTATTTGTATAGAATAATTTGTGTAACGTGCCGTATTTTTTATGCAATCGAAACGGCGGAAAACCACATTAGTCGAAAGTAATGAATTTCAGAAGTTTAGGCCAGAAAAAAAAAAAAAAGATAGTCAATTCAAAACCTGTAGGCAAGTGATGGGTCAATACACGGCTATGGCCTTGGTTAATATGTAATTATTATGTTGTGGATTTAAAAGTTGAACATTAAACTTAATCAGAATTTTTTACTTTTAAAAAAAAAAAATTGTTAAGTTTTTAAAATAAAAACACGTTTTTCTCATTTTGAAAAAAAATCGACTTGCGTGGTTTTTCCCCCGCGCCCTTCAAATAGTTTTGATACAGGTACGTTTATATAAAGACGCGAAACTATAAGAGGACGGAATTTCGAAAATATCGCAAACGTCTGCAGTGCGTCCGTATGTGTAACCAAAACCTAACTGATAATACTCGTATTCTCGACGATCGCTGATTCGCGACGAAAAAAAATCACCCTGTATATTTATAATACACCGGTATTAATTACATTAATTATATTTTACTATTATAATGTGGTTCGGGACTTTTTCTCGATTTCGTATAGACACACAACACGCCATCGTACTTTGACCGGGTGTGTAATGTTATTATTACAATATTCTAATTCGGATACAGGAATATTCACGGACTAACGGATTTAAAACGTGCGTATATAACGTTATTTGATGGGGATACAGTTAATTTGCATTTTTCTTTTTAGTATAATTATTATTATATTTTCAGTTTATTTTTCATTTTTTCAATCGATTGTGCATTGCTCATGTATACCTGCCTAATACGCGCATAATGCACAATATACCTGCACGATAGTTTATTTTATCGGATGACAACATGTTCGGTAGTTTAACCAGAAATGCGTTCGTCGCAATGAAAATGGGATTTCGACGGAGAATAATCGTATTGCCGTTATTATTGTTATAATCGTTGAGCACGGGGCGCGGTATCAAATAAAAATAATATTTCGTTTCACATACGCGCGAATTATATTTATTTATATCGTTCAAATATTTATTTTCTTGCGCGACCATCACCCTATATAAATAATATTTTCAATTACAAATTTTATTCGGTATTGTTCGTCGGCCGACGCGTGTATTTTGCCGTCCCGGATTATTTCGTATCATTTTGTTATCATAAAAAAAAAAAACAATATTATTCTACCTCCGGAGTATTAACTATTGTAACGCACGTTACCAACTCGAAAGTTCAAAACAGGATTCGTACAGGGTCGGCACCAAAGAGACTTGGTTGGGGAGGGGGCTAAGTCATATATTTTTCAGAAAACTGTATAACAAAAAGCGTATTTTATATTTTTTAGTTAATTTATACTTCGCAGATACCTTTAACCACACACTTGTACGTGTCTGCAACAGTCGATAGTATCTGAGTAAATATTTTTTTGATAAAGTTATTTTTAACAAAAATACGGGTTTGGTTGTGTACCCTAGGCTCCCTCTGGAGCCACTCATGGGTTGATAATACACCAGTAAAAGACGTATACAACTTTATATCGACTAAGACATAATAAGAAACTTTTTTCTTTGAAATCTGTAATTAAAAAAAATTACTATCATTATTGCTAAATACATTTTAAATTTGAATAAGTATAAACTAATAAATTAACAAATCACATTAACTCGGTGAATTATCTTAAAAAAAAAGAAAGCCCGTTTCTGATTACGGTATTCTAAATATGAATGCATAGTTATCGATAAAGAATAAAGAAAAACTCGATAATTAATACAAAAAATTATCACATATAGGTAATTAATATGAGATGAATAAAATAATGATTAAAATATGTCCGCGGTTATCGCCCATCAATATCAATTGACACTTATTATACCTAATAATTTCTATATATAAGTACAGTCGTAAAAAAAAAAAAAAACGTTTTATACGTAGGTACGTACTATAGTACGCGTTTTATACTTGACTACAATATACGTTTTAACCCTGGTTCAAAGCATAACTTCTTTCACGGAATCGAGTTTAAAGACATGTTATTTTTTTTTTTTGTAAGGTGTAAAATATAACCACACGAAATTTGGGTAGAATTCGATTTTCATTTATATTGAATTTCCCAGCGTACCATACACGGTAGGGAATAACGCGACAAATGAGAATATTATATACCCGTTGTATAGGTAGATACCATCGTTGCCGTCGTCAAGTTAATATCGAATATAACGAAATAGTAATTTCACAACAATGTACGCGAAAATTTCTGTGCGGAAAAGAAAATGCGCAGTTGGCCGTATATCGCGGAACAAAAATGTATTAACTATAAAAAGGAGAAAAAAAAGAGACCTTTTGCACATTTGGTTTTGTTGATATGTTTGCAACCGTTATCGGTGGAGAATTAGGAACCATAAAAAGGATACGTACAGCACGCGACGATAATTGATAATCGATGACGAATTACAATATTCTGAGCAAAGTCCCGATGAAACGTATTAAAACACCGTCGATTCGTCGTGAAACGTCGACTTCAAAAAAAGCTACAAAGTTCGACTTACGACGAAAATTCCTCGCGTTAAATATCGTCAAATAAATATACAAAGTATAATATATATTTTGGGGAGAACAGCCGTAACCCGTAATCCCCTCGTGCGTTCGTTTCGAAACGACACGATGTTTTTAAGAGCAGGGTGCGGTGGGCAATCACTGATGTACGGGAGAAGTTGGAAAGGTAGGATACAGAAGGGAACTTAATTTATATCTGTGAGCAACAATAAACCATTGCTTACGAAAAAACGATTCTGAGTAGAATTCAGTCGATAGTGATGCTTTGTCAACAATATATGTGTAATATAATGGTAAAATAACTAAATTGGCATTATATATTTACTCCAATAATATTTTTGTTTAATATTTCACCGATTTTCTTGTTTTTCCTACGTTTTTCGCGGTTTTTCACATTAGCTTTGAAAACTCTTGAGAAAACCGAAGAATTACTTCCTACGGTACTTTTCCGGTCAGATTTCCTTTCAGAAAAATGTCTACCATTGTAAATCGGAGCAAAACTGCTAGTAAAAAAGTCGTCAACATAAAACAAAATCGCAGTGTTTTACTAATATATATTTCGTACATTTTCACGTTTTTCGTTCGTTTTTGATGAGAAAATCGAAAAAAAATGACCGTCCAAGAACATTTCCTTTCGGAAATCGTAGAATGGTGTACATCGGAAGTGCACCGAAGTTGCGGCGTTACGGTGGAAAAAGCGTTCGCAAAAAAAAAAAAAAACAAAGAAAGAAAGAAAAAAAAAGGAACAAACGTCTTCGTAAAACCATTACATTCTTCGCCACGCCGAGAATGTAAAATTAAAATAAAAAAAATTTATCGCGTTACTGTGCCGTATTTTATATCGCGTATTATGCGCTACAGTACATTCAAAAGTTCCGTGTCATTTCGCCGCGGAATTCGAACGATTCCCGTGCCGACGGTATGTGACGCGAGAACGTACGGGGGTTAGGTACGCACGGAAATCCTCACCGTTTTACAGTACAGCGTGCCGTGTACGTAAATAACAACAACGATAATTTAAACTGGGCTTACGGTAAACGATTGTCGCACGATATCCGTAGAGTGTAATGCATATGCCCCGTACAGTGTACCGTAATAACGACACGGTACCCGTTTCGAGTCGTAAAACGCGAGCGCCGAGGCGCGCGGCTTTGAACCACTTTGGAAATTGAACACCGGGCGAGAAACAATCGTTTCGGCCGGATCGGCTGGAGAGCGGCGCGCGCGACGGTGCGACGAGTCACTATCGCGATGATAACACACCGGACGGGACGCGTTGCCGAGACGGAAATAACGGTCGGGCGGCGAAAAAAAAAAAATAAAAATAAAAACGACAAATATTTAAAAAAAAAAATAAAAATACCTATCCGGTTGCAGTTCATAATAGCATTCCTGCAGTACGTATACGGGCGACGCGCCGCGAATCGTCGCGACATCCTCGGCCGGTGTATTGACTCTTTTCGTTATTTTTTTTTTTTTTTTTTGTTTGTTTTACAATTTTCAATAAACGAGTACCCCTGAAACGTCACCTGCACTTTTCGTCGCCATTGTTTTTCATGGTGAACCCCGTAACTTCATATTTTCGATTTCTGTACGCGCTTTGGTGTTGACATTTTTGATTCCCGTCATTCCGTTAACGAGACGTTCCGCTTTTTATGTACGCGCGGGCGGGTGGTAGGTGGCGGTGGTGCGTAGCGAAACACCGTTCAAACGCCGCGCGCTGTGCCGCCGCGAAAACGATGTTCCTGCACAATTCTTCCGCTAAACAAAAATAATAAAACCGTAAAATGTGGTTCGCCCCGAAAATAAGGGCGACCGGTATGTAACATTTAAGAGCCACTTGTTTTTTAAATGTTCAACAAAAAAGGCTGCAGCGGGAAAATTCCCGAAATTATTTCAACCGGTTTCGGTTAAAAATAATAATAAATAAAAAAATAAAAAGTTAATACTGCTAACGGGTGTGTCATTCGTGTCAGTGGGAATTCGGGTAGCTAGGCTATGCATAGAGCTATTTAAATTATATCTGTACGCAGCGACAAATCGCCGCTAATGAAATACGATCCTGAGCGATGTTCGGCCGTAGGGCACTAAACGCTAAACTTTTATTGTTTTGTTTTTTTTATTTTTACCGTTAAGAACGAAATATTTTGATGAACATTGTGTGAAATTGTCGAGTATTTCTGCTCGGCCAAAGAGATTGTTGCATCCGCAACAAAACTAAATAAAACGAAAGAAATAAAAAATAATACCCCTCGAAAATGACAATTGTTTATAGACAACTCGAAAATCGGAGCATATTTCTAATGGAAAAAAAAAAAAACAAAAAAAATGAATCGAATCCAACGTCGCTCAGAGTCCGGCCGGTCCAACGGATACCAGCTGTACTACAAACGCTTTTGCAACACCCGCCGTATCGTAATTATCGTTATTATCGTCGGCCGGCATGCACGATGTTCACGTTATCATATACCACGACGACGACGCGTTATAATTATTTATACGTTCCGTTTAAAATATATGGGCACATTAATACGGTGCGCGTACGATCTTGATAACGACGGTTGAAAGACTGCAACGTCCGTCGCGCGCAATACGACGCAAAGAAGAAACCCGTATTCGGTTCGTGTTATGCAAATTAAAAAAAAGTCGAAAAATCGGCGCCTTACGGCCGCGAAACACGCGCGACGCCAGCGCCGCACAGCGTTCGCGAAAATGAAAAAAAAAAAAAATCCGTGCGTTTTAAAAGTATCATTATTATACTTGTGTCCGCCGGCAATTTCGCGGGGTCTTAGACGTTTTCGGCCTCCGGGATCGTGTCCCGGAACACGGTTCCCGGACGTCGGGTCTTCCGCGCGCGATTTTCTTTTTCAATCTAAAATAATCCTCTCGCCGCGGGTTCTTTCGCGTCTCTCTCGAATCTCGACCACCACTTACAGCGCCATTTGCCTCGGTTAATGATGGCAAACGCAAATTGTTTTAACGGTCTCGGAAATCGCGTGACGCCCCCATTTAAATCGGTTTCACGGCCGTAATGACATTTAATTCGGTCGCTTCGTTCGCCTTGCCGAAAGGATTTCGTCGAAATCGGCGGTCGGCCGTGATCGTGCCGTGCGTACGGTAAAACAGATTCGGGCGACGTTGAGTTTTCATTTTAGTCCCGTCGATCTTGGGCGATGCCGGCAGTCACAATGTGATATGTTCCTGACCTCGAACATAAAAATATATTTATCGAGCGTACGCGCCTATTAAAATACATACTGCGGGTTACGTCGCGGAGCTCGGGATTCGCATTAGCACGTTGTGGATCCAGGGTTACGCTACGCAAATCGTTTTTTTTTGTTTAAAGCCTTTTTTTTTCTCCCGATTGTTTAGCTGCGAAAGATTCGCCCCGACGGCGCATACGATTTTCGTACGGTTATTGATTGTTCGTACTTCTCGCGGTGCGCTCCGTTTCTTAAATGTCCGGCAACGCAGGCATTCGACCTGCCCCGATGGGTCGGCTTTATTCCGGAAATCAAATCAGGGAGACGGCGAGGTTTATTCGTGCGAACGTTATTTGTGCGTTTATGTTTTTCCCGATAAAAAATTTACCCGGTTTATTGAAATTTGCCGGAAATCGTTTGCCGGCGAATTGCGGCGGTTTAATTGTTTATTGTGTATTTCGAAAACGGCTGTTTAATTATTTTGCGCCGTCGTCGTCGTCGTCGTTTCGTCGACGGCGGCGGCGAAAAACACGACGGACTCCGTCTCGGTATTGTTGTTATTACGAGTGTATATGACGTTTATCGACTCGTTCTACATAATTTAATGCAGTCATTTGCAGCAGCGCCGAGCCGTACCAGAATATTTTAATACCATCGCCGCAATTTATTTATAATAATATTTACAAGTGCTGCGTTTCAACAGCGACCGCCGCCGTACTACTGCAATTATCTCGTTAATCAACGTCCATTACTTGTTATTATTTTACTTGTGTACCGTCGTCGTGTAAAAAAAGAAGAAGAAGAAAAAAAAAAAATCCAAATGAGGTCTCGTAAAATAGCCGCTTACACGGACTTGACACAAAGCGCATATTATTACGGTTTTATTAATGTACACCTACCTATGTTATTATTATGCGCTCGCGATATTATCGTAAAATATTTGTTTTTTTTTTTTTTTTTTTTCCTTACAACGGCTCGTGCGGACGGCGGCCGTCTTGACGTAAACGAGGAAAACCGTAATGTGGTGTGCGCGGCGGTTACGTTGCCGTGTACATAGGCAGTCTACAATACGCGCTGTCAAACAACAATACGGAGTACGATAAATAATTATTGTTGTTTAAACGGTCGGCTCTTCGCGACACGACCATTAATATTATGTACGCGAATTAAAAAAAAAAAATAATAATAATAATAATAAAAAAAAAAAAAAAATTAATAATAATCATCGGCTGTCGGTTGGTCGTCGTCGTGCGATTATATTATTATAATATACGATGCGATGCGATAATATGGGCGGGCCGTTTGTGTAATAAAACGCGCGCGTAATCGGCGGCACGACAAACGGATTGACGTTTCGCAAACGGTTCCGTCCGATGTTCATTTCCGCCGAATCTATTTTCGCCAATCTATCTAAATTATGGTTTGAGATCCATTCAGAGTTAACCGGGAAACATCGTTTGTTCGGACCGATTCGTACGGACAATTTGAAACCTATCAATTAGAATCAATTTTTTTTTTTTTTACTTTCACGTTTACTCGTTATAAAAAAAAAAAAAAAAAAAAAAAAAGAGACGGACATTCTTCGCACGTGGGTGCAGCCGCCACTGTTGTAGGTGGGAAGTTGGGAAGATAGGATACAGACGGGAATTTACTGCATGTCTGTAAGCAACGATAAACCATTGCTAACGAAAAAACGATTTTGAACGGAATACAGTTGATAGTGTTGCTTTATAAACAGTATATTATATGTCATATTATGGTAAAATGATTACAACAATGTGCGTTTCCATGACAACATTGATCGTTTGAAAAAGATTTAAAATAATAAAAACTTAGTAACAACAGCAAATAAATAAAACCGGTTGTTATGGCAAACTTATTTTTAATCTTTTAATCTTTTTCAATCTAAAGAACCGGGTTTTCGTTATTATCTCGAATATTAACGAGAATTTCAAAAAATGACCTCTTCGAAATACTACCCAGAGAACATTTCCTTTCAGAAAAGGTGCTATACTTGATAATCGGCGTAAGGTTTCTGGTACAAAAAGTGTTCATAAAAAAAAAAATAATAATAACAATAATAATAACTTTGTAAAAACACATTCTTCGCTAAACTCAAAATCTAAAAAAAAAAAAACCCGTAAAAATCCCGCTTTATGCAAAACTCCATTACCGTTGAAGAATACAACCGCGGACGTACGGAACAACATCGACGATCACACCGTACCATTCTTATCGATTGTTTCAGCCGGTATATAATATAAATTATCGTGAATTTGCAACGAGCGCGTATTTACGATTATTTTATTAGCGGTTGAATCGCAATTGTTATTAAATTTATAATGGTTCGATGTAATAAAACTGATGAAAAAAAAAAAGTTACATTTGTTGTCGCGTTATGTATATGGTTACGTTGGTAGACGGTACCTACGCACTTTAAGTCTCTGAAGCCTACGCTCTCGTATTTTATTATGGTACTTATATCTCGTCACGAACGTCGTCGTCGTCGTCTTCAAACGCACACACGTGTGTGGGGTACGAGATTTTTCGGCGTAGTGGCGTTGCACTTAACAATCGTATAGTCAGCATAGTCGGTCGACGAGACTCCAACGTTATATTTTACTTCGTGCGTATAATGCGATTACGTACTCTTTTGCCGTCGGTTTTAGTTTGTCGGGTAGATCAGATTTCTATATTATTAGACGTTAGACACCAGTCATCGCTAGTACGGTGGCGCAACGAACCTACGATCATAACCCATAAGCGACCTATAATCTATCCGTCTTTTACATCTACCCAGCTGTCCAACTGTGAATTTTTTTTTTTTTTTTTAATAAGGTTTTCCGTATCCACACGAACAACATATTAAAATCCATTGGACAACCGGTAGGTAGAGATAGATTTTGCTTACCGAGCGTTCAATGGAAAACAAATGGTAAAACGATTGAGTTATTGTTAGCCGTGTAACAAAATACTATTTTGTCTCTAGAAAATACTCTCGGTGGAGAAGGAGGAAAAGTCCAAATGTTAAAAAGAAGATTTAGTCGATCTGCTCTTAGAGCTTCGTTGTCTGCTTCAGTGCTGTTTTACAATGGTAGGAGGCGCGGACCCGTCGCTCTTTAAATATTATGCTCATCTATTTGCTTCAATAAACCAGCACCAACAAAGATTACCGATAATTAGTTATTTTCAAATTGAGCTGGTTCCCGTCTCTAAATCGAGAATCATCTGAATCTCTGTGGCAGTCTGCAATGATCAGTGCGGACAATATTATGTTTTATGCGTTACTTATGCATTAAAACGTATAATTTTTATCTTGCGTTTTTTTTTGAAAAATCTATACAGTTCCCTACGGAAAAACAACAAATTATTACATGATGCCGATTAGGTACGTCATGTGCAATGCGATTTATTGCGGACGTAAATATTATTGTGCGGATTCAATATGGAATTGTAATCGAAATCATTCCGTATTTGCGTAGAAAATATAATTTTTAATCCATTTTCATACACGTGTAGGTAATCACAGTGGCGATTTTTCTCATTTTTGTAGGACATTAAAATACACGGCTCTATTTCAACGCATATTTGTTTTATTTTTAGAACAAAGTCATACTTAAGCACTACGATCGTGTCGTTTTATTCGCGATAGTAATATTATAATATACCGCGAGCGCCAAATAACATTACCCTCGGGAGGTATCTGGCCGACATCACTGACCTCGGAAACGAATGTTTTAGTTGTGGTTAAATATTATTTTATTATACATTATGCTCGGCGCGAAATATTCGAACCAGTTCACTGCGAGATGGCGACCGCAATATCGCCTATCTCCGGTTATGGTGGGTATACTACCTACTCGGTACACGCGTTAAAAACCCGAGGGAAAAAAAATGGATTTAACGGATGCCGCCTCCGTAATGATTACCGATCGTGAATTTTCACTTTATTCGCGTGCAAACTGATTCTAAATATTTGAAAAGTGAAAAGTTTGTTTCGAGGTTTTCTCCGTTTTTATAAAAAGTAAAGGATTTTTTTTTTTTTTAGGGTGAATAACTCGAGAAATTGTATGTCTCACTAATCGTTCTATATATCTAGAGAAACATATTTCCTTTTTTTCTGGAGGAGGAAGAGAAAGAGTTATTCACGCAATATTATTCGAACGTGGGGGTCGCATTTTTCGTCGTATTCCGTCCGTTTTATACGAGGAGGGTGAAATTATTGCGGTGAAAAGGCAATCCTTTTTTTTTCATTTTTCGTTTTTTAGAGCATTTAAATCCGGATCATATAATACGTGCGTTATTTTCTGTACACAATTTCGCCTACGACGATTCCCCGCGGGAACCGCTATACCATATTTCATTATGATATGAATATATATATATATAGGTGGTATAATATATTACAGGTGGGTATAATGCACGTGTTATTAAAAAAAAAAAAAAAAAATACTTATAACCGAGCTGAAATCCCACGGTGAGTTAATTAAAAATGCAGAACAGTAGAAAAAAAAAAAGAGAAGAAGAATTACAAGCACTCACTCGCGTATTATAATACACACGCGGTACCTATAATAATAATAATAATTGTTATTATCATTTTTTATTATCGCCGTCGTCGCTTCTCCGGATAGTTCATCGACTGCTGCAGGTACAGGAACTCAATCGCGGCTGCGGTTATATTTTATTTTCCGCTCTAGACTCGGAAGGAGGTTTGGGTGGGGGGAGGGGAATCTCCAACCAGCGTATGTCATTATTTTAGGCCCGCGAACAAATGACGTGCATTTTTTCGATTTCGATCGAATTAGAACTAGATTTAATAAGACGTTATCGTTATTAGACACGGCCGAGATAATAAATTTACGTTTACGAAACCACTATTTGAAATTATGTTCCCTCTTTATGAACTGGTACGCAAGTGTAAACTTGTGAGAATTGTCTAATCAAACATAAAAATAAACTAAAGAGTTGACAATGATGACGGATGTACCGCTGTTGTAGGTGGAAAGACGGGAAGATAGGATAATAGAGTTGTTTATTTTATATTTGTACGCAACGTTAACGGGAAACGATTCTGAGCGAAGTTCGGTTAAACATGTTCAACTACTGCGTATAGTTAGGCTCGACTTTTGTTTTCCCACTAATACAAATTATGACGAACCTCGTGTTTAAAATATTTGGAATATTTGATCACGTTTAGAAAAGATGAAGTTAGGTTTGTATTCTGTGGAAATATCATAGAATCGAAAACAATAAAACTGTTGTCATCGTGTATTTTCCTAATTAACTCCCGGGAATTGTTTAGAAAACTACACGGAAAATCGAACAACTATTCGCACACGTATTTCCATGAACAATTACAATGATTATATAATCACGAGTCATATTGTTAAAGTCATAATGGTATAGGGTGATTTTTTAATCGTGATCCAGACATTTTCTCAGAGAAATTTGATTTCTGATTTTTCAAACGGTATAAATAAGCTTTATTTTAACACTAGTATTATTACGTGCCAAGTTAAGTATTTCTGATATGAGTGTTAAATTTTGATTTTCATGGGGCATCTCCTACGCCCCGGTTCAACAGAAATTCGAAAATAGAATATTTTTCTTTACATTTTGTTAATATGACAGATATGACGGATATGACAGTTTAAAATTTAGACCAGAGTCATAATATAGGCATGGACAATGAGATTCAATGTACATTTTTAAATAATTGCCTTCGGTATGAATATTTGAAACATTTTTCCCTTATATGGTACAGTAAATCCAATAGTATAGGATTATGCGTATCGACATTTTCAGAAAAAATATTTTCTTTTTGAATCTCATCTTAAAACGTTGCTATTTTGAGAAGCAAATATTGTGATATCGTGTGCTGTTTATTTTGGTAAAATTGTGAAAATATAAGATTAATTGAATAACATTGAAAAAATCAAAACCAAGTCAATTTCGTTTAAAATCGTTGTAGATAATCGCTGGATAATAATGCAAAAAAATCACCCTGTATGCTTGATAATTATACGGTCTCTGCGCATAATTTCACCGCTGAGCGATATAAATAATAATATTTATTTTTATTACCGTGAGAGTCGATTTACACGGGTACCCGAGTACATGTTTTATTGCTATTTTTTTCGAACCGTATCCTTTTTTGTGTACGTTGTTTTTAATTAGTTTTTTAGATTCTGAGGGGAGCGCGGAATCTATTGGTTTTACGAGTACTATGAAGTGATTTTTCAATATTATTCATTTTTTTTAAATTCTAAACATATTAAACTTTGAAGGGTTTCAGAGTTCGATTTCAAAAACGATGAACATTAATGTTCAAGTTAACTTCATAAAGAATTCAAACACGTTTTGAGGAGTTTTGGGCATATTGTAAATCTATTTAGGATATAGACAACACAGCCGGTATCGAATTTCCCAAACCGAACTTCATTCGGAATACATCGAAGATCGAAATACTTTTCGGTTTCTTTTGCGAGTATAATCTATTTTTCGGCACTAGTACGATATAAAATCGTACATTTTTACCCATATACTTATATGGGTGATGGTATACCTAAATTAGTATTTGATAAAAAATTCGTTAATAAAACTGCAAATTTTCCCGTAATACCCGCAGATTATAGTGCGCACTCGTACTTTTTATATTAATATTGCACCACAAAATACAATCGTTAACATAGGTAACCTAACACGACCTATACCGACCGACGAGTAGTTCCTCACCCCGCGGCGACGTCATCGATTCTCATACGATATCGATAAAACTAATAAGCGAATATGCACCCAGAATAATATTATACGCATGTACACCTATTATAATAATACAATAATATTTGTTTATGTTTTTTGCGGTGTACATCAATTCAATTCATTGTAATGTACAAACGGTCGTTTTTACTATTTTCCCTATAGGTATTATAAATAAACGTAGGTAGGTACCTACCTCGAAACCTACGCCCTAATAGATACTCGCAGACAATAACATTAAGAATGTAATATATTATGCAAGCATTGAGTATGTTGGTTTCAAATAATTCACAACAGTTTGGTCGTGTTGTATGAGTACATTATAGCAGCGTGTAAAGTTACATTTTCAAATATCAATAGATGCAGGCGACAAACGCAAGAGCATAATATCATGATCTAGATCTGGGGTCACCAACCAGTCGATCGCGATCGACTGGACTATATTTCTGAGGATATAGGTCGACCGCGAATAAAAATTAATTTTACCATTATCGGTACATGCAAGTACTCAAAAATACCCGAATCTACGAAGCATTAATCTTCGTATAACTTCATTTGTTGACTTGATTCAACTCGGTTATGTGTGTCAACATTTTCAAGTATGAAATACTTAAAAAACAAATATCGGCCAAGAATTACAAACAATTATTTGGATTCGAGTTTACAGGCAGCCGTTAGTAATTATTTACTAGAATCTTCATAACTTTCAGAAAACCAATGTCAGATATCACATTAATAAACTTGCATTTCGTTTTACTTTTTCTCTTGTAATTACTATTAAAATATCAGATTATTATTTTTATTATTTTCTAGCACTTTTTTCAAAAGCAGTTATCGGTCACGACCATTTACAATTACTTATAATATTATGACGATTTCGGTACACTTATTGTGTTCGAAAACCGGTAGGTCGGTACACTATTGGCGCTGTAGAAAAACGAACGTGCCGCATCGTTTACAATATTATTTTCCCTATAAAAAGACGAAAAAAAAACCGCTATATTTTATGAAACTATATCCGATTACGAAGGTAGGTGTATCAAACGAATAGTAATATATATTCTTAAGGTGTCGAATTTCGTTGAAACACACGTATACTATAAACGAAATGAAACGGTGGATAAAATTAGTTCTAATTTAATTTATTATACTTGAAAAAAGACATACAAATCCGAACCGTATGAATTACCATATTACATACACATTTTATACATTTAGGCCAGACGTATAGCTTCGTCAACTATATGATATAGTCGGAACCTTAAAGAGCAGTACGTAATAAGCCGTGTGAGGCATGTGTGAAGATCAGAAACAGCATAATGACCGTTTTTCATCTGATTATTATAACGTACGCTAGTGTACAGTTTTTGTTTGCTATCTCCTGAAACGATCAGTGCAGTAAATAACGCAAGTTCTATATGACGGTGTAGTGAGATATTATCTACAAGAGTGCAAAAAAACGTCATCGTCTATTCTGACGACGTTGTAGGCTATGCTATTCGACGCGTATTTTGTATATGATAACTGAACGGAATTTTAATTTGATAAATGTTATCAAAATAAATTATTCTATATTATTACAACACGACAATGTTTATGTCTCATTCCAAATTATAATGCCAGATACATTCGTAGAGTGTGGTATCACTGAACGTGTGCACTACACGGGGAAAACGCCGTAAGAGACTCAGATAACGACCAACACAAAGAATGTGAGGACGGACAACGTACACGATGACTTACAGTTGTTAGGAATCAGGAACACGAAAGAAGCTACTAACGATTGACATATAATAATCTTTCGCTAACGCTTGTGATTTTAAATTTTTTTAATTATCAATTGAATTCACCGCAAAGCTTTGTGGGTGATTTAAGTGATTGTAAATCCTGTCTTCTGATTCAATTCGTGAAATGACTCTGTGCGGTATGAACGCGAAAACGTATGTCACGTTTTGTAATATTTTAAAGGAAGAACACACACACACAATAATATATAGTGTAATTATATTATATTTTGATTTATTGCGGAACCGATGATGGCGTCGGCGAGATATATTTTCGGGACCCTTGTCTAGATGACAGATTGTGATGGTGAATTTTGCGATTTCCGTGACATGTCGCCACGATGACGCGACGGTATGAGTCGTATCGTCGTTATTATTGCGACAAATTAGCCGGTGGTTTCGTGGACGACAGCATAGGCATAATATAGCCGTACACGCGCATTTCGCAAAAAAATATAATACAGTGAGTTGAAGGTTTTCGATTCCACTCTTTGGAACGAGAACAATTAACGACGAATTAGGCGAAATCCGGGCGGATCCTGAGTTTACGTTTAACACCTGCGATTTTTTTTTTTTTTTTTTTTTTTTAATGTACGTCTGGAAAAAAATAAGTACCCACCGTGTTACAGTATTTCAATGTAATAATTTTGGCTAATAAAATAAAGAAAACAATTATTATTTATTGCCACACGATGGTAATGCGTTGACGGTAAAATTATAAGGTACGTTTAAAATAATGTTATTATGTCGGACCGACAAGCACAAAAATGATTTCTTTTTTTTCCATCGAAACCGTCTTAGATATACCTACCTAATGTATTAACCGTTATCATTAGAAACACTTTTTTTTTTTTACCGTTGAATTTGTTTTTTTTTTTTTATTTTTAATATTCATCGCGCCGGCGGTCGTCTTATATACTATTCAAGTTGATGATGCGGTTCCTTTGAATCAGTGGCGTACTTAAAGCACGAAATTAAAAAAAAATATACATTTTCCTCAGAAATTTTTTTTTTTAGTAACCATTATTTATACGACTATTTATTTTTATACTTTTAAAATTCATTTTTCTTTACTTTTTAGTCGGAAAAAATCCAAATTATGTTCGTACTTACATAGTTGATATATTTATCATATGAAACAAACTGATCATAAACATGTTCTTGTTTAAAACAAATTATATCCTAACCTGACCTATAACCATTATGCTATGAGTAGAAGCTACTGATTAGATTATACAGTACGTAAAACTTAAATATACTTACGATATAATTAGTAAATACCTACAGTTATTCGACTGCAAAGATAATTTTAGATCGGAATACGATTTTTTTCTGTTTTAGAGGTACACAATTTCCGAATTGAATTAAGCTCTCATCGACTGCAAACACCTATTAATACGCAGTGATTCCTTCGAGTCTTTTCAAAACATAACTTATGAATCGGTTATTTTTTTTCAAACGCATTTCTTGAAACCTTCTTAGAAGTGTGTGTTTTTGTTTTTTTTTTTTTTTTTTTATAGTCATTAAATTTCGTTCTCCGAATTCAGTGTATAAATTATCGATTGCAAAAAGAGGAACTATAATTTTCCGTCGTATATAGGAGTACAAACCAAAAGTAAACAGACATGAGCGACTATCGCGTTGTATTAAGTTAAATAAACAAAATGAATCGTGATTAGTCGTTGATTTTAACGGGGTGTAATACCCGTCGTAGTTGTTCGTATTACTGCGCCGAACAGCAGTAAGGGAAAAAAAAATCCACTGAAAACCCAAATTGAATTTAGCCGAAATTTCCACGTTAACAACCTATACTCTTTTATCGCTTTTTTGTTTTAAATTTCGTTTTTATAAACCTGTATTAAAAAACTCATTTGAATTTACCGCAGACAAATTAGACGCGTATCTAATTTATTGTCGGTAGGTGATGGGATTATACCTAACTATATTATATGTTTATTATTATTATTATTTTTTTTTTTTTTTTTTTTTTTTTTTTTTTAAAAAAAA
>CABPRJ010001427.1:1170438-1377614 GCA_902439185.1 Cinara cedri
AAAAACTCATTTGAATTTACCGCAGATAAATTAGACACGTATCTAATTTATTGTCGGTAGGTGATGGGATTATACCTAACTATATTATATGTTTATTATTATTATTATTTTTTTTTTTTTTTTTTTTTTTTTTTTTTTATGAATAAAAATATCACCTTAGCGCATACATAATAAATAATAATAATAAAGTACAACATAACGCGGTTTTAGTTACGTTTTATGGTGTTGAAAAATAATCCAAAAAAGGAAGTTCTCTAGAAAATAAAATAAATCGTTTTCACTCGTATAACGCGCGAGTTTCTGTTACTTGATATTATTATACGATTTATCTACTCGAGAATAAATTATAATAATAAGAACAATATATTAAAACGCAAATATATATTATATTAAAACGGCTCTGATAAATATTTACTCGGGAAAATAAAACAAATACGTCAACTATATATTCATTATTCACGAATATTTTCGTTACGTATTTAAATTTTAAATCCTGCAATCTATGAACACGTGTCCAATTCGAATATAGAATATGAAAAAAAAATAAAATGTGACGTACATTCGACAAATGTGCGATTCGCTAGAAAAATATAATAATTTAAAATGCGAAAAAGCAACAATGAAAATAATAATTTAAAAAAAAAAAGTCTTCCGACTGTTCAAAAATTAACGTATTATTCGGGTTGGGCGAGATCCGGATGACGGAGCTGGCCACGGCGGAAATTTGTTTGAAAAATCGACTTCTGGTGCAACTAAATGATGCGGAGGGATTTTGGTGGGATCGCTGGCGGCGTCGACGAAAAGTTTTCGAGACGAAGCTACAGGACGGCTCAGATTTAAGTATTACGGTGATCGACACGATAATGTATAGCTCTTATTGGACAGCAAACGACGACACTGTGAATTATGGACTCTCAGCAAAAGAGGAGGACGAGGCGAAAATAAACGGGTTATATTGTAAAATTCTTGCGCGTCAGGACCATCAAATGTAGTGCCTTAGCAACGGTCAGTAATTGTTGGTTTTTTAAATAAACGATACCTGCGGCGGGAGAGAAAATGTGCAATTCGGTGCCTCTGTACCGACAGACTTGTAAAGTTTACGGAAATAATAACGGTTTCATTATTTTCGATTTTGTTTTTCTATTGTAATTCGGTCAACAAATCTTTTGAACACAGAATACTTATACTCGGCCTTTTCCAGGCGGAGAATAACCGTTGAGCCGATTTTTAGGCGTTTGAAATTTTCGAGTTTTTTTAGTTTTGAATCGGCTTTATGCGGAAAAAATGTTTGAACAGTTTACACGAGGTTCATCGTGATACAAGCAAATGTAGTTTTTTTTTTTCAAAAAAAAAACGCACGTAGAAATTTCGACGAAGATCGCAATCGCGTTTGACCGGACTCGACTCAGAAACGGTATTTCGCCGCATATATGTCACCGTCGCGCGCACGTGTAAGCCCAGCCGATACCGTGCGCATCCCGTTTTCCCGATTTCCCGCCTACGGCACACCCGTACCGCGGTATCAGCTCTCGCATTTCCCCGTCGATGTATTACATTATCGTACGAACGCGCGCGCGCACTCAATAACATTGCGCCGGCGCGGCGCAACGATAATTCCGAACGACGCACGGTGACGCGGGGTGTGCTGTTCGGCCGACGGAACACGTATCGCGTATTTTTTCGAAAATTATCACCGCAACATGCACAGAGCGCCTGCCGCGCGCGGGGACGGGTTGACCGCGGGCCTCTCGGATTTGTCCGCGTGTCGCCCGGCGGCTTCTGCGCGTTACCGTCGCGGCGTTTCAACGGGTTTTACGAGCCCGGCGCGCGTTCCGCCGTTCTCCGGGACTTGCGGACGAGGCGGTTGCCGTCGCGCGACACAGCGCGGCGTCGGTCGGCAAGCGGGCGCCGGCCGCTGCGACAACGTCGTTGTTTGTCGTACGTTTCGCGCGCGTTGTACTCGCTGTCGTCCCGGAACGGACGGCGACGGACCTCGAGGGATTTCGCCGCGGTGTCTGTGCCGGCGAGGCAGTCGCGTGCCGTTTTCGACGCGTTCCGTTCGCTCGACGTTATTGCATTTCGGTTATTGGAGGCGAACAGGCGTCGCGCGGCAGTGTGCGGTTAAAGCCCCGCGCGTACGATTTTAACCGAGAGCTAATGAACAAACAGTTTAGCTGAGGGGTGTTAACCGGAGAGCTTTAATTCTCGCCACTGACGACTGCTGAAATCGACATTACGGACGATTACGGAAAAAAACCTAAAACGAGACGTATAGGTATATACAAATTTTACGTTTTTTTTTTTTTTTTTTTTGTAGGCAAACGAAACATATTGTTCTCAGATTTATGTAAAGGCATGCGTTTTGTGCTTCCTATACGCAGCGCTATGAATTCGTGTTTCGCATTCCATAGATTTAAGTTAGAAAATACCCTCCCCCGTCCGTTCTTTCCAGCCATGAATGTACATTGTCGGAACGAGTAAACAAAATGATGAACGAAACGAGTATATTTAAGAAAAGTTATTCGGAACGAGTAAAGAAAAAGAAGAATCTCCAAGACTAAAACGAGTGTGTTATAGGAAAAGTTATTCGGAACGAAATTATATTTAAGTTTATAAAGTTTTCAAATCAACAAAAATGATGTTGTTTATGAAAAACTATTTCGAAATTACGCAATAATATTGTTCGCGTAATTTTTAATGTTTATAGGTTGAATTATTTTTTTTTTTTAGTAAGAATTTCTCTTTTCTTTTTCCGTAATAGAGCAGACGTCTCGTCGATACGTTGTTTACCGATTATTTTTTCTTAAAAAAAAAAAAAAAGCCACCCAGAACGTATTTGATACCAATTTTATGTATTTATTTTTTACCGGTAATAATACGCGCGACGCCGGTCGCCAGAACAAAACTATACGGAACAAATTTGGACACTGATAGCTCCCCGAAATCCAGGCCAGCCCCAAATCGAATCTTTGTCGAGCACATACTAAGTCATACACATGATAATATCCTACATGCGGTATAAACCTAATAATATGTATGTATAGCTGCCGTTGCCTGCAAAATCCGAACTCTAACAGTGACTGTAAATTGTGTAAAACGGCGGGATCGCGTAGCTATTTTTATTTTAAACAATACACGAGTTCGCAACGTGCAAATAATGTGCGCGAACACGAAACACGGTCGAACGCAATGACTTTTGGATTTTCGATTATCCGGAGCCGTTCGCGCGGTTAGGTGCAGGTGTAAGCGGGTGAGTACTCAACAGCATGTAAAAGCGCGCGCGTCCCGTATAATACACGAACGTACATTACCATGATTATTATTTCTCTTATTTCGCGTATCGTTTTCGAATTTTAAATTTCCCCATTAGCCCCCCCCCCCCGAGAAGAAAACGGCGGCGGATTTTCCGGGCGATTCCGGTCTCCGTTTCGTTTCGGGAACAATATTTATATTATACCCGCGGTGCGTCGAAGATCCAAATGTAACGCGAAAAAACGTCCGAGAATTGTTTTTGCGCCCGGCTACCGGGCGCGTTATCATCGGTAAACCACCGGAATTACTGGGGATTTAACCACGTGCGGTTGATCACCCCGCCTCCTCCGGCCGCCCATCGGCTCGTTTATATATTTAAATACGTATTATGCTTAATAATCATTTGTCAAAACATAAACCACTTTTACGCGAGTAAAAACTATTTCATTCAACAATAATTATCACAACGATTACGACTAACATCCAGTGGTGTTTTGGAAGCTTCGCCCGGGCGTGTACCCATTTACCATTCGGCTAATTAGCGTATAACATGTAAAAATGTTACGAATACGCACCTCAAACGCGTCGGATACGGATTTAATTACATTTATTATATTCGGAATTGTGTTTGTTTTTTTTTTTTTTTTAATTCTTAGAAACATAAATAAAAATGCACAAAACTGGGTGTCAAAAAGAAATTATTTCTGTTAAGTTTGCGAATATGTGGATTTCGCATGTAAGAGCCTTGTAAAATAGTTGTTCGTGAGTGGCTTTTTTGAATGGTTGAATCTGATTAATTTGTTTTGCTTATAAATCGCAAAATTCGTTCCTTAAATCCATAAATGAGCGTCTACCCTTAAGGTTTTTTACGGAATAACACTACTTATATTGTATAACTATAGTAAATGGATTTATATGCACTAAAACAGTTAAAAGCGCTTAATCGTTAAAAAAAGCCCTCGGTAAAGGGGTTTTAATGTCCCCTTCTCTAACGATTCTAACTCTGTTAAATGAAATTTTTCAAAACTTAAAAATAATTAACATAAAGTATTTTTTTTTTTCATAACACGTACAAATTTATTTGAAAATTTTGAAAAGAATTAATTTATGATAATAATTTTTGGGGTATTGAAAAATTATTTTTAATTAGTTGAAACCATTAGATGGGGATTTTCAAATTCCTCTACTATAATTACACTTTTATGGAATATTTTAAGTGATTTTTTATGGCTTTTTTGACGTTTTTAAGCGCTTTTTTCTGGGTTAAGTGCATATAAATCAGTTCCCTTATTAAAACCGAACACGGTTGTAAACCAGTAACAATATCGCTATCATTTAACGTTTCTTCCAGAATGCCTCACAATATTATAGCGGCAACGCAAAAATACTTATAACTTTATCGTGATTATAGTTTTTTTTTTTTTTTTCTTATTGATATATTATATTTTATATTTTTGTATATTAAGCGTACGACGTCTAATTATTTTTTCGTGTATCTATCAATGGGAAGAAAAAAAAGAAAATATTTATAGTATTAACTATGAAATATTAACTATTTTCTCTTCCCCACACTTTTGATATTTGAACCCGCACCTGAAACTAATAATAACTAGTTTTTCCGAAATTCCATCTAGAAAATGTAATTATTTCGAATTTTATTATTAAAACCATTGGTAAACAATTTGTCATCTTTTTATAATAATCAGCCAATATATACAAATAATATACAAATCATGTAAAAAATGATACGTTTTGCGCTTTTATTTTTCCGTTTAAAAAAAACTGATTAAAATTTGCATTATTTATAAAATATAATTTTCCTCCTCCCCCCCCCCCTAGGATAACTCTCAATGTCATTACGATAGGACACACGTTGATAATAGTATTATAGTATGGTTAATACAAAATTAATTCTACGGGCGAATAAAATTATCGCGGTTCAGTGTTTATGATTCCGTTATCGGATGATAACCGAGAAATTGTTGAAAAACTGTAATTTATCGCAAATTATGTATTCCGGTACGTACCCCGATCACTACTCCAAAACAGAATTCAAATTTACGGTCGTCCGGACGAAATATTTAGTCTTACCTGTAAACGTACACACACTCTGTACATAAAAAACAGACACGGTTTACAAGGCAGTAGTCTCTGTTTTCGCGGGAAATTCGACGAAAACACGAAACATGGAGTTGAATATTTTTTTCGAAAATCTATTTATTTCGTTTTATTAATATTATTTATTTGTTTGGCGACCAGTGAATACAATTCAAGCGGATAAAGTAGTCTAATCAGCTGTATTAGCAAGGTAGAATGCTATATTTTTTTAGACAGTTGCTAAACGACCTTAAAATAACCCAAAAGCTACTCATAATCTGCCCATGTGCCTGCCCACCAATATTTCGTAATATTCTGAATTGATAGTTAACGAATACCTAGCTATTTAAGTACCTAGTACTCGCCCCCACCCTTAAATCTTAAGACAAAATCGAGAAGCGATTGCTTCTCAAAGACCCGTTTATTTCGCCACTGCGTTTAGATTCCGCGGGTTGAGGCGATAAGAAACTAAGATGTATTTTTTTCTCTCGGCTTTTTCGGCCAGTTACTACTTGGAATTGTTCCCGTTACCAGGGCTGGATTATGGGTTACGGGGCCCGAGGCTGAAGACCAATAAGCAAAAAAAAAAAAAAAAAAATAATAATATTAATAATAATAATAAAATATATAATGTTCTAATATTCGTATAAAAGACTGATAAACGTAAAAAAGATCATAAAAAAAAATACACATTGTGTGGTCCCTTCAACTTGCGACCAGTGAGCTAAAGGCCTGCTAAGCTTCCCCCCCCCCTTCTCCTTTGATCTGGTGCCCTGTCCGGCGCGTCGATAGAAGACATTTTTCGCCCTGTCGTGATACTGTATTCGAAACATTTTTTTTTATTTCCATAATGATCCCCGACAGCTTTGCTACAAAAAAAAAAAAAAAAAATGACATCAAACGTCGGTTTTATTATTTATTGTTTATTTATCATCTGTATTCGTCACATTGTCTGTCGTCGCGTACGTTAGTAAATTAATAAACCGATAGAATCGTTCGAGGCGATAAAAAGCATTTTTTTTTTTTTTTTTTAACACGTGCCTATAACATCCAATATACGTATAATGATTTTTTTTTTTCACGTACGTATGTGCGGCGATGGCAAAACAGTGGGGGGTACGGTATGCAAAATAATAATAATAAAAAAAAAAATCGTTTCCAGTCACTGTCGAAATGAATAATTGATAATGATAATTGATAGTTATCAAACAACATGCATTATTATTTTCTCGTACACAAGTAGCTAGGTATTATATGTTTTGTCGTTACTGTATACGTTTTATTATTGTTATTATATTACGCGGTACCTATAGTAAAGTAAAGTGAAAAAAAAAAAAAAAAAAAAAAAAAAAAAATATTACGGTTTTGGCGTATTAAATACGTATTTAATTAACGTTAATCATACACACCGTGTTCATTAAAAATGAAATAGTATCGATACGCTGTTGCAGCCCGTCGCGCAATTATGATTATCACAGTCTCGCGATCAAATCGGCCGATAATTATCTATTATTATTATTATCGTACGGGAGGGGGGGGAGGGGTGATACCTGCTTATCCGAATCGGCAATTAAACGGATATAATATATTTATTTTAAATTACGCGGACCGTATATTCGCACTTTACGCCGGGTCATCCGACTCGTGTCCTGTATATATTTTTTTTTTTTTAATTTAATTTTTTTTTTGCGCGTGTACCCGTTCCGGGCGGCGCGTAGCTGCGGTAGTGTTGCAAAAACAGATTGTAACCGTTCGTTTTCTCCGTGACGTCTGTTATTAAAACGTAAGAAAAAAAAAAAAAAAAATTCGCTTGACTTGAGCGTAAGCGCGCCCTCCACCCGCCCCCTTCCATCCACTCGCGTACCGAGTTCGAAAAAAGAAAGAAAAACCGTACGTCACATTAATCGCAAATATTAGACGGTTTTGGTTATCGTTTTATACTGATATCAAAGCGTACGTTATTATGTTTATCGATCGGTGTACACTGTACACCGATGTTTATCTATACCTTTATATATGTTGGGCAGACGTTTATGTTAAATTATAATATGCCCTAAAAAACCCGCGATACTATAATACGCGTGCACGCGTGCAGATATGCACTGAAAATCACCGAAATGCGTGCCCTTCGAATATGATCTAAATAAAAAAAAAAATTTACGAGATCATTAATTATGCGTTAAAAACTTAAAAATACAATTTAGGTCATGGCGGTCATTTTGGTATAAATACTAGTTGCATTTTTGTCCAACCGACAAAAACACGCTAAAGCATCCTACTAATAATATTACAAACGTGAATGTTCGTGAGAATGTATGTATGATGTTTGTTACTTTTTCACGCAAAAACTGTACAGAACGGATTTTGGTGAATTTTGGTATGCAAACAGATGTGACCTTGGAGAAAAACATAGGCTACTTTTTGTCGCGAAAATAGAACATCGAGAAGATGAAACAGAGATGAAAAGGTTTTAGGGAATTTTGGTACAAAATTAAATTATTTTTATTGAATTACCGATTACGCCATTATAGTAACACGAATAAAATGAAAAAAAAACGTAAAAAAAAAAAAAAATAAAAAAAAAAAAAAACAAAAAACTATGCACTGCAGTACTGGGTGGGTTAGTGAAAAGTAAAAACACATAATGCCTGGCGGTCTATAATAGGCTAGAAATAGAATGGGCTACCTTTTTAACATGAATGGAAAAAAAAAACAAAAAACTATGCACTGCAGTACTGGGTGGGTTAGTGAAAAGTAAAAACACATAAAACGTCTTCTCTGAATATTCGTATTTTTTGGTACGGTGATAACACTACAGTACTATTATTTTTAGGGTTATTACATAGTCGACGTATTGATTAATCTATGTGTTGGGCAGGTCAGGGCCTTTTTTTTGTAATATTTCTTATTATTTAATAAAAATACTTAATATTTCTTATAATATACACGTTTTAGTTTAGATCATAAATTCATGGTCACAAAATAAAATTTGCTCCCATACCCTTAAATACAGTTATTTCGACAATTTTTGTCTACCATTTATAGTTGTTTGTAATTTTTTTTTTTTATTATTTCCGGGTTTAAACATTATCAAGGGAAAATTTATGGGTAATGTAAGAAGTAAACCGAAAATAAAAAAAAATTACATAATATCAAATAGTTTGTACTTTATTTATACATTATTCTTTCAATAAATTTGTTTAAATAACGTTCCTCTGGGTTTAATTCCTTTTTTCAAAGTCGGTAAATTAATTATAACAAGCATTAAGATAACAAGTTTTAAAATATCATTATAATAAATAACCAATTTTAAAACACTTTGTATTTGATCAAATCTTTTTGATATACTTATTCTAAATTTGTTAAACAACTAAAAAACACTAACATTATACATTTTATAATTCCGTACTAAACGTTTAATAATTTCGTATTACACGCAAATATAGGTCCTGGTGCAGGTATCTATGGTAATATGAATGAAAAAATGTATGAACTAGAACACTTTTAGTCCGCAGACTCTCCACTTTCCACCTATTTTTTTTTTTTTTTTTTTTTAGTTCAATATAATGATACGGATAAAGCAATATAAAAATAATGATGAAAACAATAAAAAAATTTGTCATTATATACCTACGTGTGTATGTGTGTGATGAGTATGACCTTTTTTAGATGTCGTTTTTCCCGTCGTGTTTATATATTCGTAAATCTTAATCGTGTGTTTTCGAGTGAGTAGCTGGTGGGTATATCGGCTTTACGATGACGGTGTGCGTGTGCCCCTTTTCTCTCGTGTCTGTAAACACAATTTCGATCGGAACACGATTCCAATTCATCCGACCTCTTTGACATCCGCTTAATCGTTATCAGTCTTGCGGGTTTTTCGGTTGAAAATGTCGCCTTTAGTAGGTGATCAATTTTTTTATTTATTTATTTTTTTTTATTATCTCGTAATTTTCCTCATAACTGTGGAACAAAACCTAGGGTAAAAAGATGCCCTATGATAATGGGACGGGTGTAACCACTCTTATAGGTAATTTAATATTCCAGACAAGAAATTCAATATACATCTGCAGGCAACGACTAACCATTGCTAACCAAAAAAACGATTCTGAGCGGAGTTTGATAAATAGTGCTGGTTTTTCAACAATATATATATATACCATATTATGGTAAAATAATTACACATACATTAAATATTTTCTTCAATAATATTCGTTTAATATCATTATACTTATTTTCCAGTTTATCTTACGTTTTTCCCATTTATATGGAAAACTCCTGGGAAAATCAAAAAATGGCCTCCGTAAAGTATTTCCCTAGTCAGATTTGAAAAAGTGATATCATTGTAAACCGGAGCAAAATTGTCGGTAAAAAAGTTGTCCACAGAAAAAATAAAAACACTGTAAAACGTTGGTAACGCAGAAATGTGTTTTGTAAAAATCGATTTACTTATTTATTATTATTACTCTTTTTATAATACGACATAAAATATTCATATAAGTTATTAAAGCATTTACGTATGCGAAAAATTACGGCACGTATCGAGTTATTTAATCCAATATTGAAACTTTCGTGTGTTTTTCATGCTTGTATGGAAAACCATTATTTAATCCAATATTGAAACTTTCGTGTGTTTTTCATGCTTGTATGGACATTTTTTTTTTTTTTTTTTCCAGTATCCTATAACAAATCTGATATTATACCAGAACTAATCTAACTGAATCTAATTGAGTTTTGCCGTAATTGTTCTTACGACGGAAATATCAAAAAGAGTTGCGAATCCCTCCGAATCAATCGGGTATAAACCGCATTAATTAATGATAATTGTACGCGCATGTATATTATATACGACTGATGTAATCCGCACGAAAGGGGAAAATAAAATTCAATCAAACGAGTATTGAAAATGTTTTGATTGAAGCGAGAGGTATTTATTTAATATTTTTTTTTTTGAGTGTGTGGGCCCTTTCAATTTAATTGCATATTGTACCTATACCACCTACGAGCGTTGTTCAGTTCGCCCGATTTCGATATACGTACGTGTATATAAAAAAAAAAAAAAACCAGTATTTTTTTTATGGTTTTTTTTTTTCGTTTTAACGATGAATTCGTGAAATCACCAATTAATACATGTAGCGTATAAAAAAAAAAAGTATTGCCCTAAAGCAAATCGTACTCGTAAAAATAAAAAAGATCTGATACTGCTGAAGGGTGCGCCGCTGTTGTATAGGCGGGAAATCGGAAATGTACGCAGCTACGATAAATAGAATTATTTTTTTTTCATATCTGTACGCCATGATAAACCGTTGCTAACAAAAAACTATTCTGAACGAAGCTCGGTTAAACATGTTTTAAAACGCCGAGAAAATCGTAAAAATCCCGAGGTTTTTACAATTTTCGTCAGAATTTAAACTTTAAACGTTTAGGTTTATAAATAAATAAAAAAAAGAGCCGAAACTTTTGACGAGTGTGCCGCTGTTTTGAAGTTGACAAGTTGAGAAGGTGGGATACAAGAGTTTGTTACTTAATCAATATCTGTACGCAACGATTAATCATCGCTACCGAAAAACAATTCTGCACGAAGCTCGGTTAAGTTATTCTTTAAAACAAATTATAACGGAACACATAATAATTAATGAATTCTATAGTAAAACAACAGAATTATACTCTATACCACTACCACTACCTTAATCACACACATCGTCACCACGTCGCGTCGCTTTACGCGAAATACCGTGATTCAAAAATTTGAAATGCGTATAAAAAGTTGCCAGAATATTTTGTAAAATTGTATCCCGTCTATAATAATCTAAAATGAGTAAGTATGCTGTTAAAATTGCAGGTATCTACTCATTTTTCCATGTAAATTAAATTCCCCTCTATACCCAGTAATTTTCCCAACTTTTTACCTACAACGGTGACCCACCCATCATGCGAACTATGTCCATATTTTTTTCCCCGAGTTTTCCCGATTATTTTTAAAACTACTCGGAGAATAACCAAATTAATTCACCATTGCACGAACTAAATCTAAAATTAAACAAAAAAAAAAAAACAACCGGTTTTAAGATCTAATATCGATGAAAATCGTAAATATTATGGCCCCTCAAATTATGTACAAAGTACGCTCAGAATCGTTTTTCATTATCAATGGATTACCGTTGATGAAGCGTATGAATTGAATGACTTTCCCGACTTCTCGTCTACAACACCCGTCATCAGCAGTGTGAGTTTTTTATTTACTCTGCATACGCATTTAGTGTTCGAATGTTGACGAAAATCGTTAGTTTATTTTGATAATTAATAAAGGTGTCCGGTTATGTTTCGACAATCGTTATCGCGTGCCGACGCCGGCCGACCGTGACCCACAGCGGCAGTACCGCAACTGCCAGCAGTCGCGACGCGTGCTCGAACATCCGAATAACGACAACGACCCGGGTAGCGGTTACAGGGGTTACCTACCTGGATATATGTCAGTTGTGCTTACGGTTACGCGTAAGTAGAGAACGCGGCGGATTGTATAGCGCACACGTGATGCGGGCCAATGGCGGGGCGCGGAAACGGCGACGGCTGCGAGGGGCCGGTTGCCGTGCATCTGCTCGTTCCGTACCGCGGCACCCTCGCGCGCCGGCGGCGGAGGGTGACCGGGGCCGTTGCAGTGTGCGTCCGTCGGTCCCCGCGCGCGTAACGGTTTCGCCGACTACAAGCCGACGCCGCCGCGAGTACGTTCGTTTCGTTCGCGGGAAAACTCACAAAACACGCGATCGCCTTTATGGCCGAGTTCGAATTTCTCATACCCGTCGACCCGGACGACGAGCCCGCCAAACGCGCCGCGGGCCCGGGCGGCGTCCGGAGGTCGTCGTCGTTTTCGCGCGCGTCCCTCGCCCGGTTCAGTCAGCGGTTGCGTCGCCGCGGATGGACCGTCGGCGCGGACGACGGCGAACCCGACAAAGAGAACGACGTCCGGGGCATCCCTTTGCCGCCGCCGGCCCCGGTGGCCGCCAAGCGCGTAAAGTTCGACAAGCGCGTGTACCACGGCCCGGTCCGGTCGTACGGCGGCAAGGCGCCCGCGTCGTTCGCGGTCCGCGGAATACTGAAAACGTCGTCCGGCTTTCGTCCCGTCCCCGTGGCCGACGGCGGCGGCGGTTATTCGAACGCCGGCTGCGACCCGTCGTCGTCCGTACCGAACCGGATGCGCATGTACGACGTGCCCGTGACGAGCTTCTACATCGGCGCCGGCGAACACTTGCAGTTGCCGGGCGCGGCGGCCGTCAAACGGTGTTCGACGACCGCGGACGCCGTCGAACGCGAATCCAAAAAAACCAGACGTTTCGGCACCGATATAGGTTCGTATGACGGGCTCGCGAACGAACACTCGCGACGAACTGTTATTTTATCTGCGCGCGTACCGAATGCGGCGGTCCGCACGAATCCGTCGGCCGCGGCGTAAAATATCGACGGTGTTTTGTTAGCGGGGGGGGGGGGGAAGCGAAACATTTTTTTTTAAAGCGGAAAACAATCAATAATGCACAACGTATGTGTGCACTGAATATGGTATACGCCCTTTTAACGAATCAGTGTTGATTTAATTATATCTTTGAAAAGAGGACGCTTGGTATGTATTTTATCCACAGTGTCGACTTAATTTTCTGCATTCAAGTACGCCCTTTTACCAGTTTACGCTCCTAATTTATATGGTTGTTTTTTTTATTTTGATACCGAAAACGTATTTTTCGAATTTTAGCGGTTATACGCAGTTTTAACAAAACAATCGATATGTTTATGCGAGTATTCATAGGATTTGTAGCGGTTTAAAGCTATTTATCTTGTTCGTACTACGACCGATTGCGAATACGTCAAGTAGGAGCGACAAGTCTACGGCGGACATTGTGGTGTGGTGGGCATAGTGGGCACCTGAAATAGATACCTATCTATTTCGCGTAACTCATTTTTCAACCCATTTTGTCTGTGCCTACGACCGGTCGTTGTGATCTCGGCACGCATACCGTACGGCGTTAACCGGTATGACGGTGCAGAAAACTTCCCAGAGTTGGACCGAGCTCAAGACTTTTGTAGCGCGCGGTATATTAATCGGTTACCGTAAACGTCACGACGGTCCGTCACGATTTAAGATAGTGTTACCGCAGATATACCCGGGGTGTATATGACTGTTGCTCGTGCTCTAGCCACGAGCGCCAGTGATGGTCGCTAGTGACACGCAGCTGTTTTGGGGATTCGATTCGGAAATTATAATATTGTCGTTTTATAACGGTCTTAATAACATCATTACAAAAAAAAAAGGACGGACATACTTCGCAACGTGGGTGCAGCCATTGTTGTGGGTGGAAAGTTGGGAACGTAGGGTACGGACGGGAATTTAATGTTTGTCTGTATGCAACGATAAACCATTGCTAACGAAAAGACGATTCTGAGCGGAGTTCAATTGATAGTGTTGCTTTGCAAACAATATATTATATGTCATATTATGGTTATCATTATAACAATGTGCGTTCCCATGACAACAATAATTGTTTAAAAAAAATAAAAATAATAAAAATTTAATAATAACAAAAAAATAATTAAAAGCGGTTGCCAGTGACAACTTTATTTTTAATTTTTCAATTTTTTTCAACCTTAATAACCAAGTTTTCCTCGTTATCTCGGATGTTAATGAGAATTTCAAAAAATTACCTCTTTAAAGTACTACCCAGAGAACATTTCCTTTCAGAAAAGATGGTATATTTGATAATCGGAATAAGATTCTTAATGGAAAACGTTATCAAATAAAATAAAGATCTCTGTAAAACCGATGTGTTCTTCGCTAAACTCAGAATCTAAAATGAATTGCCGGACACAAACGCGCGTTAATCAACCCAGGTTTGCGACGGATCAATTACAAATTTATCGGTTTTCTGAATAATTCGTCTGTGATGGTTCGAGGATATAATTCTCATAACATACGAATCTCTCTCGATCGATCGATCGATTTTTTCAGTTTTACTCCAAACCATGTCTGCCGTTCGTTTTAATTGTCGGTGTAGTAAATAACGTCGCGTCCGAGTCAGATAGTAGGTGTCGCGTTCACGAATCCGCACGGTTCACTGGTTAACCAGTTTCTCACGGGGCTCCCGTGAGACTTTGACGTGTCCGCGATTTCAGCATCCCCGGCGTCGGCGGTCCAGCCGTGCCCGCGATAGTATTACCGCCCCGTATACGAGCCCGGTCCCCGCATACGGACGCATCCGTAGCCTGCACTGTTGTTGCGCACGCGTGATACGGTTCGCCGCGCGGTTGAAACGCCGGACGCCGGGTTTTCCGGATTACGTAACGTCGTTATTGTTACGTGCGACGATTGCGCGGTAATCCACGGCGATTAACAAATAACAACAATAGCGCGTAACGCGTAACGTCCCGGTCCCGCGTGCGATCGGTCGGCAGTACACCGACGCGTACATATACCGCGCCGTGCGCGCGGACACGCGGTTACGGGACGGGGCGTCATTATTATGTTGACGTGTACCCGCGGGTACACGCCACACGTGCCTCGGCGCAATCCGCCCGGCCCGGCGATGGGTCGCACGTCCGGGCGGCGGAACATTTATTGCGCGCACGCTCGTCTCGCCGATCCGAATTAAACGGAAAACGCGAACATACGCCGCGTGCGTCGCGCGCGCGGGCAGTAACGATAACGGCAATAATATTCCGTGATGAACGTTATCGCACGGCGATTCGCGAAGGAAAGACTCGTCCGTTTCGAAGATACCGACGCGAAAACCGTACTCGATTTCGTTATGGGAACCGAGACCGTGTGCCGGACGTCCCCGGCTGCACGTTCAGTCTAACACCCGGGAGCGCTAAAACTGTTCGCGACGGGGTATCACGGGGAGCGGCGAACGAGGAGCCGGGGGGGGGGTGAGAGCGGGTTGGTCGCCCCCGCACCCTCTGACCGATTCGACGTTTCAAAATAAAATTATATCACGTTACTTGCGCCACGTTGAGCAAACGAAATCGAAATAACGAAATCCGATTTTTCAACAATGAATCGTTCATCGCCTGACGAACGACCGACAAGGGATAGGTACCTCGTCCTCGAGAAATCCGGCAGTGCTTATTTCAGAATAAGGGGTGCCGGGCACCCCCTCCCCCCATTTTACCCCTGTATGTGCGCCGCCGATGCACGGTACACGTCCTCTAGAACGTCTCGCGTTCGGAACTCGTCCGGGCGACCGCGCGGCCGGCGTCGTGTTTTCCACAATTTCGCAATACATATCAAAGTAGTGTAGTACAGTAATAGTTTTGGAAAAAACGAAAAAACGAATTCTTGGGGTGGTTGGATCCCAGGGACTACTCCCGGCTGCACGGATTCTTTAGGTAACTGTGTATAGCACGTTCGTTTTATACATTTTTTACGGGAAAAAACTTTCTCGTAGCGGGGTCTAAACGCGCCATCCGGTTCCGATAATTTTTTTTTTGTCGAGCACAATTTCCTGCAGGGCATACTGTTTATTGTGAAATCGAAACAAAAAAAATAAATATTAAAATTGCAGAGGTCGTATTACGATATGCAGCACCTATGAAATACTCTACTTACAGCGTTTGGAAACGTAATTTTTGAAATCCCCTTAAAAATGTTAAAACGCGCCGTGTAAAAAATCTGTAACTTTAATAGTGAACAAATAATAACAATAACACTAAACGAAATCGAACTTCTCAGAGAAAAATCACCGGATTCCTCCATGCACATTTTTTTATTTATTTTTAAAAGAACATTTGCTATGTAGAAAAAACTCTAATACATCATCGCAGAATGAATCGATTTCAATCATTTTTGTTTTGTTTTCGTTATTGTTTCTGCCGAAACGAAAAAAACTTTCCGCAGGACTCATTTGACAAGACATCTCGGTCTACATATTCGATTTTAGAGTTTAGAAATATTACAATAGTTTTTTTAAAACTCGAGTCCGACGCCGCGTAAGACGTCACGTTCCTTGCTTTCCGACACGAATACCGTGTTCGTGCTGTATATTCGTATGAACGCGAAACACGAGGGTTTTTCCCCGTAAAGCGCGTATTCGGGCGAGTAACAATGTCTCGCTACCGTCTCAGGCCCTCTCAGACCCGATGTTTGTGTCATCTTTGCCACGGTATACGGAGTGGTTCGCTCGCGGTTCCGGGCACCGAGTTTCACACCGACGTAACCGGACGGTCTTTTGACTCGCGGCGTACAACTTGTTCGCGAAACGAATTTAACATACGTAAATTTAAATTTTTGAATTATTTTACTATTTTATTTTAAATCGTTTATATTTTTAATATAAATCCAGTTTTTTTTGTAAAACTGTGATTTTGAAAAAAATATATTTAATGCATGCACGATTAAAAGAGTATATAATTTATTTTGAATTAATATTAAAATATTTTTTACATATATTTGATGAAAAATAGGTAGGTATATTTGATAACATTTTCAGACATATAGTTGCATATTTTGAAATTTTTAAATGCACATTTCAAAGGAATTTTAGTCATTAACATCGGAGCTTTGTAACTAATAACTACATATGCGAATCGAACGAAATTAAATCGGTTCGATGGTAAAATCGTCCAGGCCGAATCCATTTTAAAATTTATAAAATCGACCACACAAAAGAACCGTTTTAAATCACCCATCACTAATGAGAAAAAGCTGTTTTGTTATTACAGTAAAACTTCCACGTAACGGTCACTGAAGGGACCGAAAATAATGACCTCTATTTTGAGGTGACCTATAAACGCATACAACTTGACGGGACCAAAAAAAATGGCCATCTTTTAGAGGTGACCGTGAACGGAAGGTTTGCTGTATTGTTATACGGCGGTCGGCCCGCGTCGAGTCCTTTTTAATTTTTTCTTCTTTTTCTCTTTTTTTTTTCACGATAAAACCGCAGAATTTAATTTTATAGATATTTTATATTTTATAATAACGCGTAGGTTTATTGTGTCCGATTCTGTAATATTTTAATACTACGCGGTCCGAACAAAAGTCGTGCGACGAGAACACGTTGTTGAATTCATTTTTTTCTTCTTTTTTTTTTTTCGTGAAAAGTGAAACTTATTCTCTCTTGGTAATGTATTTCTCGCGCGCGTATTATTTTATTCTACACGAGCGTACGCTGTTTTTCGAGATAGTTTATTTTTTTCCGACAGAAAGAATTTGTGTTTGTTTTTTTTTTAAATCATATGATGCGAATTTAAGACAGTATCTTATAAGCTATATCAATGAAAAAAATTAAAAAGTCGACTATCGATAATAACCGACTAACCGACGCTGCACAAAAACAACTAAAAATGGCATTTTACGGTCAGTTTATTCAACGAAATGTACCGAAAATCCGCTACGGTAATATCATGAGTCGCTATTAAGATTTAAGGCAGTCGGAAGCGAGAGTAACTGCTACGGAAATAAGTTTTATTGCTTGAATGCGATGGATATCGATCCGAAAAAATGCGTAAAGGGGAACATTGATGTGCCGTTAATGTATAATTTACACGATAAAAATTATTTTATATCGGTTTATTTTTCTGACTTTTATACGATTTTTTTAATTTTTTTTGTGACGCACGAAGCCATTTCGAATTTATAGATCCAGTCGATATCGTTATCACGATAAAATTTCTCATAAAATATGTTATTTTCGTCCGACAATCGGGTTCCGTTTTCAGTACTATTGTCAGTCAGTAAAACTTCCATGTAATGGTCACCGAAGGGACCGGAAATAATGACCGCTATGTAGAGGTGACCATCTTTTAGAGGTGGCCGTAAATGGAAATTCGTCTGTAATATTTCCGTTTTGCGATCGCACTCTGTGCTCTTTCGTCCTTTGATCCTCCTACAAATAATCAACGATACCAATAAGGTATCCAATAAGCCGGTGTATAATACAATGATTCGAACTATTTCGATTGGTCATCGATTTCGTGACGTGTGCAATTTCGTCAGATCCGACGGACGGAGAACGTCGGACGAACCGCATGAAATATCACAACGAATACAATTCAAATTTCGGGAGGGGGGAGGATTCTTCCGACGATGATAATTTACGACCGGATAACCAGTAATACACGAACTCGTTTAAAATGTACACACAACTGCGGACAGAGATAACAAAAATATCTTGGCGTGAAATCATTTTACAACGATATATGTTATACTATCTATTATTTACATAGGTTTTGTGCGTTTATATAATATAATATTAATATGTACACGTATACAGGGCGATCAAGTTATCACGAAACATCAATTTTCTCGATAGATTTTAAGTGAATTTGAATTCTGTTTTTTGTGATAAACTATGGAATCGTTTGAGATTTATTTTAACAACGGTTTCAATATGTTATGATCACACTAGTATTGTTCTAAAATCGCCTGTTTGCGAATATTGCTAAAATCAGGAATGCTTTTATCGGCGGGCGCTAGTTGACCGAAATGAATATTGAACAGCTCGTAGTTGGAAGGGCCACAGACAGTTTTAAACAGATGTAAAAACAAAATGAATTATTTTCACGAGGAATTTCGTGTGACTTAAACTACGAAAAAAAATCAAATTTAACGTTAATATAATTTTATAAATAGGTATCGAAATAATATGTTTGTTTTTTTTAAATATTTCATCAAATACCATTCTTATCGACTTGTAACATAAATATTCTAAAAGTCCTAATAAATATAAGAAATAAAGAGTTAAAAGAACGTTTATATGATTCCATTAATTATCGAACAAACGACATTTTTACTAACACGTCTTATTGTTCGAACACGTGCCATCGTTGACTCCTTACTCGAATATTTGTACGTGTTACATTACTTATGAAATGTTTTTGTTTCGGAATTTAGTTTTAAAATATCGGAAATCTGCTGGATTTAACTAGTTTGTTTTTTTTTTTTCAACAGGAACGTCAATATCGTCACTTCGAAACAATGGCTCTACTTCGGAGACGCAGACGAAACAGCGTCAACATCATCCGAAAGCGCGGGAGTCTCAAGTGCACAACATCAACATTCATTTGCACGGTAAACCGATATTTTATACGATATTATTATTTGGCTGCATCCGAATTGAATTCCGGATCTCAGTGATTTTGATAGGTAGTACACTAGTTGGGGGCCCCAATGTATTTTGGGTACTATGGTAGTTGAGTCCCGGCTTTCAGCAGGTTGACAAATACTAATTGGGCCCAGACCTTTATAATCAATAAACAAGTTTTCTTTATAATCTGTATACATTTAGGATTGTCAGTGATTTTTTTAGTTTAAAATAAAACACAGGTATATGATTAAAAAACTATTGTTTAGCCAAATGAGCCAATATTTTAGAAAACATTCAGAAAGTGGCCTCCGGTCGTTCAATGAATACTAATTTAATGCAATATAAAAAAAAGTTTTAAAATGTGTTATTTGATTTTGACTTAGCCAAAACGGTTTAGGTTGCCTTCGGTCATTCTCGTCTTAATAAATTGTTTTGTTTTTTTTTTTTTTTTTTCGTAAAAAAAGATTCCCGTCGTTTTTTCCCCTGTATTTTTCATTTTGATGTAAGTGTCTACCCGGGCGCATTTTAGAAATTCTATTGACAACGCACCGTTAACTCGAGGCCCGACTGGTATTGGGACGAGCTGCGGAAATCTGGGATCCAATTAGCATCACGGTTTAATACCGGGACCCAACTAGAGGAGATTTTTGAACGCGGGGCCGAATCCGGCTCGCGCCGTATTATTCATGTGCACGGTGAATCCCGGCGACCCGTGAATTATTTACGCCGGTAGTTTGTGCAATCGTACGACGGCGGTCCTACGTCGTCAGAAACGGTCCGAGAAGTATACACGAGCGTGTTCGCTGCGGTATTCCGTTTATCCGCGCGGGTCGTTTCGCCATCGAATTCCGGACGTTTACGTTACGCGTCTGCCGTTCTCCGCGAAACCCCGAGGACATTGAATTGGAAATTGTGCTCCGACGCGACACGCGTTGCACTAGTGGTAACGCGATGCCATTCGCGGTTCGACAGGTACCTCGTGCGCAGTGTGTCGACAATATTATGCGCCGGCAACGCGCCAGGGCACAATTGCGTCGTCGTCGCGGCGGACGACAAAGACCGCAACACAGTCACGGGGCGGACGGGTCGTTTCGCCTCAATCGGGTGGGTCGGTTTCGTGCGGTGGTTTTTTTTTTTTTTTTTTTTTTTTTTTCGCGGGGCTCTTCTATACCGGAAATCTCGCTCCGATCGAAAATCGACGAGAGAGCTCTGCCCGGGCCACCCCGCCCCCGCGTAGTTTTCATTACACCCGGGACGAGCCGGGAAAAGACGCACGGGAAAAACTGACGAATTCCCGACGGTAAAAGTTCCGTGTTTCTATACTGAGCGAATAAAAAAAATTACACAAGGCGAAATTATAAAACAAAACAATTCGACTAAAGCCCGGGACCAAAAGCCGCTTAACGCCCCCGAACTCCTGTCTCGGATAACTGTCTAAGGTCCCTACCTTCCGCTCGCGGTCTATACCAAATAATATTATATACATTTCGTATGGCTAGGTTTATTACTTACTACGTACGCGTCCAGCCTATCGAGAGATCGATGCGAGTTACCAACTCGATGATCCATTCCTTTGTTCCGGCTAACATGGGCTCATTAAACTTCTCTAAGAACTAATATACAGTGTGTATTTATAGGATTTGACACATGATACACCCTGACCGTCCTGTAAATAAGCACGTAAATCACTATCAATCTGCATTTGCATAATAACGTTTATTTTTTTTTTATTTTTTCCTTTTCGAATTAATTCTATCGGTATCGAATTGCCACTGATTTCAAATATTCAAAACAAATCGTATATTATATTTATGCTAAACCCCTCTCTCTCGTTTCCGAAAACGTCAAAAGAAAACGAAAAGATTACTCGAATTTTCATTTTTTTTTTTTTTTTTTTAATTCGTCCGAATTTAAAATTCTTTTCGTACACGACCATAACTGCTTTCACTTTAAATTGACATTTTTCTAACCGCACAACATATCAGTTCGTTATTATTAAAATATAGGTAATCTCGTGACGGAACAACAGTTTACATACGAGAAACTTTTTTCTTTTTTTCAACTTTTCGATATACTTACAATAAGCTGCGATAACCATCGAGCTGCATGATGATTTAAAACGACCAGACGCAAAACCAGTTTTTTAACAGCGAAATAGCGACGTGCAACCATTACAATAATAATCCGGACATAAAAAGTTAACGATATATTTATGTCGAAACGGTCCATTTGTATGACGTTATTATTGCTATTAAATCAATGATTTTCGGTGTCCCCGTTCGTTGTTAATGGAGGTTGAGATGGAGGTGTCCGCTTAACCGGAGGCTTTAAACGCGCGTTCGTTAATTATATTAATAATAATAATAAAAAAAACCTCCGTTAATTTTTTTTATCTACCGCCTCGTGTTAATATGATATCGCGTATACACTGCCGTAAATAATAATAATTTTTTTTTTTCAGGATTATTTTCCGCCGTGGAACACGGTCAATTGGAAAAGGCGAGAAACATTTTGACGACGTGCGAGGTCCAAGTGAACAGGTAAACAACGATAAAATTCAGGGTGTATTTACGTTTTTTTTTTTTTTTTTTTTGTTTTTTTTTTTCCATTTTTCATTATCGTTTTCCGCAGTGTAAATAGCGATGGGTTGACTCCTTTGGACGTGGCATTTCTGAGCAACAACCGAGAACTAGTTCGGCTCCTATTGTCTCACGGTGCTACGGAAGGTATATAATAAACGATATAATAATATTCGAATATTTGCAGTGCTCGAATTATAGGAAAAATAAAATAAGAGGGACTATGCGACTTTTTAAAAAAAATAAGATGGCTTAAGAATAAACAACAATACTTTATAACAATAATGCAGGCTACGGCGGCAGATATCGGAGGGGCGGCGATTTGTGGACCGCCTCCTCTTGGTATTATTGTCATCACTATTTATTATTATCTACAATTTAATACTTAAGAATGCATACGGGTATAAAGGAAATTTTAGAAATATACGATATCCCCTCTTCATTCCGGGGATGAAGATCTGAAATAATCACTGGAGGAAATAAACCCAGTAACTTCTGCGGACCTCTAAAATTGCTCCCCCCCCCTACTGCAGATCTAAAATATATTAACCAATGGCAGGCTATGTGTTTTTTGTGATTGTTTCTGATAGGTATTGATTATTTTGCGCAACAGAAGTCATTATTAAAAAAAAATGCCTTGTTATTTTCCTAATAATGGAAAAAAATCGAAAAAAAAGTCAGGAAAACTGTTATACTCACACAATAACTATTTGTGTTTTATTCGATTTTGTTTTAAGTAGAAACTCAGTGGAATAAAAATCACATAGGTATAAAATTTTCCCTAATACTTTTACATGGATACCTCTTTTGAGATATGGTAGTATTTTTAAGACATTGTGGCAATTTTTAGTTATTTTCGAATTTTTAAACTTTTATTTAATTTTCGTGGAAACTTGGAAATTTAGCAAAAGGTTTATCGTTAGTTGCAATTAATGGTGAAAAAAAAATTATTTTGTAACACATTTTAATGAAAATGCAAAAATGTGTATCGTCTTATGCGTTCCGCGTAAAATAAATAGTATAGATATGCTAACATTTCTGAAAATTAATTAAAATATTGAATCCCTCTGCATCTCTCCTCTTCCTCAATTCGAGCACTGAATATTTGTATAATAATATGAACTGAAATCAGAAAACGACGTAGGTAAACGCTCTAATGACTGGTAATTTATTTTTTTTTTTGTTTATGTAGAAACGAGTATGAAAAATTTGGAAACGCACCTATTGAATTTACTTGGGGAAGCCGAAAGACGGGTTCTCGAACTCCGGCTTTGCGGGAACCAGGACATTTTGCAGACCAAATCGCTGGCGCTGTGGGAAAGGCGGAAAAGAGGCTTGAAAAAAATGCTCATCGGTTTCGAACACGCCAGTAAGTACGCATATACCTACCCGCCTACAGAATACCGGTGTAGGCAATAATTTCACTCGTAATAATAATAATAATAATAATAAAAATAAAAATAACAATACGAAGAGGAACGGCAGATCTATTCGACACTCACGTGGTATACACAAACAGAGATGTTGTTTGCCTTGAACGGAAAACTATACATGTACGTGTATATATAATATTGAAGAGCACACTCGTGAGAGACGACGATGATGATGACTTATCGTAGTCCTTCGTAGAAAGAAAAAATAAACAGTAATGTAAACACAGCGTTTGAGCCGCGGTAAAACAAATGAGCGAGCGTGAGGTTTTGTGAGCTTAGACAGTTATCATACCACTGATGAGGGCAAAAGGTCCATATCTGTATCCAAAGAGGAAAGCAATAAGGTCATTGCCCGCCACCAAACACCGTAATATAATGTAATTTTTTCTTGTGTCGTGGTAAAATATATACCGATTTTAACTGTTGTAATCAATTTTGCCACCTCCCAAAAATTATGATCTGAATCCGTCACTGTATATATAATATACGTATAGTGACATTTTTGATAGGAAGGAATGTAGTAAATAATTATTTTATTTTGCTACACTTTACTCGATATTGAGAATTTATAAGCCGGATCCAAAAATGTAAACTTTTACTAAATTAATCGAACTTTTTTCCCGGTAACTTGGCTGAAGTTTATATTTTTTGAAGATTACTAAATTAATACTCAATGTTGCTATATTTTTATGTAAATAAGGGAGGGATAAAACCCTTAACGTTACCCATAAGCACGCCTCTGTCTCTACCTTACGGTATCTTTGAATCGCGATAAAATTAGAAAACCAACATTAGACAGACGGTAGAATAATCGAATAATCAATTCATATCATAATAATAATATATATTCCCATTATGTTCTTACATAATTTATTGTCATTTAGATAAAAAAAACAAACCAGAAAATAAAAATAAGATTTACACGATAACATTGAATAATATAGTCCCTCGAATACCGTAATAATAATAATAGTAATAATGATAATAATATAAATGGTACACTAATTACAACTATTATTATGTTATTTTTGCCCGTTATAAAACGTAATATTTTTGAGGAAACGCACTTTGTCGTAAATTAAATCTTTTACTTTTCATTTTTATTGCAGAACCTCCAGATACACCGGATAAAATTACTGTGGAGGTAACGGGAAATGATAGCGTCAGAGTATCTTGTATAGAAGCTGATAATCCAGACAGCGCTATATGTACCAAATTCAACGGTTAGTACCATACACAAATAAATTGTACATAATGAAACGGACGAATATACTATTAAAATAGTGTACACTTGGTGTAATTAAATATAAAAACACGGTGGCTATATGAAATTACGACACCGACCACTATCGTATAACGTAATATATTTCTTTTTTTCACAGTCGAATGGAGTACATCCGAATCCTTCAAAAACGTAACAGGGTGTCGATATTTACCCGCTACCGACGGTGAAATTACCATTAACAATTTGGAACACGGAAAGATTTACTACTTCCGATGTAGCGCGGGGAACTTGAAAGAATACAGTGACTATCGATACCCGACTCCAGTATCCGTCGCAATTTCAAGTGAGTTTGCTGGTGTTTTTCGAGAGTTTTTCTTTTAGTGTTCAAAATCTTAATCTAATCGCGGTCGTTGTAAAAATTTTAAGGTTGGTTTGATGTTAGTCAAGAATCGCGTCGGTGTTCTACAATGATGAAAGTCAAGATGGACGATATACTCGACAAAATGATCTCCATTCGTCCAGACCTGCACAGGTCGTCGTTCGAAGTCAGTGGAAACGACTGTACGTCGAATACGAAAAGAAGAAAGCCGCCGACGTTCAAACACTTATTTAGCGGCAATACTAAACTTCATAAGAATCTCCGGAGGTATTTTTATCATCGTTTTCTTGATCCCTGAACAATTCCACTAGTTGCTTCCGTTTCGATCCTAAATTTATCTCTTTTTAACTACCGAGATGATCATTTTATTATTATTTTTTTGTATTCACCACGGATAAAATCGAATTTTATTAAATTAATATTTTAACAACTCCCCGTTTAATATTAATATATAATTTTAAATGTATTAAAATGCGAAAACTTGTTTTTTTATAATGTATGATTGATTTGTACAGGGGCGTATACCTTTCTTGTCTACTGTACCACGAAGACAAAGTTCTAGTGACCAACGAGGACTACTTGCCTGTGGTAGAGATTGACGACACGTATCCAAAAGAAATGCTCAACGACTTTCATTGGTTCTACAAAATAGCTTTCGCGTGGAAGGATCTCAAATGGTTTAAGGACGATCTGGAGAAGTCGACAAACAGTTCGATTACCTTCAGAACGAAACTCATCCAGGCCGTCACCCAAATGCAAGTAAGTCAAAAGTCTGAAATGGAAAAGAAAGCCAGTGCACTTTTATAATAGATTTCATAGCTCACCGCGATTCTGATACTATTTCAGGACATTTTCAATACGCAAGATCTTGGTAAAGTGTACTATAAACCGATCCGCGATTCGGACGGTACGACTGTGATATGTACGGTGAACAACGTGTGTCAGCCAAAGAACGTAGTAAATCTAAAATGGACGCCGATGGCTAAGATTTTGAAGAAGTCTTCCCGTACCGATAATCTTACCGACCTGTTGATATCGTCGATCCAAGTATGTAATATAAAATAAAACGGTAGTGGCCCGTGGCAGTGTCTAATCCGGTGGATTACTCGATTCGCTACGTGCACACTGATGTGTTATAATGTGTATTATAAATAGAATATGTATTTATTTGCGCAGGACCAAATAATGTTTTATCAAACGAGCAACTCGAAACTACAAAAGGGCTTGTACGTCGGGTATTTGCTGATGCGGAGTTCCGTAGACATGTTGCACGTTATGGTTCCGTTACAGAATCCCAACATGCCCGTTTGCTGTAAGATTCGGGACAACCCACACGTGAACGCGTTAGTATTAAAAAAAAAAAAAGAAATAATAATAAACAATACAAATAAAACATTTTTTTTTTAAAAACTCGCCATACAAATTATATCTAATAACATCAATCACACGTGTATTGATGCAGGGAAGAATGGTTGTGGCTGCAACAGGGTGCCGGAGCTCCGTGCGAGTACAAGTGCCTTGGGTTCGCTTCTCAATTCAAGATGGCAACCAGTCGGCTATTTTCGCTGGTGCAGATACCGAAAGACAAACGGACAGTGCAACGAGTCTACACCAGTGAAGTGATTGAAGTCGACCGAGACGTTAGTCTCATCATGATCGTGCCACCTGCCGAAGTGGCGTGCGCCGTCGGCGAAGGCAGCCAATCGGCCGTACATCTGAACCGGATCGAGTTGGTTCCACTAAGCGTACAAGTGTTCGAAATGATACACTTCGGTACCTATCAGGCGGACACGTTGCTGCTGTACGCCCGGCTTTCCAGCGTCGTGCAGTTGGACTCGGACGACGCCCGGTACTCCATACGGCAGGCGTGGAGTTCGTCCGACCTGGAAACGGCTAAGCAAAGGCTGGACACCGTGGAGGCCCTCGAGACGAATCTGAATGTCGCGTGGAAGCATTTGCGATGGTTGCTGGACGTGATGAACTTCGCGCGGGAGAGATTGTTTCAGTCGCAAATATCCAACACCAACTGTTCCAAGAGCGCCAGCAACAGTCAGTTAGAAATGAAGTCCGCCAAAAGCAACTCGGTAAACATCCACGCATATTGCAACCAATGACTTACGCAGGATTTTTCAATGCGGGGAGGGGGCTAAACTAATAACAAAAAAACGTTTTTCCGCGTTATACATAATTTTGTAGCGCAATTATTTATTGGTACTCATAGTTGAATGCGTAGTGCAAAAAAGGCGCAATGATTATTATTTAATTTTTAATAATATCGTCCAACGCGGTATTATTTATTTATTAACACGATCTCTAAAACCCCCTTATCCCCCCCCACTCCACCGGCGGGTACGTCGTTGAATACCAATTATATGTGTATACGGTATTGTTTACAATGCACGTCGTTTACAGTTATTGCAATTGCCCGACACGAAGCTGGTCAAGTCCCGGGGAAGCTGGCCCGGGCCCGGATTGAACTCGATGCGAACGCTAGAGTCCGTCTGCCCGGAGATAAGTCGCAGCGAGCAATACCTGTCGCCGCCCACCCACGACCGCGAGTACGGATTGGCAAGCAAACAAAGTTGTTCCTCAGAAACCAGTAACGGTACGTGAAACCGTGACGTACCACTTCGAAATTAGAATAGGTTTTATTCCGTGTGTATTATTGGTTCGGTTTCAGATAGTAAAGACGAACCGGATTTGAACGACGGACAGACGAGTTCGGATCTGGATTTACTGTCCAAGATGCCTAATAATCACGTGCCGTGAGTTTTGCTCGAACGTACCGATACTATCACACCGGGCGGTGTGTTCCGACGAGTTCTGTTAATGCGTGTTGTTTGTTTGTTTTTTTTTTTTTTTTTAGTGGCAAGGACGTCAAGGTGGATGACGAAGGATTTTCGGACGCCACGATGAAAAACGAAGCGTTGGTTCCCGTCCCCGCTCCCGGAATCATCGAGGTAAGTGTTAAACTACCAATGAATATTTTTTTTTTTTTTTTTTTCCGAAACTCTTCAATCGTCACTCCCCACGTTTTATTCCTCGATCAATATTAACGTCACACCGTTCGTTTTTATTGCTGTTCCGGCCGGTATCGCTCCTAATATTTTATCGCAATTGTTAATATCGCTCCTTTACGATTGTCGTTGATAGCGTTTTATCTCCGCTATAAACGGTTCCGCCGCGTAATCCATTTTTCAATTCGATTCAATTCGTCCCGAGCCGCCACCTCCCCGCGTGCTATAAACACGGTTTCGGCGAAACCGACCGCTCGCCGGAGCCGCGAAACAATATGCGAGACCGTCATGTGCTGTCGTTGGCCGCAGGTGTACGCCGCCTACGAGACCGGGCTGCCGCATCCCGCCAGCCTGAAGCTGCACATCAGCCCGACGACCTCGGCGCGGGAAGTGGTGCAGTTGTTCCTGCAGCAGCTCAACATGTCCGTGGTGGTCAAGGGGAAAACGGGGCCGATATACCCGAGCACCGAGTTCGGCAACTTCTGCCTGGTCTCGGTGACCGGGGCCAGGGAACGGTGTCTGCGCGACGACTTCAAACCGCTGCAGCTGACCGACCCGTGGCGCAATGGCCGCATGTACATCCGGCACAAGCAGGACGTGCTGGCCGCGCTCGAGCTCCACTCTTCCATACTAACGGCCGCCGCGGCCGCCAAACATCACTGATGAACACGTTTATTATTATTATTATTATTATTATTAGATATTATTACTATTATGATACTATAAACATATTATTATTATTATTATTGTATTTTGTGTCGCCGCGAGCCGGCGAGAAATTTTAAGTGTTCTACAAAAAAAAGTCACGCAGTGTTAAATTTAATTATTATTATTATTAATTTTTTTTTTTTTTTTTTTTTTAAATAATTATTCGATTTTAAATATTTTATTATAATACACGATGTAATCAAAGTATTGACATTAAACTATGTACAAAAAAAAAAAAAAAAAAATCAATATAGACGTACCTATTGGATGGAACCTATTTTTAGACTACACAAACAGTGTTGGGACTTATTTAGACGATGTCTTATCGAGATAAACAAAACCAAGTCATCTGTGTACTTAGTTAACTAAGATAAAATTTTTGCTTATCTAGATAATTGTCGGAAAAAAACCAACCCTCAGAATTTAAAAAATCAAGATTTAGATTAACTGGATAGAAAATGTCAGATTACGCATTTTGCTAAAAACAACCATACCACTATTCCGCCCTTATGAGTAAAAACGCCGTAAGTAATTAGACATTGTTTTTTAAAAAAAAAAACAGGTTTTATATTTTGGATTTTCTAAAATTCATAAAACCTCTTAAATGTTACTTATCAAAGTATGATATGGATTTTTATATGGTGTTTTACTTAATAAATGCAATGGAATAAAAAATAAATAAATACATTTTGAAGTACTTACTTAACTTTTTACATCGATCCTTAGTGTAATTGGTATAAAATTGGTAAAAATCCCGTATCTTCATTAAAATATACGGCGTTTTTACCTAGTGAAAATACATTTTTCGACCGTTTACGGCATTTTGTTAAAACCAATATTGCAAACAGTCGTTTTATAGTATAATATTTCAGACATACGGCATATTGACTTGAAACGTCTGATTTTTACGATTTATAAGATGTATATAACTCATTTTTACATTTTTTTGGACTTGCGGCGTTTTTGGAGGACAGTAATGGAATGTAACGTTATCTATCAATGTTTCAAAAACGTACTGAATGAACCTACTTAATTATTTTACCATAATATGACATATTATATAATGTTGATGAAGCATCGCTGTCAACTAGAACCCCGCTCAGAATCGTTTTTAGTAAGTAATGGTTTATCGTTGCTTACAAATTAGTTTCCCCTCTACAGCTTGACCTTCCCGAATTCTCACAAACAACAGTGGCTACATCCATCGTACTTTGAAAAGGTCGTTTTGCGATTTTCTCCGGAGTCTTCTCAACAGATTTAAAAAACCAAAAAGAAAAACTCTGGAAAAACAAGCAAATGTAAAAAAAAAAAACCCAGGAAAAAACATAATTAATATTATGTCATGTTATGGCAATACCATCATCTCTAAAATAAGCAATTACTTGTATTGTATGCGTCACATAGTGCCTTTGTGTGAGAATAGTAAACGGTTTTTAGTTTGTGTTACAGTTACCGCACATACTCCCACCCAGTACAATCTTTATTTATAAATTTATATATTATGTCGATACCGATTTTGCGAGCGGATGTGATAATAATATACTACTGCATGTGCCCAAACAAATTTATTTATAAATTTGATGTAATGTTAAAAAACACAAACGAACCATATTTTATTATGCTAAAATAATAATATTATAACAAGTTTTGTGTAAACATCAATAACTCTGTATAGAAAATGTTTAACCTAAATAAAAATGGTTAAACATATGACAAGAAGTACATTAAAATTCATAATTAGTGGTCAAAAAAAATATGAGTGTTATTGTAGCATATATATATATTTTTTTTTTTATAAGAGTTTTATCTATTAGGCGCAAACAGGACATTATTTTTTGATTTTCTCTGCAGTTTTTGATATCAATATATTTTTCATAATAATTTAGGGGGAAAAAACGAAAAATACTATTTTTTCAAAATAGGACACAACGATTTTTTAATTTTTAAATTGTATGGCTTATGTTTTCTACCAAATATATTGTTCCAATAGAAAAACATAATAATACCTTTTTATTAACATTTTTTTTCACTTGTGAGTGAACAGGAAAGTTGTTTTTTTTTTTTGATATTCTCTGTAGTTGTTTAAATAATTAAGAAAAGCCGGAAAAGAATGTAAAATGAAAACTGACTAATATACAGCGTTATAATAATATCATTATTTTTTAATTTTTACGCTTTCCGTTTTCTACCAGAAATATTTCCCCAATAGAAAGAATAACAAGAACTTTTTTGGTTGCGTTTTAGATTCTGAGCGAAGTGTGAAATGTGTCGGTTTTCCAATGGTTATTTTATTGTTTATTTTTTTATACTTTGCACCAAATATATATCGGAAATCGCGGTCGAATGTCGTATGCGCTGTAATATCGTTCGGTGATTGTTATAAGTTACAATTATTGAGCTGAATTGTCGTGGAACCTTATTATACTTTCTCACACCTCCGGTCTAAACTTTAAACTGTTGTAAACGGTAAATCTGATATAAGTGTTATGCACATCAAAATTTCCAGAAAAATATTGTCTATTTGAAAAACAAAAGCCCGTATTTTTTAATGTTGTCGGTATTTAAGAAAATCGTTATCGGTATTTCCTGTAGATTTTTTAATAACTGAGCAAAACCAAAAAAACAAAAATCGTAGAACGGACAGGAAAAATTACGGAAAGATTAATTTTATAATTTTAATTTTTTTTTTTCTATTATTAAATGAATATCTAAAAAAAATATATTATGGTAGGGGAAACCGCGTAGTTAAAAATTCGATTAAATTTGCCATTGAAAAAAATGCCTTAACGTTGTGATATTCAGTTAACAATTTGTCTTATGGCAATGATCAGCGTTTAACGGAATAGCAGTCAGAATTATTTTCTATAATAATATTTCGCTACTGGAGAACAAAAATTAAATTTTATGTTATTACTACCGTTAAATATACACTAGATAAAACTTTTTAAGGACTGCGAATTAAAATATAAAACAACCTGAAGTGAGTACCTATCTATCAATCGTAATATTTTACATATTCGTGTTTTATTTAACTGCACTACAACCGTGAATGGAAATTCAATTTTTCTGACACATTTGTACTAATGTACACTGTACTAATGTTAGATTCTGGGCGTAGAGAGGAATGTATTGGTTTTTATTATAATGTGTATTTGTCTTGTGTCTACAATCAATTTTTCATCCAGAAATCTTGCTTCAATTATAAAATAACAAGTGGCCATTTTTAATTTGATTTCCGGAAGATTTCAAAATAACCAGGAAAACTGATTTTCTACCAAAATTATTGCTCTTATCAAAAAATGCCAATAAACGTTTTTGTTGTATATTTTATCTAGTTGTTTATACATTTTTCGATTTTTCAAGTGGTTTTCATTGAAATTGGGAACAAGTGGAAAAAGAGGTGAAATAAAAATTGTCAAATAAACATTGCTATGAATTCTTTATTTGAAATTGTTCCGAATTTTCATATCTACCAGAATCAATTCTCCAGATTTAAGATTTACTTTTTTTGAGAAATAGTTATCGTTTTATTTTCCGTTTAATTTTTTCAGTAATTTGACTAAACGGGGAAAACCAAATATTTTCAAAATGTGTTTTTTTTTTTCGTTATTCGGGAAAAATATTAGGGAAAGCCTGACAATATCACAAAAAATTAATATTAATATTTTCTTTACGTGATTAAATTCATTTAACGTTTAGCACTTTTTCTGAAAGGAAATCTGACTGTGTCGGTACTTAAGGGAAACTTTTTTGGATTTTCACGGCTGTGTTTATAAAAATAGGAAAAACTGGGAATAACCGTTAAAAAACTCTACTCAAATGTAATTTTTTTGCGTTGGTGTAATTTTTTGATTTTGCAAAGTGTGTTCAAAATAATTGGTAATGACCTGAAAGAATGATATAGGTAAAACCGCAAATATGGCATTATCGTTTTCATTGTTTTTTAATTTTTTAACTTATGTTTTCTATCAGAAATATTGCTCCAATTAAAAATGACGAATGATCGATTTTATTTCTCTTTAATTAATGTACAACAACCGACAGATAAAATCGTTTTTCAATATCTAAAATATTTTTCATAATTATTGAGAAAAACCAAAAAAGTCGAAAAATACGATTTTTTTTTTACAAATTATGTTGCAATGATTTCCTTATTTACAATATGTACAGCTTATGTTTTCCACTTTAAATATTACTTTAATAAAAAAATTACAAAAGATTTATTTCGTTGTATTTTCAATCCTGTTGGTGGCCAAGAATGTCTTTTTTAGTTTTTTTTTTTTTTTTGTTAGCGATTTTCTTTTCCTTTGCTCAATAAGCAAAACTAGAAATAACCGGATATTATACAAAAATAATTATTTTTATAATTTGAAATTTTTTTTTTTTTATTTAATTTTAATTTTTTGTAAATAATATTTATAGAGGCATTAAAATTTAACAGAAAACTTACAATTTTGAGCCATTTATGAATATTGTATGTTTCCTAGTTGTTTGAGTCGTTTGGTGGTTACAGTGTAGGTATGATTGTTTAACAAATAGAATTTCTTGAAAATATAATATGGGGTTAATTATAACTTGTACTTAGCGGTCCTAGAAAATAATTTAGTGTTTTATTTATTGTTTTTTTTTTTCATTTCTGAGCGGAGCGCGAAATGTATTGATTTTTTTTTATACTTTGTACAAAAAATTTTACCAGCAATTTTACTCTGATATATCCAGTGAAGCACCTTCTTTGAATGGAAGTTAATCTTTTTGATACTTTGGATTTTCTCAAGGGTTTGCATAATAAATGGGAAAATGTACGAAAATAATATATTATCTTCAATTTCGTTGTTTTGTTATAGTTCGTTTTAAATTATTAATATAGACTTAATTTGAACAGAAAACTTATATTTTCATTTTCTAGACGTGGAAAATCTTGTATCGGTATAAAGTTTAAAATATAAACAATTATGATGGTAAAAAATCGTTCATCTATATACGCAAAAAATACTTAATTTACTATATTTATATTTAAGGTAAACAATTAAATACTTTTGTGTTCAAAAAAACACTTCTGGTGAACTTCAAATATTTCATTATCCTCAAAACTGATAAATATATGTAAAAAAAAAACCAACGAACACACTTTATAATAATAATAAACAAATAATGTATTTTCTTATCATATTTGTAAATTATATTGCAAATATTTTATTAAATTTTTTTTAAATTTCTATGTATAGATATTCTAGACCAAGAGATAAACTTTAAATTATGTATACAAGTGGAAAGAAGAAGAGGAAGTGAGCAGCATAAACTTTCACTATCGTGTCCGGCAATATAATAATTACAATGACAATGTTTTAATATCAAATTCGCACAAAAACTTGTTTCCGGTCTGTCGCTAGAATGTGATTGTTAATATTATAATGTATATTTTTTTCCCTGTTATTTTAAAAATATATACATTTCTGAGCATATTAGATCGCGAAAATAGAATCGAATGAATGTGAGAATTTGTCGTGATTTTTTTCGTGTTTGCTAAATAAATATTTGATTAAGCTACGTCCATCAAGTTGATACCGGCATATTTTACTACAATTTCAAGAATTAGATGGTGATTTTGCTACATTTCGCTAGGGCACTTTCAGATTTTGATAATAACTGTTTTTGTCTACAGATCGGAAAAAACGTGCCAGTGCTAGGTTGACGGAGCACCAGCATTTTCTTTGAATGACTTCAGATTATAATCAAAACACTCGTACGATTTGCTATATTTTGCTGCGGTATTTTCAGATATTCCTTATACTTCTTTGTTTTCCCAGAATCCACGAAAAACAAAAATGACCCTCTACCGGCACTCTCTCCGATTGTCTTCAAATGCACGATGATAAAAATTCATACGTTTCTAACAAAAATAACCTATTTTATTAATCAAACATGAAAATTCCCTACAGATTCGGTTTTTGATTGTAATTGTTTACCGCGGCTTTAATTTAATTTTTATTTATTTTATTACAAAACGGGTCATGACCCGAAAAATATAAAATTGTATACAAAATTATAATAACAAGAAAGTACATATAAATTACGTTAGCATAAGGACATTGTTACAATTGATATTGAGAAAAATAAAACGATGGGTCCTCATTAGCAATACGCATCATTCTATTCACCAATAAACATCGGTCTATTCTGAGAGTAATTCGTGGTGCACAGAAGAATGATAAACGGGTAAGCAGCTCGGGATTTTTAAACTAAGCTGACTTAACAATACAGGACATTCGGTAGAGCCATTTGTGAGGTTACATAGGAACACTTTGTTAGCAGATGTCCGTCTATCGGCTAGGATTGTTAATCCAAGCCGCTTAAGTACTCGATCATACTCATGGGGTATGTGGTCAATCTGAAGTACCATAGCAGCAATTTACGCTGTACCCTTTCTAACTGGTTCATGCCGCTCGCAGTAGACGGGTCCCAAATAACAACACCGTACTCTAGGATAAACCTGACAAGTGCACGGAATAATTAGCTTTAAGTGGCGAGATCAAATTAAATTCCAAGGAGGTCTTTTTTTATGAAACCAAATGTTTTTAGAATCTTGCAGCAGGATTTTTCAATATGATCGTGAAATGTTAGTTCCCGATCAAGAGTAACACCTATTTTCAGCATATAAACTAAGATTACTGAATCATAAACTTACTATGCTTGCTACTTACAATTGTGGCTTACCAACTGTTTAATTTTTCGACCAGCTTTTTGTGATTTATTTATTTTAATAAAATATAATATTCAAGTATATTTTTATGGCTTGTTGCAAGAAGGTCCAATGTCACACTTTGCTATTGTTGGCGGAGATAGTAAAGTAGGGGATTTTGTGTAAAGTTTTTAGTTCTATTGTTTATATGTTTGATTAAATTATTATTAGTTTTAAATGCGATTTTTATATTATTTTTATTGTTGTTCAAAATTCTAGGGACTCTGTTGTTTCATACAATAGTTAACAACATTATTTGGAGAGTTGTGTATTTTTTTTTTTTTTATACGAAAAATGTTTGTATGCATTTTTTTAATAGTATTTAAATTGAAATTATTTCTATGGGTTATATTATAGATAATATTGAGTTCGTGTTGATAATTATGTTTATTTAATGAAATAAGTTCAAGCCTAGAGAATATCGAATTAAAAAATATTATTTTTTGATAATAAGAATGATTAGAATCGTGTGGTATTACAACATCAGTCTGTGTAGATTTTTTGGTAAAATGACCAATTTGTATAATTTTTTTTTTCTATGTATTCTTTCATTTAATTTTGTATATTTATTCGCGTTTTACATATTGACTGTGATATACCTGATGATGAATTTTTAATTCGAAACCGGTCGTACAATACACTTAACATAATACTCCAGGTGATTTATTCATTCATTTTTTTATTTTTAATTCCATGTACACATTTTTTATTTACATATTTATCAACAAGTATTAACCATTTTAATAATTTTGTTTTTATTTTACTATTTTATTATTTGTAATTATTATTGATTTCAATGTATTGGTTTTTCAATGATATTTAGTTTTTTTTTTATGTAAACACTTTTCACTTTAAACACCAGAAAGCTTACTTCGACTATCAAGTATCAAGTATAGCACCTTTTCTAAAAGGGAATATTCTCAGGGTGGTACTTGAAAGAAATCATTTTTTGAAATTGTCATTAATATTCGAGATAATGAGGAAAACCTGATTTTTTTAGGTTAAAAAAGATTGAAAGATTAAAAATAAGGTTGTTATTGGCAATCGTTTTTATTTATTTTTTGTTGTTATTAAGTTTTTAATCTTTTTAAACAATCATTGTTGTCATGGAAACGCACCTTGTAATAATTTTACCATAATATTATATATATATATATAAATATATTGTTGACAAAGCAACACTATTACTCGAACTCCGTTCAGAATCGTTTTTTCGTTAGCAATGGTTATTCGTTGTGTGCAGATATACATCGAATTTCTCCTCTACCTTCCCAACTTCTCACCTACAACAGTGGCCCGCTCTCGTGCGAAGTATGTCCGTCATTGTTTTGTTGTTGTCAACTCAATATCTAAAACGAAATATTATGGTAGGGGAAACAGCGCGATAAAACATTCGATAACATTGGACATTGAAACAAATGAACTAATGCTGTCAATTCGATTAATATTTAGTTTAATAGCAATGATCAGTGTTTAACGAAATAGGAGTGAGCATTTTTTTATGATAATGTCTTCAGCAGCCGTGGGAAAAAAAAATTAAATTGCGTGTTATTACATTATACGTTACACAATCTTAAAAAAACAAACTGTGAATTAAAATACAAAACAACCTGAAGTGAGTAAACCCATTATATTATCATCCAATAACCTGTCATCTATTAATCATAATGTTATTATCTATTACTGTTGTACGTAACTGCACTAAAACTATGAACGGAATTTACGTTTTTCCGATAAACTTGTGTAACAGACTGTTCGTTGTTTGCGTAGTAATATTAGATTTTGAGCGTAACGGGGAATATATTGATTTTACTATAATGCGTTTTAGACTCGGAACGTTTAGCGAGGGATCTTTTGTTTGTGTTTATTCAGATGTGTAGGGTATAGTAACTTTTCTGAAAGGTAATTTTGTCTTATTGGTGCATTAAAGTGGCCAAGTTTTCGAAATAATTATAACTTTATTATATATTATAAGGGAAAAATATTGGTAAAAAGGCAAATATTTACGAAGCGCTGTGACGTCGCTGTTTTCATTGTTTTTAATTTTTGCAACTTAAGTTTTCTACCAGAAACATTACTCAAATCAAAAAATTACCAGATATCGATATTATTCATTTTAATGTAAAGCCACTGACAAAGAATATTGGTTTTTGATATTAAAAATACTTGAGAAAAAACGATGTGATGCAACGATTTCTTTATTTATAAATGTTTACGGTTTAAATTTTCTACCGTAAACATTTCTTTAATTTTCTGGTATTTTTTGTTATAATTGGGAAAATGAAAAATGAAAACTAACAAATTTACAGCGTTATGATTTCATTATTTTAAACGTTTACGCTCTACGTTTTCTACTGGAAATATTGCTTCGATAAAAAAAATTACGAGTTATCATTTTTGTTGAATTTTTAATCTGGTTGGGGACAAAGAAAGTTGTTTTTCAATTTTTTTTTTTTTTTGTAGTTTTTTTATGATTGAGAAAACTCTGTAAATATATATAAAATACAAAAAGAATGCTTTTTTTATTTGCAATTTTGTTTTTTTTTTGTTGTAATTCATTTGGAAACATTGGAAGAGAACTGAATTTGGACAAAAAACTTATATTTGCCTTTTCTAAAATTTTTTCATTTTCAAATTTTCGAAACATTTAAGCCATTTTCGGACCATTTAATAGACATGTTAATTTGTCGAGTTTTTTCCGTAATTTTTATTCGGTAAGTACTCTGTTGATAAGTGTTAGATCATACAGAAATTCTTGAAAATTTAACAGGGGGTTTTTTATAAATTGTAATTACTGGTGAGTTAGAAAAATTTGAATATAATATAGCATACATATTTTTTTATAAGGATTTGAATAGCAAATCTTGACGAAAATGGTAAATATTACAACCTTTTATAACATTTTGTACATACATTAATGAACGCCGTTCAGGATCGTTTTTTGTTGATATACATTTAATTTCCCTTTGTATCCTACTTTCCTAGCTTCTCGCGCACAAAATACATCACACACCAGAAGTAGTTTCAAATCTTTTATTTAATTACCACACCCATCAAAAATATACACTGTCGTGTACCCATTCAGATAAAATTATTTTTAAACAACATCGCAAACCAGTAACACCTACAGACCTACATCGGTATAAAGTGTAAAAGTATATTATTTCAGCGTACCTACTATAGTTACGTATATAAATATTATTAAATAGTAACAAAGATATAATCACTCATGATCAATTGTATTGTTCAACTACACGCACAAAATACTTAATTTTCTTATTTTTTCGAATGTAAAAATTGAATATTTAAGTTTTGGATAATACACTTCTCGTAAACTTAAAATATTTAATTCTATTCAAAACAAACATAATACGTCGAAAAAGCGAACGAATAAATTGTATAACAATAATAAAAATCCTCATTTCAATAATGTGAGATTGTTCATCATATTTGTAAATTTTATTGCCAATATTTTCGTTCCGTATCCGTTTTGGAATTTCTGCATAGAGATAAAACGTAAATTTAGTATAAAAGTAAAATAGAGGAAGAGGATGTGAACAACGCGAACCTCCGTTATCATGTCCGTCGATAAAATAATAACAACCGTAATGTTCGGATATCACATTCGCCACCACAAAAGCTTGTTTCCGTTCTGTCGCCACAACTAGGACGTCATCGTTAATATTATATATTGTATGTTATTCAATGCGCGATAAAATAATTAAATTAAAAAAAAAACATACTATGAGCAGATTAGTAGTCGCCGGTCGGCGGGAAAAATGTCAACCAAACTGTCGCGGTTTTTTTCGTGTCGAGTTTGTAATTGCAACGAGCTCAGACGTCCCAGGAAGAATGGGTTCAGTCGGGCGGTCATATTACCAACAATAAGTTCGCCCACAATAACTACACGATAATATTATCGGATACGTTCTACGCGCATTCCTATTTGGAAAGAAAACACTTTCAATAGGTACGTAATTTACCGGAAATGTCGATAATATTGTACAACGCTGTTTTAGAACGACAGTTCGAAACTCAGGCCGATTCAGTAGAGCTCTGAGCTATTGACTCGCGCATGCAGTTTATCACACTTCCCGTACCTCTTGTACATGACTGGAAAAAAATGAAGCGAAATTCCAGTATACATAATTATCACCGGTCCGCGTTAAAAGTATCACCACGCCAGCGATCAGGTTTACGATCGCAACACGAGCGACATTATAATCATAGTATAATGTACCAAAACGGTACTTAAGTAGTGTCATATCATGTTTTGCGTTATTCTTAATTTCGTGGTTATATACAATAATATTATTGCGAATTAATTTCGTTACATAACCGACAGTTGTATTGTTGAAGACCAAAGTGTCAAAACCACACTTTTCTACGGAAAATTAATTTTGAACGGCGTTTTTCTTTTTTCTTTTTTTTTTTTTTTTTTTAAAAAAAAACACTCTATATTTAGGCGCAACTAGATCAAAAAATGACATCCTGGGTGCGTCAACTAGAAAAAATTACCTTTCACGCAAAATTAAAATGTCTATAAATAGCTCAAAAATCACTCACATATTCTGACAATTTTACCAAGTCTATAAAAAGTAAATATATGTTTTCTGTTAATATTTTCAGTCTCTACGAATAGTTTAACCTGTACTACAACGAAAAAACAAAATTTAAAATAATAATAGAAATATTTTCGTAAACTTTTCAGTTTTTTTTTCTTTTACGTATATTTCGGTTTTTCCCAATTATAATAAAACTACAGAGAAATTCAAAAACTGAATAACTGACTCATGAACTAGACTAAAAATGCAATAAAAAATCTCTCTTGTCGTTTATCTATCGGAGCAATATTTATGGTAGAAAACATAAGCCGTATACAAATTTTACAAATTTAAAATAATGAAATCGTTGTGCCGTTATTTGAAGAAAAACCGTATATTTCGTCTTTTTTGGTTTTTCATAATTATTATGAAAAATACTTTAGATTTAAAAAAAAAAAACGACATTCTCTGTCAGTGACCACGTGCTGAAAGTAACAAAATCGGTCTCCAGTAATTTATTGATTGGAGTAACTTTTTGGTAGAAAACATAATATAAACATACTAAATAATTAAACCAGGACTTTACGTTGCCGTGAATATTAATAATTTTTAATTTTTGTGTTTTTCCAAATTATTTCAAAATATCCTTGGAAAATCAAAACATGCAAAAAAAATAACCTTTTAGAAAAGATTCTACTATCTATTCTTTGGAGCAAGTTTTCTGATAGAAAAGTTGTTCACAACCAAAAAAATTAAAAATAAAACATTCAACAACACACATAATAACGTAAAACCAATAGATCCCTTGCTACGTTCCGAATCTAAGAACTGACAAGTTAATTAAATTATTCACAGTATTTTTTTTTTTTTGATTGCAATGATCCATCGTCGCTTGCGTTTTCGGTACATTTATATAAACTGAATAATCCTGAATCGTATACTTTCTCTGTTTGCTGCCTACAGCAGTGGCTTACCCGAGGTTTGATGTTTTGTCCAGCTTTTTGTATTTTATTTATTTTAATATAATGCAATATTCAAATGTATATTTTGTATTTGTAGGTTTGTTTTTATAGAACCGTACGGTATTCAAAATGGTTGGTTTCGGTAATAATGAACTGTTGTATTTTAAACGCTTCTCGATCGACCAGTGTTTACGCATAGCCATGGTTTTAATGGTACGTGAATACACACATTAAGATTTTTTTTAAAAAAATACTATATAATATAAACGCTAATACGAGAAAGACAATAATGCTAATCAGCAATTTGATACGGAACCCTCAGTTGAATATGTTTTTGCCTACAGCCATGGAATAGTTCATGTGATAAATAACGCAAAAACTTAAAATTACTGTACACAAATAACATTTGAATAATTATTGCAAACATACGCTTCGTATATTAAAACTAACACGACATTAAAACATATCGTAATTCAGTTTTTGTGTGCAGATACCATGCGTTTATTTTTAATATTGGTTTTGTAAAAAATTTGTTTAAAAGTTTACGGTCGGCAAAATGTGGTCATTTTGCATGGAATTTGAATTTAAACTTAGCATTTCATAGATTTACATCCAATGGAAAATTGCCGGTTTCTTAAAATAATTGCACACAGACAAATATGCATCTAAATAGAACAACTGTAGATTGAATAGATTATTATTATTGTTTTTGGGAAAAAATGAGCATAGAGATGTGTAATTGTAGACACAACGGTTGTTTTACAAATGTGTAAGGTTTATGACCGGTAACCCTGTTATATTTTTATAATAACATGATATAAATTTATGTTTCGATTGCATGTCGTGGTCAAAATAAACTTCAAATGGGCGATTCTGGATAATTCATTATGATGTTTTTGTAAAAAAAAAAAATACCATAACGCTGTAATAACTATTATATTGATTAATATGGGGCAAAGGTGAGACTGAGGGCATTCGTTTCGCCACATTTCAATTGACTTTCTCGCATTATATTTTACAGTATTTAATGTAACACACTAAACTAAATAATTAGACGGTTTTAAAGGGCTTAAGTGAATAAAGTTTACTTTATATAGGAGAGATAAAAAAAAATAGGCTGTCTTAGGATAATGGGGACGGGCGCAGCCACTGTTATAGGAATGTGGTTGGGAAGGTTGTAGCAGGGGAAATCAATGTACATGTGTGCACAACGATTAACCATTGCTAACAAAAAACGATTCTGAGCGGAGCTCGCAGTTGATAGTGTGGCTTTGTCAACAGTATATATGTCATATTATGGTAGGATAATTGCATATGCATTAAATATTTTATACAACCGTATTTTTTTTAATATTGAACCTATTTTTCCGTTCTTCCTACATTATTCCCGGATTTCCCGTGTTTTTAAACGGTTGAGAAAACCCCTGGGAATTTAAAAAAATTACCTCCCGAAGGCCAAAAATCTCTCCCCGGTCAGATTTCTTTTCAAAAAAAAATGCTATCATTGTAAACCGGAAAAAAATTCCTAGTAGAAAAGTTGTTGACGGAAAAAAAATAAATGTAATACAAACATCGTTTTAAAACCTTATTATTTCTCGCTCCGCCTGAATCTAAAATCACTTAGACATTCGCCAGCCGGTATTATGACATCATTGCGTTCTCACTCCGAATTTATTGGTTTACATTAGAAACGAATAACAAAACGCATTACATATTGTTTTAATTCAAAAAAAAAAAAAAAAAACAAAAACCGAATCTGCTAAATTTCAGCGTGGCTCCGCGCTCGATTCCGTTTGAAATTCCGTACGCAACGTTGACGCGTATCGCGGTATAAGCCGAAAATGGCCAATGCTCAAACACTCAAGCCCTTTACCCATAAAAATCGTCCGATTAATCATAACGGTGCAATAATACGGTAATTTGAACGTTACACTATTGTATAACAGATGTTTTCCCGTGCAACGGGTGACGGTTCGTCGGAACCGCGATCGGTCGATTGCTCGCTGTTGAGGACGTGCGCGAGATGCGCAGCACAGCCGTGCGATTGGTCGATGGAAAGGCAGACGTGCGCGAACCGGTCGGCGAACGAACGGAAAACGATCGGTTTGACGGTGCGCGACGAATCGCACTGTCCGCGTTTCTCGTCGGTCAGGAAGTCGGCGTTCGTGAACGTGCCCTTTTACAACGCAGTGGACATATTGAACGACACGATAGGCTTCGTTTCGATGATCAACAAAACGAAAATCATTTGCTGTTTGGATAGATGCATCGGAGCGGTGGTGCAAAAAAACAAAATCGTCTGTAGGTCGGTTAAGAACGCCTCGTTGGACATCTTCACGGAAAACAAGAGACCGTTGCAGTACGATTTCTACGTAACGTTCAACAACGTAACGCTCAGGTTCGACAACAGCGCCGACTATTATTTCGCCGTTTACGATCACGACTGCGGCGACGCGGCCGACGCAGACTGCGCGGTGTGCCTGTGGACCGACAACGAGTACATGCACTATTTGAAATTGTGTTCGAGCCGCAACCGGTGCACGGGCCCGTATAAATACTACAAAAAGAAATACGCCGACGATTACAGGAAAAGAGTCCCGTCCGCCGCCGCCAATCAGACGGTCCGTGTGGCGTGTCCGGACGTCATAAGGGTCCGGGCGGTCGAACCGCTGCGCGCGTCGATCGCGGGCGACGCGACAGTGACGATCGCCGTAGTCAACCACAGGGTTCTGGCCGAAAACCAAACCGTAGTCGTGACCGTGGCCGGCCGCAACTGCAACGGCCCGAAGACGGAGGGCGACGAAACCATTGTCTGTACCGTCGCGGGCACGCCGTCCGAGCCCGAGGTCGAAGGCCCGGCGGTCGTCAGGTACGGTTCGTCGCCAACCTTGATCGTGACGTCGCCGCAAACCGTCAAATTCGTCCGTCCCGCCGTCACAGACGTCCGTCCGGCATACGGCCCGCTGGAGGGCGGTTCCCTGTTGACCGTGAGCGGCGAATTCCTAGACGCCGGCGCCGCCGCCCGGGTGTCCATTGGCAACGTTTCCGCCTGCGAGCTGACCGGACCGCGGTCCGGGAACGTCATCACGTGCACGACGGGCCCGGGCCGTGTCGCCGCCGCCGGTTTGATAGAAGTGGAATTCGACGGCCGGTACTTTTCCGTCCACCGCGGTCCGGGAACGAAAACGTTCGAATACGTGGACGGCCCGAGACTGGAGCCGGGGCAACGACTCGAGGGGATCGCTTCCGGCGGCACAAACATCACGGTGACGGGGTCAAATTTTCGCAGTACGCACACAACGTATTACGTGTGCGTGTACAACACCGCGGGCCGTGTGTGCGGACCCGGTTGCCACGTAATAACGCAAGTGTCCATGCGGTGCCAGCTGCCGAAGTTCGACTGGGAAAAATCCCTATTGGCGCACCCGCTCAAATTGATTGTCGAATTGTCAACGAAATTCTCGGCCGAACAAACGGAGTTCTGGTTCCGCGAAACACGTCTGCCCGAAATCGAAATACACCCCGACCCGGTATTCGCGGATTTCGAATTGAACGTTAGAAACGATAGTCTCGCGGTGTTGAAGATAAACGGCCGCGGCCTGGGCCGCGGTTTCACTGTCGATGAATTGGACGTGCGATTCCAGCGAAACCCCGCGGACAGGCCGTGTAAGTACGTGACGATGTCCCGAATCGATTTGTTGTGTTTTCCGCCTCGCCCGGCGGACGTGCTTCGGAACCTTACGCGGCTAGGCATCGTGGTCACTGTCGGCGGCAGTGTGTCGCACGTGCACGAGAAGCGCACCCCTCCGTACGGCGACTACACGCCTACCACTCAAAATGGTTACCGCCATCACCGTCCCACGCCTCACGGTGACGAATACCGGTCTACCTTCAACAATCCCGTAACTCACAATGACGAACGGTTCTATCGCCATACCGCGCCCGACGATGACGATTACCAGTCCACCCCTCACCATCGTGACCCCCATTCCACACTTCGCGACGACGGCTTTCGCGGAACCCCTAAAAAAAATGACCTCCGTTCCGACCTTGGAATCTGGATCTTGACGTTGGTTGTAATAACGTTATTATTTACAGGCGGCATACTAATACTGTGTAATTTAAAAAACATGCACAGATCGTTCACTCCGACGGCAACCGCATTACAACCAATGCGAAAATCATAAATAAACTGAATTGTACAGCTCAAACGTAACTATTCTACCGGTGGTTTTACAAAAACTGATTTTAATGGTCGAATAGAACTTTCAAAACACGTTGTAAATCAATTAATATAATCGATATTTATAATTTATTTTACACCGTTTTATAATATGTGTACAGCAAGCTGTAGCGTTTTAATGATAAATATGCGTAAATATATTTTCGTATTGTGTAATTACCACTGATTTCAATATATTGGTTTTACTATGTTTTTTTTTTTTTATGCCGTGTACATAATTACTACCAGAAATCTCAACGCGGTTTACGATTGTAGCGAATTTTCTGAAAGAAAATAATATGTAGTGTTGTTGTTGTTATTGTTATTTCGATGCAATTTTTTGATTTTTCAAACGGCTTTCAGAACAATTAGAAAAAACCGGAAATTTCCCGAACATAATGCTTTATCATTTAATATTTTTTTTTTTTTTTAATGTAATTCAATTAAAAATATTCATTGAGACTTGAAATCTAAAATGAAAACTTATATTCGCTTTTTTTAATCGTGATAATATTATTAAAACATTTGAGACACATTTGAGGTAAAAATGGATATTTTAATTTTGCGAGTTTTTCACATAATAATTATTTGGTAGGTAATTAGTGAACAAAATTTTTAGAGCAAACCAAAATACTTAAAAATTGAAACGGGAGATTCATTGTTAGCCGTACTTTGTGGTAAAAAAAAAAAAAAAAAAATTTACGTATTAAATAATTGCTTTTATAAGAATTTTTATATCAAATTTTGACGAAAATCGTGAAGATTCCGGGCTTTCAAAACATGTATAAATTTGATACCAATGTGAATGCATGTAGAACCGAACTTTGCTCCAAACAGTTTTTCATTAACAATGGTTTATCGTTGCTTACAGGTATAAATGAAATAAATTATTATGTATCCTACATTTCCGAGTTCCCACGTACAACAGTGGCACGCCCGTCTAATGTATGAACTTTTGTTTTTTTTATAAGCGTACATAGGTAATAGATATGCATGGAATTATTATACATAATTTCTTTCATAATGGAAAAATAATTAGTACTTCTATAAAAACACAAAAAGTGAACCTTTAACAGTAGTTCAAGGTAACTAATGGAAATTTTCTTGGGGTGGCCATATTTTATTTTATTAAGTAATGTTTCTAGTGGAAAAGTTTGCACAACAAATCGAAGGGTGTGTTTCGATTAAAATAGTCCGAACGAGCAATTCTACCAGAAATGTTGAACATAGTATAAAAAAAAAAAAAAAAAAAAAAAATAATAATCCATTACTATCTCAATATCAAAGAAATACATTGCAATTACAAATATTATGCACAAAATATTAATTTGAGTTCACACGAATTATTTTATTTACACGATTACATTTATATAATATTTGTATGCATATTTATGTATAGATTTTATATTTAATTAATTATATAATATATTTTGTACGTTTCATTTTATTACCGGAAAATTCGTCATAGGCATAAAGATAAACATAAAAAAAAAAAATCAAAATATAAAGAATTATTTTCGAGTAAACCGCGTAGATTTTTGCTAAGATATTGTTAAACGAAGAAATAAATGTATTGCGAATTTTTCGTTTTTTTTTTTTTTTTTAAATTGTTGTAACTCAATTCACCGAACATTATGATTATAGATATTAAAGTGAAACAGAAATCTACGACTGATCCGCGTTGACTTGCTTATGGTGATATCTATGATAGAACCATATACAAAATAGCCGATTAAATCAACCAGAAATTAAACACCACAATGTTTGTATCGAAACGTCAATGTAAAAATGAATACTATTGGAATAATCAATCAGCTTTAAATTGGTTTTTCGGTGTAATTACCTTGGTTAGTACAAACAATCGAAAGATTATAGCGTAAGATAAAACAATAATGACTTGTGCATTGTAAACATTTATATTTAGGACTTATAGGACTCGTCAGAATAGTGTGTACACAAACCACATGCGTAACTTTCACACCTCTTCATGTCAAGCAATCCGAACGAAGATATTCTCCAATGTGCAAGCCACTATCATTATGTCCAAATCGCTTTTAAAAAGTTATAGTTCAAATTGCATGTCTCTACCCAGTTCTAATTTCTTATTGTAAATTTTCTTCACGTATTTTTCTTATTATTATTTATCAAACAGAATAAAAATTATAATGCACACTTATTTAAAATACTTGCTTTTGTTTCCTTTATCCTGTGTACGATTAAATAATTTTAAAAAATCGTTATATTTTTTACAGTTCCTATGGTGTATAGTGCCTAGCTACCCGTTTAATTGCTCAGACTACACTTTTTGCGAGGCGTGCATTGAATGATTTAATTGCAAATGGAATTTGGCTGTACAAAAATGCATATTATCTCACGAGTCAACAGTAATATACGAAACAATTGTATTTTATTCACACCATTTGTCCAAAGTTGTTGGTTATTGAAAACTTCGCTATTAGCGAAACACCGTATTCATATTAGATTCGAATATCAAACGTCTCTTATCCTCTGTTAAACTCGTTCTCGAAAAAAAATTGATATTGCATGTAACTTTACGGGAGAGGATTTCAGAGCCGTGACTTATGGTTCCGTAGAGTATACCAGGACTCCCTGCCTGATTCCCTTAATCGAATGCGGAACCCTGTGCGTGGGTTACACTGCCGACGCCAGCCCAGTGTACGCCAGTTTCGAGACGACAAACGACTCGGCGGTGATATACGGCTGGGCGGTGAAGGAAGACCGTCGCCCAATCGGCTACCGGGTCGAAGACGTGACCGTCCGATTACCGAATCAGAAGGAGGTAGCGGATGTGCCGGACGCGGAAATAAGTTGTCTCGTTATTACGGTCTCTCCGCATCGGGTCGTTGGCAAATCTGACTCCTTATCTGGATCACTGGACGCCGTGCGAACCGTTGAAGTCACTGTTGGCTCTTTCCCATGCCGTGTCCACAGAAAGCCCGTCCAGCACTCGTCGGGACCGTCTACCGTATGTCATGTCGTTATCGCCATTTCTACGCTGTCTCTTTTTGCTGGTATCATTTTCTTGTGTGTGTTCTGGTTGAAAACGACGAAACGGTATACCATAAAAACGGACCCGGTCGTTGATTACCACCGGCCATCACAATGTGTTACGAACCTTACTGAGCCGAAATCGGACGTAGTAGACATACGGGACGTGATTAAAAACAACGATCTGTAATATCAAAAATTGTTTAAAAAAAATTACTTTTTATTGACAGGTGGAGCTCCTTACAATGAATTAAATGTAATTTAGACTTTTAATAACCAATCGTTACAATTTTCACTGTTAAATTTTTAATTTTACTTATGTTGAATCTATAGTGTGTTTAAATATTTAGCTAATTTTAATTTATTTTAAAGTTTTCCTCAGAATGAATGTTTCGTTTCATAGAAATTATTAACTTATAATTTGTATTTAATATGCAAATAAAATATACGAATAAAATAACAAATAAGCAGCCGTGGTGATAAACGGCTTGGAATCCAAGAGAGACAACTACTCTTTCAGCTACACAATCGAAGACGTAACCGTCCGATTATAGAAGCAAGAGAAGGAGGTGATCAACGCAGAACTACGTTGCCTAGTGACTTCAGAATCTCCTCGTCGGATAGTTGGCAAATCTGACTAGCCAACTGAATCACTGGACGTCGTGCAAACCGTCTTAGTAACTGTAGGCGCTTTTTCGTGCCGTTTACACAGGAAGGAGTTATTTTTAGAGCTATTTAATTTTAATTTCGCTAGTTTCCTACGTAATTTTTTTTGTGGTAGGTAAGTTAAATGGATAAAATGTATGAAATTGTTGGATAAAATCTGTGGAAAAAATTGTTAGACTACAAAAAAATGCTTGAAAATTAAATTCATCAAAAAATGCTGTGATAATATGTGTTGATTGATCGGATGATGGAACATTCGTTGTTGTATTGGCGTAAGTAGATTTTCATTTCAACCGGGAACTTAGGTGGCCAAAATAAAATTTGATGAAAATCGTGAATATTACAGCCTTTCAAAACATGTATAACCGAATTTCGCTCCGAATTGTTTATCGTTAATTACAGTTATATGTAAAACAACTTTGTGTATCCTACCTTTCCAACTTCCCATCTACAACAGTAACACTCCCGGCTCCAGTATCAGCTCTTTTTTATTATTATTTTTTTTTTTTTTTTTTGCTCTAAATAAATAAACGTTTTCGCCGATATATCCGTTCACCGAAAACGATTCGCCGAATCGCCATTCACTAAAATGACCAGATACCAATTTTTAAGCATGTGGGTACCTAATGGAAGACCTGCACCCTGAAGAGGACAGACCTCTTCGAAAGCCCCGTTTTAGACGGTAAGAAGTGATGAAGGGAGGGAGACGTGGAATCTCTAAATCACTATAGCAGTCACGCTGAAAATTTTAATCCTAGCGGTGGATAACACTAAGAAGGCGATATAAACGACGGTAAAAAGACGTTTTCACGAGGACAAAGGAAATACCTACGGCAGTATATTTAAATATTTATATGTGTATAAATGTATGTGTAATTTTCAAAACGATTTCCCGAATAATCGTTATTTTCGTAACCAACCATCGTTTAAAATATATACATGCGTGTATATTTAATCAATGATAGTACAAATAGATACTAATCAAATTAATTACCGGTTACAATATATGTTATTATATTATTTAATTCAACCGTAATAATATTATTGTATGAATAAAATAATGTCCGTTATAATTGTTAATCCGTAACAATTATAAAAGAAATAAAATCTTGACGATAACGTCATTTTATTGAACAGACACGAATTAAACAAATAATAAAGATGCGTATACAATACACATACATGTGTTATATATAACATTACAATTCGAATCTAATAGTCTATTTCCCGCGAGCAAAACCAACAGTGATATGCCCGTGCTCAAAGCAGTACCTACCTATTGTGTTAAAGGAGAAATAAACATATCGACATATTATTTTTGAAACGCCACTGTATTTGTTTTACGTTGAACAAAGTTTTTTTTTTTTTTTTTAATATCACGTCGACGCGAAGTTTAATTATTTAGTTGTGTTGAACGCGTAAATAATTTATTTATCTACCCATACATTTTTTAATACGTTCAATTTGTCGATTTTTTATGCAATATTAAAAACCGCAGTGACTGAACAGATGAATACTTTATGTAGATACTATCACAAAATATGAGGTATAATTATTATATTAGAAATTTACAATTTAGTAATATTTAAAAATCTTAAAAGACGTTATCATGGTGGCATTTGCTGTTTCTACCTTTCTAACGTCTAACGGCCAATACAGTAGCGAAAATGTGTACATAAAATTTCAAATACTCAGGCTCCAATATACTAAAAAACACACAATTTTTCACAGATTTACAGACGAAAATATTGACTATATTTTCACAGAGGAATTTTTTTTTAAAATTTTTAATTATATTTAAAATTTCTATTATGAATAGATTATCTAGGAATTAAATACTAAAATGCACTTTGTACAAATATGGTGTTTTCGTCTTTAATATAGTGAGGTCTATTAGAATCAGAATTGGTAAGTAACATACCAGTTAGCTTCAACGTCTATAAAAGGCTAAATATGTGAAACTTTCAGGTTTCTACGATTATTGTTAACCGAATTGCAAAAAAAAACAAAATCGAAAATATTGAAGAACTTATTTCTGTAAGATGTCTCGTTTTTCTTATTTTTTTATTTTCCCAGTTTTTACTGGTTATTGAGAAAATTACAAAAAACGAACTCCTTCTTATAATACACCAACTAGACAAAATATTCTTTCAGAAAAAGATACACTTGAATTTCAGAACAAGATTTCTGGTAGGAAAATAAAAAATCGAAAATAATCAAACTTTTACTACCGTACATTTGACAGTTTTCCTAGTTTTCCCCAAATGTTATTAATATAGTTTATTAATCCCTCACGAAAAAAAAAAATTAATCTTGAAATTTTAAATAAAAACTATTTTATAACATATAGCTGATATTGTCAAAAAACCAGTCGAGATTGATTACAATTCTTTGACATCGCTATTCGCTACACAAATTACGTGTGATTTGATACGTAATATAAATGTACCTTTGACAAATTGGCAACGCTATCATATTATGTATAATATACATACTATGTAAAAATAATTAAATTACAGTTAGTTTTTACTTTTAAGTTATGTTTATACTCGAGTACGTGCTTAAATCAGCGCTTGAAATGAACTACAATGGAATTCCGATTAACATTTTCATAAAGAAAAAAGTTTATCATCACTGTTCCATATACCATATAAACATACTATATGTATTATAGTATTATGTATTATATATATTTAAAAAAAAACTTAAAAAAATATTCGTTACGGTTCAGTGCATTTTTCATTTTTCAACTTTGGTAAAATAGTAAAAAAAAAGTAACATATAGGGGTGGTAAGCTCTTCCCTTACAAGCATATCGTGAAGATGGGCCCCAGGAAATACATATGGTGCAACATGGATAGTTACACGAGTTACGATATTTACAATTAGTTGGTTGGTAACATTTTCAATATTAATTACTGAAAAATATATAATACCTATTATAAATTTATGATTAATCATTTTTCGTTTAGGCACCTAAAATTTAAAAATAAACTGTAATATTATAAATAAATACATTTTTTTCCTATTACGTTGTAAATGTTGTTTTAATAGCATAAATATAAAAGTAAAATTCATGTAAATGAATTCAAATTATTTTCTATTAGTAGGTAAATAATTTTAAACAATTAAAAAAAAAAGATTCATCGACAAATCCCCCTTTTAGACAACCGAATTATGGTTAAACAAAAACAGTAACCATAAACTATCGTGTATGCTTAATAGTTAAATAGCTAGGAGCTTTCGCGATAATTCAATAGTTATTAATGACTAGGTATCATCAAAGAGTTATTGTCACACGGTGATAGTAACTCACCGTGTGAACGCATATAAATATCGTTTTATACTTTACTGCCGTAACGACACAGACGTTTCTATATCTAAATTCACTAAATTATCACTCTTATACATCATCGTGCGCTATACCTGTGATAGTTGCTATTGCGATAGTTGCAGTATAGACTATCTCCACGTGGACCAGGCTTAAGGCGTGCATAAATAATGAATTATTAGGTATATAGCTTACAATATGTCATTAACATTTCCCCTTCGAGTCTAAAAAATTAAAAATATTGTAGGTACCTATATACATTATTCAATATTATTATCTATCTACGTAAATATCAAAACTATTAAAAATGTTAATATTACATCGCAATCCAAAAATATTGAACAGATTATTTTCATGGCCTTATTATTATTATTATTATTATTAATTTAATGTTGCACAAACATAAATTACAGTGAATTAAAAATATATAGGATGGTCTATGCGTTTTTATTATGTTAGATGACTTACGAAAGTGAATAATTATTAAAATAACAATTATCTAAACTATTATTAATTATTACTGAAGAATAATTTATTTTAAATAAGTAGTCTGAAATTAATATATTATACCACTCCAGATTCACTGCAGTACTACTGGAATTAAAATATAATATTATAATTATTATACGTATGGTATACATTAATACGATAACTGCAGCCACTAAAATATTATTAAATGAGTATGATTAATAATTAACAACGGCTACAGTTATATTTTTTAAAATTAATATCCGAAATTAAAATATTAATTTATATGGTCGAGTTGAGATTACAAATATGGATATTCAATTGAAAAACATCGACAAATCTATATTCAAGTACATAAGGCGTGATACTTATTATAATAATATTATGGTATTAAATTTAATTGTCTTCCCCCTCGTCAAATACCGGTATAAAAATCAGAATACAGAAGAATATATTTGTTGTACTTTATTATATTTGTATATCTTTATTATGTACAGAGTGATTTTTTTATCATGAACCAACAAATTATCTCAGAAGATTTTAAGTGAATTTGATTTCTGTTTTTTCTAATCATTACGGAATCGTTTAAGCTTTATTTTTAAAACCGTTTTTAACCTTTTACCCTTACTCCATATACCTTAAATAAGTGTATACCATTGATTTTCAAACAGGATCCCCCTTTTGAACACAGATTTGAATAGAAAATATATTTCTAGAAATTTTGATATGCATCACAGTAATATCAGATTTACCGTTTATGAGTTATAACAGTTTAAAATTTAGACCGAAGGAGTAAAGAAGGGCAGTAAACTGCCTATCTACAACCTATCTATCTGTAAAAGGTTAAAAATAGTTTCAAGAATAAAGCTTAAACGATTGCATAATCATTAGAAAAACAGAAATCAAATTCACTTAAAATCTTCTGAGATAAATGCTGGTTTGTGATAAAAAAAATCACCCTGTATAGTTAATTTATATTTGTACTGCATTCCTACTGGACGTTTATTATTTATAAATAAATACATAAAAAATAATACAATTTTCAAAATTTTATATAAATGTTAATTAAATAAAATTATTAAAAACTATTATTCCCCTTACCCATGGATTCGCCACTGGGAACGAATTAAAAATTTAATAGCAAAAAGTTGTAGAAAAATAGTATAAAACATAAAGTATACCTAATATGCTCAGACATTTTGTTTTAATCAGATAGGAGACAGCCCCATGCATGTATTTTTTTAATTGTTGAAGAACATAAAAATTGTATAAATTATTAATAAATTTAAACTAATGTTAACGTTAATTTTTAATATTTTACAAAATCATAGGTATGATTACACTGTATGTTTAGTACATATACCTATACCAATGGTGCAACCAGGGTTTTTTGTCATATTATGTCTACATTTAAAAAAAAACACGTTTTCACCACATTTATATGAATTAAACTCGGATGTAGGGGATTGTTCAAACGCCTAAAACAGCTCTCTGGTTGCGGACACTGACCTGTACGTTTCGAACGTTTTTAATTATTTTATTCGGTAACATTTCCTTAAATTATTGGTCATATTGATGACGATGAATCTTATGCACGATCTTCACTAAAAATGTATGTTTACATTTACCAGTTACTAATAAGAAGTCATTCTCGAAGTTTGTACGAAAAATGTTCTAACTTCTTTGAGATGTGCCACGAGAGAGGGGTGACTCGTAGATTAAATTTAGCTATAGCTGACTCAGAAGTCTGTGCAAGCCTATGATTACAGAATATAGTTAAACGCTTTAATATATGTAATAGTAAGTGCATTTTGTAATAATATTGAATTTAATTATCTATGTAAACAATTAAAAGTTACATAAAATTAAAACCAAAATAAAATTTAAATGGTAACATAATTTACAAAATGCCAAAAAATGTCCGTATAAAAAGGCAAGTCAATTTACTTGATAAACCTAACCAACTAAAACGCTACACGAAAAATTGAAAACGTTTTTGAACAAGAAAACGTTAAACGAAAAAAAAATGAAAACATTTTCGTGCAATGGAATTTTCCTATACATTTTTACTCCCCGATTTTAATAATATATATAATAAATAAACAAATTATTTGGGTAGAAAAAAAATATATTAAACAGGTTTACAGGTTTAATCATTCAAAAATCAAGAACACGAATTATAATTTTTCAATAATTTTTATATTTTACTTCAGAAGTAAATTTACCTTTAGTTTGATAAAACGTATAACTGCAAAGATGCAAAAATGGGTGTTTGATTCCATTCCCCTCCCGTTTACGCTCAAGGATGCCGAAAAATCACCAATTGTAATTATCTATGGGTAAGTGGTAAAAAAACAAAACTGATTCGCCAATTCGCCCCTCCCTCCCTAAGAGGATGACTAAATACACCCCTGGTCTTAGGCAATATATATATATATATTTAAGTTTCGACAGTAACCAGCAATATATTTTAAATTCAGTGTTGTTGTTGTTATTATTGTTACATTAAACCTATGTTTATTTTATCTTTTACGTTCGATTTTACAGGTTCCTGGCAAATTATAACGAGATGGCACGCTATTGGAATCATTTTTTCAGTAATGGAATATTTATAGTTGTGATGGTGAGTACAGAATATTAGTCTATTGTCGTTATTATACTATGCTGAAAAAATAACAATAAAAAAATACTAAAACCGAATTCTGGATGCCGCACATTCACTGCATCCAAGAGTATTGAATTGAAATCGTTACAAATCGAGCAATCGACAACGTAAGGGTAATGTGCGTTATGCATTGTTATTGCATTCAATTAGTATTCAAATTCTGGTAGTATAGGCCGTAGCGCAAAATATCCCAGTATGAAACAATTACACAATAATCTTTGTGGTGTTTGAGCGCATTATATCTGGTAATTGTTTATAGCCAACTATTGTTTTACAATTAAATCCTGGTCCGAACGATGATATCGCAATCTTGATAGTTATTAATTATTATCATCAATTATTGTCTTACGAACAGTTCGACAATAACTATTTAACTAAACCACGAAAGGAACTATCGCACTATTATACACGCATAACAATTACTATCGTAACAATTGTACAACATGGGAACATTATATAGCGACTATCGTTCTATTTTACTGTCACGTACTCATGTCCCGCTTTCATAAACGTTTCTACAGAAGTGTAGTATCACTCTACCATTTCAACGATGGCATAAAATCGTTTATAATATACACGGATGTATAATTAGTAGTAGGCATTTAAAACAGACGGTTCGTTACACTTACCATTTTACGATTTAGTTCTACAATCAAAATGTTAATATTGCCGGTCATTTTTTTTTATTTCTCAAAATATAAATCACGGTTTAAAAATAATAATATTATGTACCAGCAATGTAAATAAAAAAAAATTTAAGATTATAATTTATTGAATAATATGTGAAATAATTAACTATTGCATAAAATAAAACTAATTACGAATACAAAAAAATTTTTGTTTGAATAAAATATGTAGAAAATGGCGTAAAAAAAATATATATTTTCCATTTTACCATAATAATATTTCTATACCGTATTCTCGTACTATCATACAGGGCGTAAAACACTGTAACATATTTTAAAAACGAACAAAAAAAATTTGTCAGAAGTGGGATTCGAACCCACGCCCTCAGATGAGGACCAGAACGCTCAAATCAAGCTTACATAGTAGGCCAAGGGGAACCTTGAGTCTGGCGCCTTAGACCGCTCGGCCATCCTGACATGTTCAAACGATTAATGATTCGAGCTATGTATGCGGTTGTAATATTTTTATTGTTATTAGCAATTACTTAAAAATTCGCGTGACGCAAATAAAAGTAAATCTATTCCGGGAAATTTATTTTTAAAATAAATACAATAGGAATATAATTTTGTTACATAAATAATGAAAAAGAAAACTCACGTAACAAAGTATACACATATATCGCCCACATAAAAAGTCATGAAAACAAATTTTTTTCATTCGTTTATAAGTTGGTTATAATGGTACCGTTATTGTTATTTATATGATTTTTTTTTATCTCACCTTTTTGTTATCAATTGTTATCAAATTTGTTATAAATTCATACACGATAACGCTATAATGAACATTATTATCGTTATTTAAATGAAACGTTTAATTCGAGATTATTATACGAACAGCAGTGAACAATATCTAAACGTGCGGGATTTTCGTTATTTAATTGCTACACAAATACGGGCTTACTTTCACTATACGTTATAGTTAATATTTACATCATATTACATTGCTAAAACGTTTTACATTTCGTACAAATCTAAACCTATAAACATTCAATCACAAAATAATATAGATCCCAAGTACAATTTCGTGAAAAAATATTACACGCAGAATAGCCGTCTTATCATTAACTAACAACTATCTACAATTCTGAATAAATTTGATTTTGATTTTTTAAATAATTTATACAGCAATATTTATATCGAAAAAAAAATACATGTTATTTGTCAATGATATTTTCAATATTTACCCTCTTTCCGTATACCAACCAGGTGATTATTTTATCGTTGAACCCTATTTTTAAAAACTTAAGAACCAAATAGTTCTAAAACGTTACATTATCATTTTATTTTTTTTTTTGTCACCCTTATTTTCGGGGGTAAACAACCTACTTTTTATTTTCAAATGGAAACTTATATCGAGAATACCTTAAATAGATGAATTATTAGTTGAAATAGTTTTTGGTTTAGTTATTTTCGGTGTTTAAATTTTTAATTTCCGTCAATCTGTTGACGAAATAATCCATTTTTAAGTTTGGGTAGGGGGAGAGTGGTGTATCATTGTTTATGTGGCGGCACGACGAGCGGCGTTTCAATAATCACCACTATTCACTAATCAACACTCTTCTTACCCAAACTTAAAAGTGGAATATCTCTTCAATGAATTGATGGAAATTATTTAGGTTTTATTTATAATTTTAAATTCAGGAGAGTTTCGGTTTTATAAAATATATTAATGTAGGGTCGGGCCAGGCTGACTTTTCATTTGAGGGGACGAACCGGCTGGGTCTCAAAATATAGACTCACGTAGAACTCTAATACCTTTACAAATTGTATAATAAACATGTTTTTTTTTTTTTTTTATAGGTAGCTTTACTGTTTAAAAACGGAGTATCTCATAAAGATTTTATTTCAGAACCCACATCAAATAGAATAGTTTGCGCAGATCACTGGAGTTGCACTAATTGTACAAACGCATCGCCGTGTAGTTGGTCCATCAATAAACAAAAGTGCTACGTTAACACGGTGACCGCTAATTTGACTGAAAATCTAATGGTAACCCATGGATCCCTTTGCCCGAATTTCACAGTTGAGACGAGCAGGAAAGCTGGGTGTAAAGCAATGGTGACGATTTCTAACGATCGAACTGGTTTCACCGGTTTATTGAAAAAAAGTAAACTTGTGTGTCAGATTGATGATGATTATTTCAATGCTAAAGTTGACAAAGATATAATCTATTGTTCCGACGAACTCGCGGCCAATAAAACTCTGGTTCGGAATATCAACGATCAAGTAAAGATATCTTATTTATCAGTCATTTTCGACGAAAATCGATTGGTATTTGACAATCTTCGTCAACACTACGTGAAAATAAATAACGGTAATGTTTGCGGAAAGGTTTCGTGTAAGGCTTGTAATTGGAACGATTATCATAATATGGTACATTGTGTGAGATGTTCGGCGAACGATACGTGCCCGAAGAGTAGAGAATATCAGTACTGCGATATTAGGAATCTGTCAGATCAACAAATGAATACTAAAAATTTGACAATAGCAATTGAAAATACATGTAACATAGTTATCAGGTCGTTTGAACCGGTACGTGGACCGTGGACTGAAGCCACGAACATACGGATCGACCTATACAACCACACAATGCTGTTCAATAACGACGGAATGCCTGTTGAGATCGCGGTGGCTGGACAAAACTGTTTTTCCATCAAATCGTTTGGAAATGGTACAGTCAGTTGTAAATTACAACCAAACGGTAAAATTAACAGCATGAATGAAGGGCCGGTAATAGTTACATTTCAAGCAGCCAAATTTAGTCGAATCTTTTTGAAATTCCAATCCGACAGCAATTTTCAATTCCTCGTCCCGAAAATTACTAACTTAGAACCAACTTGCGGTTCCGCATATCGCAGTACACAGCTGACCATTAATGGAGAGTTCTTTGGCTCAAAAAACGAATCGCGAGTAATGATCGCGGACAACGTGAGTTGCAAGATAGAATTCCAGAGTGAAAATCAAGTGAAGTGCATAACGGGTACACCTTTATTAGTCACCAATTCAAACCAGCTGACCAACAAAACAAGAAGCATGGTACCGAATCTACTGTCAGGCCGAGTTAAGCTCATTGTCGATAATTATTCGGTCGAATACAAAGATACTTTGTTTAGGTTTGTGGCCGACCCGATGGTGACTTCTGGTCAAAATTTCAGTGGCTTCGTGTCCGGAGGTACCAACCTGCTGGTTCGAGGGCAAAGTTTCTCTTGTTTAACAAAAGCCAAAATTTGTATTGGCGACAGTATCAACTGTGTACGCCACTACGGTGGTTGCCAAGTTTTGAATGACACGTACATGTCATGCCTGTCTCCCAAATTCGAGCCTGTATTTTCCACACAAAAGATAAAACCCATACGTTTTCAAGCCTATTACCACAAAGATGTTAAACCGGTTGAGTTTATTTTACCACCAGACTCGGCCCCCTTCCACTTATATCCAGACCCGATTTTCGTGGATTTTACCATGGACGGCTGCTGCAACGTCACAATCAATGGTTTGAACCTTGGAATCGGTTACACAACCAAAGACTTGTCCGTCCGACTTATTGATAACTCTACTGTGTGTTTTAACATTTCGATGACTACTAATCAAATCTCTTGTGAGTTTCCTCCATCAGATCCATACTCGCATGATAATATTTCCATCACAATAGGTAACAGTCTGACGACGTATATCGTAACGATGAAGTTAACGCAACTAGGATATTTCAATAGTATCACATTTTCAAATCTCTCGCCGATCGTCTTAATCATAGCCAACTCAATATTTGCATTCATAGTATTATTTTGTTTGGTCGTTTTTGGTATGTATACCACAATGAAATACGACTTGTTAACATCGCATCGTCGTCAACAACAATCTCGACCCATCGTGAAAGTTTCAAGAAACCGGAAAGAACTATCCAAAGATGACCATGATGAATTATTAGAAAATACGGCGTTAAAAAGTTTTTTTGAAGATCCATATTAACACATTTCCGAACTACAAACTATGGATAAGCAAGTGCAATAATTTGATTTCAATAATATATTGAAATTATGATTTTAACTTGTAATTTATTACATAATACGTCTAAACCAAACTTTTTGCAATATTTTTATTTCTCTCGGAGTAAAAACAATATTTCGTTGATGAAGTTTACTGTTTACATAATTGTTACAAAATAGTGCATATAATACATTATGCGCATAAATTGTGTACTATGATTACTACATTGTATTATATTATATATTTCTAAGCCCAAATATTTGGAACAAAAGCCGAAGACGCAGTGAAAAGAATTTTTAATAAATGTGTACAATAATTAATAATTATTATTATGTTATGCAGGGTGTCTTAAATTGTATGTAATTTAAAATTTTTTTTTAAAATAATATATATTGAAATTGTATAGGATTACGGAAAACGGAATTCAAATATCTGAAATCCTTCATGTTTGAATATCCTTCAACTATTGGCGTACCATTACGGACGCACGGGTATTAGGTCACACAGATAAGCGAAGTTCGATTATACATGTTTTAAATGACCATAATATTTACGGTTTTCATTGACATTTTCTATTAGAATTCCTATAAAAAAATTACTGTATTACAATCATTTTTTTTTAAACCTCCTGTTAAATTTTCAAGCATTTCTGTTTGGCTTAACAATTTTATCCACAGAGTACCTACCGAATAAAAATTACGTAAAAAACTCGCAAAATTAAAATGTCTATAAAGAACTCAAAATGGCTCAAATGTTTTCAAAATTTGACCACGTCTATAAAAGACAAATATAAGTATTCTGCTGTAATTTCCAGTCTCTACACAATATTTTAAACTGAATCACAACAAAAAAGAAATTTGAAAACAATAAATTATTTTCGTATTCCTAATTTTTCCCGTTAATTTTACATTTTTATTGGTTTTTCTAAGATGTTTATTTTTCTTTCTTTCTTTTTTTTTCTAGTCTGTGGACACGTTTTTTCCTAGTACACTTGCTTCGATTTTTACGTGTAGCATCTTTTCTAAAAGCTCAAGTTATTTAAATTGAAATTGAATTTCGACGCTATTTTTAAATAAAAACACTAAAGTGAAAAAAAATGTATGAAAACGTACAATTTCATGATTTCATTATTTTATAAAAAACCTGGACGGACGTTTTCTACCAGAAAAAATGATTTAATTGAAAAATCCCCAGATACCTTTTTTGTTGCATTCTTAATTTAATTTTTTACAATATCATTGTCAAAACTTTTGAGCCACTTTTGAGCTTTTAAGGAATTTTAATTTTGAAAGTTTTGTTGCTGTAATTCGGTTATAAATATACGTGGAGACTTCAAACTTGGTAATAATACTTATATTGAATTTACCTAGACGTGGTAAAATTTCCAAAACAATCGGATGACTTTTTTCCTTTTTTAATAACCATTTTGAAATCAAATTTAAACAAAAAAAATTACGGCACTTTAAATTAGTTATTACATAATTGTGCTCGTAATCGTCTTTCGTCAAGCAATGGTTTATCGTTGCTTACAGATATAAATAAAATAACCTTATACATCCTACCTTTCCAACTTCTCATCTACAACAAAGGCTCAATTATTAAAAAAATTACAGGTAAAATCAAAAAACGACTTTGTATTACAAAGTTTTTATTCACCAACTATATTCAAAATGAAACAAAAATTATTTTGTCGTTTTTCTATTGGAGCAATGTTTCTGGTAAAAAAAAATTGTGCGTAATAATTTAAAATAATGATGAAACCGTACGCCATAAATTTATTTTTCGTCTTTTTTCGATATTTATAATTATTTTGAAAACACACATCATAATAAAACCGATAGGTTTCTCATGACGCTCCGAATCTTAAAATGTTAAACAATTCAAAATGTATTGTCTTATTCTCGTTAAAAAGTACATCATGAAATTAATTAAATGCAACGATACAAACAGCAAACTTTAGAAAATAATACAAGGTGCATCGAAATCCAAGTTCTAACTACGATTACGTGAATAAACTGCTAAATAGATGAAAACATTTACATCGCACAAATATTTCGAACACATTTTACTAACAACAGTAAAAATATAAATCAATTGTGTAAAGAACATGAAAATGTATAATTTTTATTACAATAAGTATATCAATAAATAAATTAGTGACAAAAAATATTACAGAAATCGTTACAGAAAGTAACAATGTATCAAAACGTTAATTTTGGCGTTAATATTAACTTAATGGATAACATTTGTTCGATGTATGGTATCAATCATTTACACAGCAGTAACAATATAGTTGACGTCATTCGTCCGGGTGACCTTGAAAAGGGCAGTTTTGAAGTGTATTGTGAAATATCAGCCGCAGACAATTCGAAACCGTTTACGGCCATTTAAACATTGTAAAGGTAAATATTGTAGGTATTCAGTGACAACGATTATGCGATTTCCGTTTCGCTTCAGAATCAACGACATCAATGTGGTCGGTTTTTCTTTCAGACGTTCGACTCCGTTCGATCGTAGATTCTCACTCATCGTTGTTGGTATTAACTTCTACTTCTGGACAAGTTCTTCTAGACAAGTCAGATTCGTTTCCGTCCTATTCGGAAGACAAACCGCACCGAAAACGGTAAAACGAAAATTCTTTGTCAGACGTAATCAATGACGGTCCTATTTCGACGTCCGTTAGGTTAGCCTCCACTTTGTCCTACAGACTTAAAACCGGTTTAACATTTTTGAAATTTGTATGCAACCTATTTCCTTTCCCGGAAAAAAAATGCGCGATTCGTCGTGGGGCCGGTAATAATTAAAATACTTATGGGGAAGGGCCAAGCAGAGGCATTATTTGAGGGATTCAGACTATAATCTGCAGCCTTATAAATTTTAATATATTTTTCGCTCGCACGTGATGTTATATAATTACGCCGTCATCGATAGAATGTAGAATGCAACCATTGCCAACGGCCGCCTCTACCGGGGTCTAGCCGCATAATATGTAAGAATAAGATATAGGCGGTTTTTACCAGTGGCGGATATAGGTTTTTTTTGGGGGGGGGGAGGAAGGAGGGCGAAAATTGTTCATGAACTTTTTAATAATACTTTTTAACAATGAACACTAAATATAAAATACAGATAAAATTACAATCAAGTATCAATATAATCGACTATCGTCATAATCGCGGTCTAACCGCGATTTGAACAACGGTTTATAATCATTATTAACTTATATTATCACAACTAAAAATATAATATAACTGTCACTGTAACTATTTCAGTTATAGCACAAAATCATATGAATTATAAAAAAACTTCAGTAGCTACCTACTAAATTGTAATATTTTTTAACAATCTCTCATGGATGGAATGATAAACATTACATTTATAATTATGTGTATACAATACAATATATGATTACAAAACTATATTTGTAATCTTACAAACAAATAATGATAATGATTATAATTATAAAATTTGTTTAGAAAAATAATTACCTTTTGTATCAGTAAGTACCTACGTAGGAAAATATAATCATTACTTACACATAAAATATAGTCCATTAAAAAGGCCACTGATAACAAAATAAATTGTACAATGACAACGTAATTTTAATTTTTTAATAATTTATGTCTGTTTACTAAAACACGCTATAGTTTGTTTTATAACGGCCGAGTACGCGATGATTCATACAATTCGGTACCTTTAATATCCTTGTTATTACTACAGTTTCGACTGTGACATAAAAAGTGGCGTAACGACCGACGTATTTATTATAATGTCTGCTCTAATAAAATTTGATCACAATAATATAAATGATAATAATTATAACATTCATGAACCGTCTCTTGAATATAATATTACCTATGACAAAACTCATAACTATAATATTTTAACTGTCTGATGTTAAAGACCAATTGATAGTGTCAAAATTTCAGATAATCGTTCCGATATGAAACGCCGAGTATTTTTCATCGCGGTGCCTATACGGTATCAACATTGTCTTTTTATTTATTAATGCCGCGAAATCACGATGGCAGAAAGTATCGATAGTGGGGATCACCAGACATATAACGGCCGATAGATTTACGGTTTTCCGAATAACACAATATTGTCGGCGGTTAGCATTAGACGTAGATGACGATCACCAACACCGAGCGGGTGTACCTAACGTTCCGGTTAGCGTAAGCGTATACTTGCACGCTTGGATCTATATTATTGGTAAATATTTGCAGTTTTTTATTGAATTTCAAATACTGTTTCGTTTACATAAAAAAAAAAAATGCTAGAAATGATGAATGGATACGCGTGATGACATTAAAGACTGCCTCCGTCGTTATACCTTTTATCCAGGTATACACTTTAATGAGCACAGGTTTTTATCTTTATTTTTTTTCGTTCCTTTACAATTAATGTTTTTCTTGTTTTTAAATTTAAGCATTACACGAAAGTAGCGTTTCCGCTGCCGTCTAAGATTGAAATTATAATATCGTTGGACTTGTGTTATTCGAGTCGCAAAATAGTCGCAGTATACAAAAACGACTGCGGGTGCATGTGACAGACGTGGAAAACACTTTATTACGGGAATAGCAAACGACCCACGCAATAAGTGGATACCAATACAAGTATGAATAAAATCTGTGCCCGTTTAGATTTTTAAAACTACGTAAAAAACCAAAATTAATTTTACTCAACGTCTTATAGATGAATCACTAGTTCATGACCAATGATTTACTCTGTATAACAATAATCGAAAAACACATATAGTGTCCCACGAATATATACTCATTGTAATATCTCCGAAGATAATAAAGACAGTCAAATTTTGTTATTTTTTTATATTACTCACAGGGAGATAAAGAATACAAATATTTATATTTCAATTAAATATTACGAAAATTTAAAATAAATTTATTTTATTATGTTCGAAAAATTTGAAGATAGCCATTTTATAAAGTTCATTCTTCTGAAAATGTTGACATATCAACTTTTTATTCTATTCTATTTTATGATTTATATCATTTTTTAAAGTTCCGAGAAAAAAGTATGCAATCAATTAGCCATAATAATAATAAATTAGTGAATACGATTACAGCCTGCTGCATAATTATAGATAGATACTTTTTTCTAAACTTTAAAAAATAAAAGAGATATTTTTTAAATTTTTAATCAAAATATAAAAATCGAACTCAAATATAAATCTTTGTATTCTTTATCTCTGCGAATAATATAAAAAAAAAAAAAAAAAACAAACAGAATTTGATTATCTATATTATCTTATGAGACATTGCAATGGGTATATCTTTGTATGACACCCTGTATATATACATATTTGTATTAGTTTTAATTTTCCTATGTTTCGTATTAATGTCAACTATGTAATATGACTATGATATTTGTGTAGATGTATAAATATATAATATTAAATTAGGCATACAATTTTTTTTTTCTGGTTAATAAGATGTCATAATATTATTATGCCGATTGGTCATTTGTATTTATTAAACTAATTCCTTGATATAATACGTGAAATCGATTTAGTTGATACATAATCCCAATAGCATATTCACGGGAGCGGTTTAGGGGGTTTTTAGTGTTTCCACTCCCCTTCAAAAGGCACACAATTTCTATAAAATTAATGATATTGATCAATTAAATTTCATTTAAATTTTGTTTATGTAACATCTCCCCCCCCCCCCCTCAAAAAATAAAATCGTGAATACGCCGCTGCGTGGTCAATATAAAGTAATTGTAAACTTTGAAATTATAGATTTTCTAATACTATTGCTTTATAGAAGTTAAAAGCAATATGAAGATTTATTTTAAGTAATCTTAAGTAAAAAAGAGCTGATACTGCTAATGAGCGTATCACTGTTGTAGATGGGAAGTATTTTAATATACATCTGAACGCAATATACGATAAATCATTATATAAAAGGTAGGTATCTATTGAGGGAAAAATTTAGGAGAAGGTCCCGGATGCCACATAATCAGGGCATCATAATTTTTTAAGAAATGGTAAAATGGAAGTTTTTATTGATATCAACTCCATTCCACAGTTTAAAATCGGTGAGCAAAAACTAAAATAATGTGTTTTAGAGCACAAAGTGTGCAGCTCAATAGTTTAATGTGTTGTAAAAAAAAATTGTCTTATGAAAAAGCTCTAAAGAAAGAGTGCCCCTACAGGGCTGCTCGGCATCTAACCACAGAATAGTTAATTTTAAATAGTACCTATATTATAGGTAAATAATACCTATTGTAGATAGAGACCTAAAACACAATGAGTATTATGTGAGCACCCATTTGTGTTTATAAGTAATAGGTAAAAATAGACTACACCAGAATTTCTTAACCTATTTACTGTCACGACCTGCTAAATTAATATAAAATTTATTAGTTACCCCTAAATACATATTTTATATACTGTGACCTAATATTTTATATTTTTGGTGACTCCAAATAATTAGTTAATGACTCCCAAAGAGATCACGACAATAAGATTGAGAAATACTGGGCTTCACGATATTTATGTCATGTCATATTAATTATAATTTTTTACTTTCAGGAGACCATATATAGAATTCCATTAAAATGTATAACTACAAACGGCCTATAAAAAAAGCGTACCACTGGAAACACTTGACAGTTAATAAACTCGTACTTGCAGTCATGATAGTAAGTAGTGTACCTTACTTAACATTTGTACGACAATTATAATACTGCAATACTTTAAAATGTTAATCTGGTTTACTCCTTTAGATAGTGGTTAAAGTAGAAAAAACTTCAAAGGGGGACTTTATTTACCGAAAATTGAGGGGTGTTATTGAGAATAAAACTTAAAAAACACTGGAACACATACATTTATTCATAAAAATATTTGTCTAAAATAAACCACACCTCATCTTCTAATATTATTCTTCTACGTATATAATTGCTCAGTAAAAATAAAGTAAAACAAAATTTGATTGTGTATAATTTAATATGTATTCGAAAATGTGTTTTTAATAAAACTAATTAGAGTTTTTAAAATTTCATTAAATAATATGTCTCAGTAACATTAACTAAAACTTGCCCCTGATTTCGAAAACTTAAACTAAAGGGAATTGATAATTTTACAATAAATAAGAAGAGGACTTCTCCCCAGCACTTCCAACTATCGACATACAATTCTTAACTTCTCAAATAAAAATTAAATTTAAGGGCCAAAATTTAGACGTACAGTCAATTTTGAAAATATATGACTACTAGCCATAGGTGCATAGTTTTCACAGCGTTAACATAATAATATTGTATTGGAGTTAATTTTTTTTTTTTATTCTGTATGTAACGGAGAATGTATTCGTTTTACGATGATGTTTATTTCTTTTTTCTTTTAAAACTCTGACAAAAATGTATACTAGAAATCTTGCTCCGATATTTAAGCGATTTTTATAATATCTGGGAAAACCTGGAATAAAACGTAAGGAAAACGGAAAATTTACGAAAACAATGTTTTTATTTTCAATTTTGTTTTTTTGTTACAGTTCAGATTAAATTTTTCATAGAAACTTGAAATTTAGGCAGAGACCTTATGTTTATCTTTTCAAGAAGTAGTAAATTTGTAAAAACATTTCAGCGATATTTGAGCTATTTATAGACATTTTAATTATCTGGATAATTTTTATTTGGTGGGTACTCTGTGGACTAAATTGTTAGACTAAACAGAAATGCTAGAAAATTGACACAGGAAATTAATTATAAGTCGTAATTTGTGATAAAAACAAAACAAATACGGACATTCTTCATATATGTGTAGGCCACTATTGTAGATGAGAAATGTATTTTTACTAATAAATTATTATTAAAATTATTATTATTTAAACTAATACTCCATCAATTTACGACATTTTAATATAAGTTCTCGTTTAAAAAACTAAAGTTAGCATCACCACTTCTTAAATTTTATGAAAAATCTAAATATTCAAAAATATTGCATTTAAATATACTAAATATTTCAAAAATTAAAATTTGAATACCTACAAAATTCAACCAAAAAATTGGGATAAGCACGCTTGTTAAATCACTCTGTATATATATATTTGTTTATATATTTTAAAATAAATAATAAATGATTACTTTTCAAAAAAGGTAGTTAGGAAATTGGGAAGGTAGTAAAGGGGAAATTGAATGTATATCTGTAAGCAACGTTAAATCATTTTTGAGTTATTAGTGTTGTTTTTTCAACAATTTATATGTCATATTATGGTAAAATAATAACATTATATACTTTCTTAATAATATTTGTTTAATATTCTACCTATTTTTCCGTTTTTTCTCTGTTTTTTCCATTTGTTAAGAAAACTCCTGAGAAAATCAAAAAATTACATCCTTAAAGAACCTCTTCAGTCAGATTTCCTCTCAGAAAGAGTACTATACTTGAAAATCAGAGCAAGTTTGCTGATAGTAAAGTTGTCCACAGAAGAATAAAAATAAACATCATTGTAAAAACATAAGCACCTTCCCACCACTCAGAATATAAAATTGAATTTAATGCAGTATATTTGAATATACTACATATATACATATATATATATATAATAATCGAGCTCAGCTCATAATCGTTTTTCGTTAACAACGATTAATCTTTTTTAACACATATACATTAAATTCCCCTCTATATTTTACCTTCCCAACTTCTCATCTGCAACAGTGGTCCACCCATCGTGCGAAGTATGTCCGTATTTTTATATTTACGATAGTTGTACAATTTGTTCATACTATATAGCAATATTTAGCATATTATAGTAAGTTGGTGCAGTTTTTCACTAAAAAAAAAATAATCGAGATAAAATAATATTTTATTAATTTATTTGTATATTGTATTTTATTCGTATATTATTTTATAAAACATTGACAAAGTAAATTAGTAAATTGAAATATTGTTATATCCAAGGAATAATTTATTCCAATAGTACGTATAATGTAAAGTATAAAATACCTATTCACGCAACAAAATATATATTATGTGTCTTTCGATTTCAATTACTTTGTATTTCTAAAAATGTTTACTTATATGTATTATGCAATACCCTATTCTGTATAATTATAAGAGTTATATAGCCGATACAGTAATTTATACAGGATGATTCACTAAGTATAATTTGTGTGGCGGCACGGTACGCGGCGTTTTATTAGTACTCCACTACTCTTCCTCTACTTAAACTTAAAAGTAGAACATCTCGTCAACAGTTTAACGGAAATCAAAAATTTCAACCCCTACATTTGTTTAAATACTTCATCAATTTATGGAATTTTTAATATAGGTTCTTGTTTGAAAAATCAAGGTTAGTATCGCCACTCCTTAAAATAAATTTTGTGAAAAATCTAAGTATTCAAAAATATCGGCTTTAAATACACTTAACAATTCCAAAAATTAGAATTTGAATATATACAAAATTCAACCGAAAAAATGAGGTGAGCACTCTCGGTGAATCGCCCTGTAAAAGTAATAATAAATTATTACTTTTCAAGAAATTTATATATCATGTTAAAATAATCATATTATACTACTTACCTACTAAAATATATTTTAATATTTGTATTAATTTTTTTGTTTGTTCATCACAGATGTCTACAAGAAATACAAATATATTAGCACATCCTGACGAACCAGAAATTGTAACATTCGAGCCAAATATGGCCAGAACGAATTTTGATACGAATATGTCTATAATCGTTAAAAACCATTTTGCTTTTATACAAAACCGTACAATTGTCGTAAGCGTTGCCGGAAATAACTGCGTTAATCCAAAAACGTATAAGAATAACACCATAAATTGTACCGTACATCGTTTAACGAATCCGGAAAAGACTAACGGTCCAGTGATCGTCGAGTACAGGTTTTCAGAACCACCAGCGTTAGAGTCACCAATAATCATCAGGTCAGTAAAACATTTTGAATTCAACGTACCAGCAAAGATAAATCATAATTTTACAAAATGCATATCCACCACGAAAGGTGGCATTATCAACATGACTGGAGAGTTTCTAAACTATACCAAAAACGTTAAGGTGCAGGTAGAAACTAATTATGCACAGATACCGTGCGAGATAATCTTACACAATAGTAATCACATTGACTGCCGGGTCGGGCCCAGCAACAATTCAACATCCGGTAAGGTGGTTATTTTCTTCGGTAATAAAACGGTTTTAGAGATTAAAAATTTTAAATACATTGACGATCCGGCAATAGAGACGGGACAAACGTTCGCGGGAATCGCATCGGGTGGTATCCAGCTGATGATAAAGTTGAAAGGTGTCGATTTTACTTGTATGCGAAACCCGATAATGTATGTAGACTACAACGGGACCAGAATTCCAAGTAAATGTTTGCTATACAAATATGATGTGAAAATAATCAACTGTCAGACGCCAAACCTCAACGGCCGGGGCCTGTCATCGGTAACGATCCTACCACTGACGTTCCAAGTGAACACACAACAAAACCATAATTTTGTATTAAATGCGACCGACCTGATTGATTATCTGCTCTATCCCGATCCGACTTGCACAGATTTCGAGGTAAACAGCAGTCTGATTACGATAAACGGCGTATTTTTGTACAACGATTATCGTATGGACGACATAATCATTCGGTTACCGAACTCGAATGACACAATATGTACCGTGTTTGCCGTCACCAAAAAATCGATTTTATGTAAGACGACGACGCCTAAGTTGGTGTTCGGTGCCAAAGACATTTTAATCACCATTGGCAAGAGCCTAACGAAAACCATAATGAGAAAACCTTTCGAAAACTCGAGTAATCCATCACAACTGGTCAGCGCACTCAGCACTGTTTCAAAGGCATTTGCGTTTATAGCTTTGATGTTGGGGCTATTATACTGTCTGAAAACAATACTGATAAATTCCAGAAAACTTTCCGAAAATCGATACAAAAAACAACTCCGAGATATCACTGCCAGTTTGGACGAAGAATGATATTATATTATATGTATTTATATTTTAATCTATAAGCTTAATATTTTGTTTATTATTGCTAATTTGTTATTTTATTTATAAATAGTGGATCATAAACTATTGAGTTAAACACATTCTATATAATATCTATATGCTATCTAAATTAAATGTTTGTAATGTATTTTTTTATAATATGGTTTCTAACGTAATTTGTTTCTCTTCATTTTTGGTTTATTTATTTATTTATAATAATTATCATCCGCAAGGGGTAAATGCACATAGAGTTTTTTAACACTAATACAATACACTAAGACACATAAATACAATTTTATATCATAAGTATAATTAATTTCATATGTACGATGATCTCAACGTGGTAATTGAGTCAAAATTGAAATCAAAATTAGTTAGTTGGTTAAATAACTTAGGAAAACGACCCATCAGACTATAAGCTACGTAATTTCTGAAGCTAAACAGAACATGAAACGTAGATTTAATTCTGGAATCAAAAGCGGGAACTTTAAAACCAATTTCAGATTACAGCTAATAGTTTGTACACAAAAATGAATATTTCTGAAGAGTGTCTAACGATAGAGTGTCTAGACCATTTTGATTAACAATAAATTGGATAAGTACTTGTATATGTATAATGTAGGTACATGCCTACACTTATATTACTACAATTAGTGTAGGTATGCATTTTTAAAATTTAATTTTCTTTTTTAAAATCTATACCAAAGCCTTTGTTGTTTGGGACCAAAAATATACATTTTGTTTTAGAAAAACCACGCATCGATTACTTATATAAACCATTATAGAATTTATAAAATATTGTTTGTTGATTTGTATTTTTAAAATTATCTTACGAAAACTATATTCTAATACCTATATAGTACCTAAATTTGTAGAAATAACTTTATGTTATTCAGTAAAATATTTTATTTGAAGTTTAGTATAAAATACACACCAACTATAATACCCAATATAATAACTAGAGAGAGGATTTGTATATTTTCAGTGTTTTCACATAATTAATGATTGACTATTATTTTTACAGCTCAACGAGGACGATTTATCATTCATAGAGTTTATAAAAAAAAAAAATTATTTTGCATATTATTATTAAACAATATACGAAATTTTCAAATTTCAGATTAGAATGTACAACATTTTATTTCGATGTTGTCTACGAAAAAATCATATTTTTTTATTTCCTGAGTTTGGATTATTAGTATTTGAATAAATTACTAAAGAAATTTAGTGTGATTATAATTTTATTTAGTGTATATTGATTATATTAAATAGTAGATTATAACGGCCGAACATAAGTGATCGAAGAAGTTGAAGGAACGTGGCTACATGATTTAAATTCAACACTGAATTCTATATTCAGCGAATAATTAATACTTCAAATAATCATGATTCCAAATGATATTATGCTCAGAAAATAATTTAAGTTCAAATAAATAAAACACACGAAAATTGTTAAGAATCCAAATAATAATATTTTTTCCGTGTATAGTGTCGCGAAGATACTCACAATTTGTTCGCGTTGGGTTCATTTGGTTTGACGTTAATTCGGGCGGCGTTGTATAATACGCTCGCGCAGTGGCGTGCCCAGGAATTTCTAATGGAACGGGGGAAAGCAAACAATAATCGTGAATAAATAATAAAATTGTCTTCTCTATCCAACTAGATTTTGGAAGTAAATAATTTAAAAGCTAGATCCTGAAAAAAAAACCAATTTCTAATCAATACATCAAGCTTTTCCTTATAACTTGGCTGAAACATATGCATTTAGATATTAGATAACTCTAATTTGTTTGTATTTTTAAGCCAATGTGGGGGCTACAACTCCTAACCTTTAAACCTCTAACCCCTTAAATTAATTTGTTTGACAATTTGTCCAGTTTAGGACAGTCATAACTTATAAGTAGAGCACAGATTTATTTTATGTGTATTTGAAATTCGTAAAAAGTGCTTAAATCATCAAAAAAGCACTTACTTAAATACTTAAAAATATTTTTAAAAAAAGCAAAAGTAGTAGACGAGTTTTGAAGTCCCCACTCTCACAATTTTCACACAATTAAATACATTTTTCTAACACTAATAAATAATTAACACAAAGCATTTTATTTTTTATAGCACGTACAAATTCATTTGAAAAAAATTACTTTTAAATTAACATTTATTTAGTGTTAAAAAATTATTTTTAATAATTTATAAACAATAGAGGGGAAAACTTTTAGACTCCTATACCTTTATTGCTCTTTTAAATATTTTTTAAGTGATTTTTTAGAGCATTTTAGACGTTTTTAAACGCTTTTTTGTCAATTTTAAGTGCATATAAATCCGTATCCTACTTATATAAGTACTAACTATGTTAAATTTATTTATTTACTTCTCAAATTAAACCTTATTATAATTATTTTTAGAACTTCCTAACACCTTGATGGAACTTGTAGGCTGTATACTTAATATAAAGAAAAATAAGTTAAATTAAATAAATAATGTAAATAAGTATATATAATTATATTATTATACATTTGATTGTTTATAGTCAAATTTTTCATTACTGGATTGTGTATAGTTGTATAAATGAAAAAAATGAAAAAATGATAATGTATTTGTGTGGAGAAATAATTATCAGCAAGTTTCATAAAATATCTTACTATTGTAAGAATATTCATCTAATTATTTACAAAAAAATATAAAATTCGAGATGATGGACCTTTGTTGAGAAACAATGAATTTGATTTATCTTCCAAACTAAATGATGGAAATTGTCGAGAAATATTAACATTTCGATTTGAGTCTGAGATAAATTGAATTAAAAGATCATTTGAAAAATACAAGTTCCAAAGCTACATATATCAGTAAAACTACGCAGAATGAAATAAAATGTTCGTCTGTAGTGAATTAACTATCGATAATATTATAAACAAAGTAAAGTCCTCTCTATATTATAGTAATATGCATTCGACAAAACAACAGATAATGAAAATTTTTTAAAAAAATAATAAGTGAAATTATACTCCTGGTAAATTATATCTAGTGAAATTTTACTCCCGAAAATTTTTTCTGAGAATTTACCGTAGGAAAACCACTTATTGTGTTTAATTCCCTAATCACAAAGGTATAAATATCTAATACAAACCCGATAAATAGCTACGAGTACTTAACAATTCAGATTTAGATATCAATGGATTGATGGAATAATCACTTTGGAAATCTCGCTCTCTAAATATCGCGTTTTTCAGAATAGGTATCTGAATTGTATACATTATCGAGTTGGCTGATTATCAAATCAAGGTCTTCCATATAATAAATACCGGAAATGATTAGGTACAAACAATTAAGTAAATAAACGCATACAATCAAAATTCGTTGACTAAATGACATCAGACAAACGAACTAAAAAGAATCATGAGACAAAGACGTTATAAACACTGACGTGACCGTATTATGAACTCATTATTACCGTTACCGATGACACCATATGATTACAAATAATGAAAGGTGGAGGGACTTGACCTATATTAAACGATTGAAGGAAACATATTATTTCAACCTGCAAGATAAGATGAAAAAAATAAATAAAAATTGTAAAGTAGGCTCATTATAGGTTTCTATAATAATTACACTGGCCAACAAAGTTTTTGTGGTCAATAAGTTGATAATGAATTCTGTAAGAAATTTCGCTGCCAATTCCGAATCTGTTCTCCGATTTGTAAGATTCACTCATGTTTTTGAGATAATCAGTAATTCCTAAAAAATCAAGAATTATATGGTTAAAATCTAATTCTTCTTTTCTTAAAAAAAAAAATGTGTTTTTATTTTCCCCATCAAATATAAATAAATGTATTCTATATAAAGACATCCTGTGAAATTGAGTTTGATAGTTATTTATCAAAAAACTAATCTAGACTTTTTAACATACCTTTTTTTAGTTTAATTCACAATATTACGAATTATCAATAAAACTATCTTTGTTGTTTTCTACGTTATGTGAAAATTTGAAAAAATGTTTATACGGTATTTGTTATAAATATTTTTCCTTCATAGTTTATTTTAGATTCTAAGTGGAGCAAGGAATATATTGTTTTTAGAATGATGTTTATTTTTGTATTCTTTTTTTTATCTGTGAACAACTTTTCTATTAGAAATATTGCTCCAATTTTTAAGTGCAGTACTTTTTCTGAAAGGAAATTTTAATGAGATGGAGGTATTTAAGAATCTTGTTTTTAATTTTTCTAGAAGTTTTCATAATAAATAGGAAATACCAGAAGAAAACATAAAAAAACGGGAAAATTTACGAAATTTATTATTTTTAAATCGTAAATATTACGGCCTATCAAAACACGTGTAACGGATCCCCGCTCAGAATTGTTTTTCATAAGCAATTTTTGATTATAGCGTACAGATAAACATTAAATGTCTCCTCTGCCTTCATAATTATTTTGTTAACCAGTGTTATGTATAGTACGTTTGGTAGGTATGAACGGAGGTGACATGTCTCTAGCAACGCTTTTGAAAAATTGTTTTTCTTGGAAAAATTTCAAGGAAAACAATTTTAAAAGTATTTGGTACAAATTAAAATATTATTATTGGCAACAATTTTTTGAAGAAGAAAAGAAATCGAAATTGGTAGAGCTAGGAAAACTCACCTGTGAAATGTTTATGCGTTTGGTCAGTTGGAATAAATATAACTATATGTATTCGGCCGAGTGTGTTAATGTAGATTTTCGGCGACATCATTTAGAGTAGGTCAGTGTTTCCTGTAAATAATTCTGCAGTGTTATATCGCCATAGAACGTCATCGCCATCATCAATACACGGTTGTTTGCGGATTGTTGTAGAATAACGGAAAAAAAAATCATGGTATACGTAATAATATTTTGTCATTAATCGTAATATACGGCGTAATATTCTATTAAACGTTTATCATCCGTTCCGACGGTACAAAATTATTCTTCGATAATACCTAATTTAGGTATAGGCGATCATCACGAGCCGGCGGGACCATAATACATGCCATCCTAAAACCAGTAAACTGGAAATAAAATGACACCGAAATGTTCATCCCGTTCGTCTATCACCCCGTCATCAGTCCTGCACCACCACAGTTCAGTTTCACCGATGGCGAACATCGGTCCGGACCACGTGAGTTCACATTTTATCATTATGATTAGTTATAAATCAACATTTCTGTGATATTCCATCCATTAATTATTGTAGGAAAAACTCGTTTTCCGAAAAAATAATATTTTTGTCCTTTTTTTTCCCCCGATAAATAATACGATTTAGAGATTATTAATTTACTGTACTTTGGAAAATATCAAAATCTACAAGTACACACGTGTACAATATTTTATAATGCTTAATAGCATATTGGTATTTTTATAATATTATAATAGATTACAAAAAATTGTAGACAGGTTAAATGTGTAAAAGTCACTTATACTAGTCTTTTCTAAACGTGGTGTATTAACCTGAGCTAATTGAGAGCTAACTAGTTTTTTGCATTAGTTCCAGGCATGAATAAAGAATATTCTACTATCCTCCAAAAGTTATGGATAAATAGGTATATTGGTTTTTTGGGTTTTTTTTTTTTAAGATTCTATGTACAGAGTGATTTTTTTTATGTGAACCAGCAATTCTCTGAGATAATTTTAAGTTAATTTGATTTTTGTTTAATCTAATCAATCATTTGGGCTTTATTTTAAAACCATTTTTAATGTTTTACCCCTACTCTATATACCTTAAATAAGTGCATACGTTTGATTTTTAAATAAGAACTCCCCCCCTTTTGAACACAAATTTGAATAGAGAATATTTTTCCAAAAATGTTGGTCATAGATAGACAATTTATTACCCTTTCCTATTCTTGCGGTCCAAACTTTAAACTGTTATAACTCATAAACGGTAAATCTGATATTAGTGTGATGCATATCAAAATTTCTAGAAAAGTATTCTCTATTCAAATCAGTGTTCAAAAGAGAGGATTCGTATTGAGAAATCAAAAGTATACACTTATTTAAGGTATATAGAGTAGGAGTAAAAAATTAGAAATGGTTTTAAAATAAAGCTTAATCGATTCCATAATGGTCAGAAAAAACAGAAATCAAATTCACTTAAAATCTTCAGAGATAATTGCTAGTTCGTAATAAAAAAAATCAGCCTATATACTACACCATAATTCTTCATCGTGAACACAATTTTTCTATCATTCTTTTAAATTATCATTTATCACATCGAACACATACATGATTATGCTCATTGAAACAATTTTTTTCATCGTATTTTGCAAAACGAATGTTAAGCTTTCTTATATGTCATCCAATATTGTATTTGTTTCATAAATCGATTTTCTTTTACGCATTTGAAATGGGGATAACTTTTAAAAACGAAACAAAAACACCCCATTCGAAGTTTGACAGAACAACGTGACATAATTATCAAAAAGGACAATCCCGTTTAAAATAAGACATAGAGACACTCTATTCTATGTAGTTAAAATTATTTGACATGCTTAAAAATTTAACATGACGTTCAATATAAATTTTGCTTAGTAGTAAAACAAAAAAAATGCGAATTGTACTACAGTTAAAAGTTCAAATTTAAACTAAAGTCGTAAAAATTACGGTCTTTCAAAACATGTTTAACCGAACTTCGCTTAGAATCATTTTTCATTAGCCATGATTTTTCGATGTGAACAGACATCAATTAAATTTATTTATTTATTCTATCTTTGCAACTATTGGACTAATGGTTGTGTTCAAAACAAATACAAATGCAATCTCATTATTCCACGAAATTTTCAAAAATAACAGAATAATCTGAGGTTTTCAAACTGAACAATAAAAATCAACTCCCTATATAACCCAAACAAATTGTCAACAAACCCATTTCTTCGAACATTGAGAAGTATGTCTAGTTTTCCTCATATTATTGGTTTAAAACTCATGAAAAATAGGTGTGTCCAACTCCTTAAAAAAAAATCGAATAAATGGTTTTTTTTTTTCATACATAAGTATTAAAATTTGGTATCCGTAAAGGTATTACTCGTATAATACTATATGTCAATAGGTGTAGAGCTATTCTAGAGAATACTTTATATTTGAAATAAAATAAAAATAAAAACATATCATCGAATAATATAAATACTTCTACCTACGCGTTACGACTATAATAATATATTTATATATTTATAATTGTTACATTTTTTTTTTAGGGAATCACAATTGAAGTGTTCGTTGACAGACGACCAAAGTTTCAATATCACTATAACCATTCATTTCTAAATAGGTGTTCCTTAGCAACTATAATGGTACGTACATTTTTCGATAATTTTTAACTTAACTTGTTTATTGTTTGTATCATTATCTAATTAGCCTAACTAATTTATGTTTTAATTGGACAAACTTAACTTTATCTTTTTGTATATTTTTATATTAATTATTTTAGGTACATTAACTAAAAATGAATTAATTTGCATTAACATCCAGTTAAGTCAACGAATTAAAGAGCAATATTTATAACGAAATTTGTGATTTAATTTTAATTGACCATTCTTAATACTACGGTTTAGGCCGGATGTACACGAAAGAGTACGAAATAGACAGCCAGGTTAATACAGTAAGCATGCAAATGAAATATCGCAGTTTTTTTTACTGTACAGATGTGCACCCGGCCTTATTTGTACTGGTATCGTATACATAATATAAAAAGAATGGGGAAAATGGCTGATAACAATGTTGAAATGACGTTATATGCCCACCTTAGGTACTTAAGGTATTTTACCTTTAAAGATATTTAAATATTAAACATGAAAATTAATCCTGAATAAGACACTTATTATCTCGGACCGTACTAAACTTTCTTCGGCATTTTTTTTTTTTTTTTAACAGTTTACGAACCAAATATCTCAACATTTAAAATTATCATTATTTTTTATTACTCTTATTTTTGGGAGTGAAACCTCGACCAATTTTTAAAAAAGCAACCTATATTAAAACTACCATTTATAGATAATATTTTAATTTAAATACATAAAAGTGTTGACATTTTCACTTCAAGTGAAATCAATTATCGCAGATATTTCACTTTTCAGTTTAAACAGGCAGAAATAGTAGTCTAGTGCAATATCATTAATGTGGTGGCACATTGTGTGTCACGAGATATATGAATAGAGCTCTACTATACTCTATCGGCTACCTGTACCCAAACTAAAAAGTAGAATATCTCGTCAACGTGTTTACGGAAATTAAAAATATCAACACTAAAATGTATTTAAACTAAGACATCATTCATTTAGTATTCATGCAATTTTGAATACGGATTGCTACTTGAAAATCAAAAATGTGTGATTGTCTTTTGCCCGAAAATAAAGGTAACGAAAAATTACGGTTATATATTATAATTTTAGAGTTACTTGTTTTTTAAACTGTCCAAAAAAATTATTTTAAATAAGTAAAAACTTTCCGAGTTAATAAGTTTCTTATAATGATTAATCTCTGTATTATATCATGTCTAATTATATAAGTAATATTAAATCTAAAATTTCACAAAGTTCATATAATTCCAGAATGTATTAAAATAATAGCAGAGAATACGATAATTTTCAAACTGAATTCACAATTGTTTATTTATTATATTTTTTCATTAGGAATAATTCACATTTTTCCAAACATAAAAAAATAACATTTTTATCTACCTATAAATATGTCTACTCAGCATATTCCATTGACTCTACATTAATTATTTTCCGAATAAATTTCTTAAAAATGCAAATATTGCAAAAATTATACTAGCATAAAACATGTAGAAAAATTTAAACCAAAATACTTTAAAATATTAAATAGAAATATTTGTTTGGATTATAGGTGACTCTGCTGTTTAATTTTAATTCAAACGGGATGGACTGCAAAAATAATTGGAATTGCATGAGTTGTACAAATTCATCAGTATACAAGTGCAGTTGGTCCATTGAAAAACAAAAGTGTTACAGCAATTTTACGATTCCTAGCGATCTTAAAGAAAGTAGGATGGTGGCCAATAGGTCGTCTTGCCCAAATTTTAAAATTCTGACTAAAAAAAAACATGGTGATAATTTCAGTGCTATGGTGACAATTTCCAATGATCAAAATGATTTAATCGGATTGTTAAAAGAAAAAAAACTCATGTGTCAGATTGACGAAGACTATTTCAATGCTTCAGTTTCCAACGACTCTGTCGTTTGTTCTGATCAACGCCTGTATACCAATGAAAGTCTGGTTCAGAAAATCACCGATGGGGAAACAATATATTACTCGTATATATCAGTGGTATTTGACGACAATCGGTTGGTTTTTAATAAATTTGAAGAGCACTACATAAAAAAATCCAATGCTAGCCTTTGTTCCCACGTTATCTGTAAGAGTTGTGCATGGAATGACGATCAATATATGGTATACTGTGTGAAATATCCCAGGAATATAAACAATACGTGTACGTGTAGTAACGAAAACCAATTCTGTGATATTAGAAAACTCTCGAACTTGGATACGGATCACATAGCACTGGATACAAACAAATGTAATACAGCTATCAAGTCGTTTAAACCATTATGTGGACCGTGGACCGATGTTACGAACTTACAAGTCGAACTAAACAATCATACAATGCTGTTCATCAACGATAAATCACCCAACATCACTGTCACAATAGCCGGACGCAATTGTACGCCAATCACGTTCTTGGGAAACAATACCATCTATTGTCCTTTGCTACCAGAGGTCAAAAAAATTCCTTTGAAAAAAGGGCCAGTGTTAGTTTCAGTTCAACCTGCTAAATTTAAACACCTAACCTTGCAATTCCAATCCGAAACTCATTTTAATTTCATCGAGCCCAAAATCATTAAATTTTGGCCTACTTATGGTCCCACAACGGGTGGCACTAAGCTAACCATCAATGGAGAAATGTTCGGCTCAAGCAGCCCTTTAAAGTTACTGGTTGCGAACAAAAATTGTAAAATTATAGATCGTCATGAAAATCAACTGATCTGTGAAACGAACTCAAACCAGCAGATCAACAAATCGGGATGTTTGGTACAGCAATCGCTGTCAAGAGGCCCATTAAAGCTCATTTACGTCGGCCATGGAATAGTCGAATACAATGAAACTCTGTTTGAATACGTGGTATACCCGACTGTAGCTGCAGACCAAGAGTTCAGTGGTATTATGTCTGGTAATACAAGGCTTATGGTACGAGGCCAACATTTTGCTTGCTTAAATCACACAAAAATCTGCGTCGGTAACAGAGACAACTGCACATGTCATTACGGTAAATGTCAAGTTTTGAATGACACGTGCATGGTTTGTGAGACCCCCAAATTCGAGGTCTATTCCAAAAAAGTAATACCTATGAGTTTTTATGCAAATATAACCACAAAATCAGTGATATTTAATCCACCGAATTCGGCACTGTACCACCTGTACCCGGACCCGACTTTCTCGGACTTTGTTTTGGACGGCTGTTGTAACGTTACTATAAACAGTATGCACTTAATACGTGGTTACCACGTTGAAGACTTGTCCATCCGATCCATCGGAAACTCCACTGAATGCCTTAATATTTCGATGACAACTAACCAAATCTATTGTCAGCTGCCTCCATTAAATCCACTGCCGAATGTGATTTCCGTCACGATAGGTTTCGGTCTAACGATTAACGTTCCGATGACGAAATCTGGTGAAACCAGTGGTTTATTAGCTTTAATGGTTTTACCGAACATCTTCACTATTGCTTACATAATGTTCACGTTTATAACCTTATTGTGTGTGACTTTTTTTGGTTTAAAATCATCAATAAAATACGACCTTTTATCGTTACGTCATAATAAACCTCTATTTGAGATGAAACAGTTGAACAGACGGCAATCAAATTCCACTGACGACAAAGATGAGTCAGGAAATTCGGCATAACGGACATTAAACTCCGAATTATAAATTATAAAGAACTGAATTAAAGAAGGGGGAGATTGAAGCTATGAGGTTATCTTTATCACCACGCCCCAGGTACCTAAAATGAAAAAAGGACACCGACATAAACTTTTTAACAATTTAAATAATACCTACTATATTTTAAAAAAAAAAGAATAAGTAAAAGAATGTATTATTTTTACTTGATCACAATCACATTTTATTTTATTATGAAATTTGGCTCCCCATACTGAATTGGCCATTAATTTATTTGGCTCTGCTCTGCGACTGTTCACTATTCGGTATTGAAAAATTATTTTCTTATCTGCAAATCAAATATTATTAAAATGAGGAATTTTAAATTTTGAATTAATAAAGTTTTAGCCATTAATTACCAAATATCATGGTAGTAATATTTTGACTACTCTGTATTCCCGTGAAAACTTAATTTAGTATTATATAACTTCGTACAGAAAATAATATGTTATATAATATATCTAAAATATACAATGCGTATGTACTATGTATATAGTTTTTTAGCAGCAATACTTTTATTATGTATTTACTTGTTGGGGCAGATTGGCAGAATTTTTCTTACCTGCCTATTTGGTGGCCAGGTACCTCGAAACGCTTCAAAATTAGATTTCAATTTTTTAACTATTATTATCTATTGTAATAAATTGTACAGTACCTGGTACACTGATTTTATGACAAAACATAAGTAAAATTATGTTAATATTATTATGTATTATAGTAATATGAATATCGAATAGTATAATAGGTATTATTTAATAGCATTATAAGTTCCAATATCAGTTAATACAAAATACGCGTATTCTAATGTTTATTAATGTTAAAATATTGTATTTTTTTTTTTATTTTTATTTTAATTTCCATTATTTAGATGCTCTATTTCTTGATGATACTTTATATCTTCTAATGTAAACTATTTGATTTTATTTTTAATTAGATATAATAATTTAATCGCTTGGGTATAAATGTTCCATTGATTTTCTATATTGTTTTAAACATAAATAACGGATTCGTGAACACTGCCCAATGTCCAAACTTGTGAAAGATTATGGAGTAGTCTTTTAATAATCTTCTTAAAGTCTAAAAGCGTCCGAAATAAAATAACAAATGTTACCTTTACAGTATAAGCAATTATTTAAGCAACTATTTAGTGAATTGTACAACATACTTTATATTTAATAGGTACAAGGACCTATAATGTTACAAAATGTAAAATAAATATTCCTGCACATAGATGCGCAATGGAATATTATTGACTGTAATAATACAATTATAATTATTAAAACTATATAGATAACAAAAACCTTTATACCAAAATGTGATTCATATTCGTATATCAACGGAATTTAAATCTGTACACTATTATACGCTATTGCGTATTATTTTAACACAACAGAAGAAAATGCCTACTTAAATAAATCTGTTAGATTCGTCAATCATAAAAACATGAAAATAAATTAGCACCGTTAAAAACACACCCATGAGTGAGCAGCGGAATTCCGTCGCTGGAGTCGAATCCCCCCTCCCCTCCCCTCCCATAGCTAATACGAATGATAGAAACATTCTTTGTGAAACAATTAACAATCGAATACTATATCGGCTGCAATAATACACCTATAAAAATGGTAAGGGCGTGAGTTGAGATCACCCAAAAAGCACGTCCAATCTGCTGCGGTTGACAGTATTTTTACCGTCGTCATCCGTACCGTCTTAGCTTGCACACTGATCCGGTATACGACATCGGGTTCCGAACGGTAAAATACCGTAACAGAACGGTTTTCGGTATAACCAACGGCCATTTGTTGCGGTGCTATGCGTACATTATGATATTAAACATAATAACAATCAATTGTTATTTTTCCTAGACAGTCTTCAAACAAGGGTGGGCTGGAGCGGGTGTGTTTGGAGAAAGTACTCCGCTCGAGACATATGCATATAGACCTCGTCCATACAGTATTCTGTGTTTTCACTGTTTATCGTTTCGGATCGACGGACACAACTCAAAATAATATAGTGTAATAATACAATCGCGTCTATTCGACTTTTGATAAGGATGGTCGAAAGAGAACGCACACGAGCGGTGATTGGTAAATAATAACAATGAATGTTTAAAAAGTTGCTAATTATTTTAACTGGTGTTCAAAGTTTTTTCATTTTTATCTTGTTTCCAATATAAATAAATAAATTAAATCTATATCTTGAACTTCTTTTTAATAATGTATTTTTTTCCTTTCAATAATACACTAAATGTGTGTTTCTGAGTGTATCATTATATAATTATACAATTTATCACAATTGGTCTATATATATTTAAATGAGTATACGAAATGACGGGGATCGAAAAATATATTTTTGGGAAGAAATAATTCCGTTCCGTTCCGTTCTGACGCATTCCGACATAGAGGTTCTGATCCGATCCAAACGAATGCATAAAATATCATTACAATTGGTTCCACGTCATTTGGTCCAGTAAATTACATTCGGCGACATTTGATCAGATTCAAAAAAACTTGTACCAAAATTATGCGGCTAAAAACAGTAAATAATAATCAATAGCATATTTACGCCTTTTTGGCTTTTAATGAATGTAAGTGGCCTGGATTAACGTATGGGCGAGATATAGGTACGTGCCTTTAGGACTAGGCAATGACAGAGACTATTTTATTTCTAGTAATACACAATAGCATTCCGAAGTATATTAAAATGGATTAAGTAATATAATAATTTTGAATTTTAAAACAGAAATTAGAAGTTATAAGATAATTTTACAGCCAAAGTGTTGGTTAATGTTCGTTAACAATTAATATATGCCTAGGGATATTATTGGGCGTGATCCGGCCGTGATAGTAATTTACGTATTTACGTTGTTTATACACGTTCGCATACGGCTGGATGTTGTAATCCTGCGGTAAAATCGAAAGAACAGTTATTACGCTATTTCCGACACATTAATAATTTATATCTGATAAACCGTTGATGGCTGATTAGATTTGTTTATTCGTGGTATATTCGCCCGTTTCTCGTAATCTATATTATAAGGTGGCTTGTTACATTCTATAATATATTATAATATTACCTATAGATTATTATTTATTTTTATCTTTTACCTTTTTACCTTTTTTAAACATTATGAAACTAAAAATATCAATACATATTTCGCATCACTCATAATTTTAATTTCTATATATCTGCATTTTATATATTTTTTTTTTGTTTTTTTTTTTTCCCGATATTTTTGGTATTTTTTTTTTTTTAACCGGATCAATTGTTGCCGGAAATTATTTATCGGACAAAATGACGGGAAAATCAAGGCTTCATAAATGTGTTCCGACTGTTCTGGTCTGACGCGATTCGACGTAGTATGTAGCAAACTTTAAACATTCAAAATGAGACATCAGAAACAAATTAGCGTCTCTTGCAGCGATTTAACTTGATTTAACCCACATATTCCACGTCACTTTTCAAAAATCACTCTATAATAATTAATAATTTACAAAAAATACACAATTCGTAAAATACGTTAATGTTTAGATTTCGGTTAAATAACGTATCTGTTGTCGCGTAGACCGTATGGCCTATACAATAGGTAAAAGTATAATAGAGACAGAATGATAATTTAATAATTAAATATAAATTTAAAAAAAAAAAATTATAAGTAATCAGAGTTGATAATTGAAATATTTTTGAATAGGTATATCATTATTTACAAAAGACCCTCTGTCCCTCCACCTTAATCGAACTAATTAGTAAGAAGATTCTAAACTAATTAAAAATAAATAAAAAAGCTCCATCCTTCTTATTTTAAATACCTATAATACAGCCAAAGCCTTTATAGATTCTGAACTAAGGAATGAATGTATTGGTTTTACAATGATGTTGTTTCTTTTCATAATAATTGGAAAAAAACGTAAGAAAACGGGAAAATTTACAGAATATATTATTTTCAGTATTTATTTTTAGGAAACTTTTATCTGCTGTTTCTATATGTGGTGAAATGTTCAAAACATTTTAGCCATTTTCAAGCTATTTTTAGACATTCTAATTTTGCTAGTTTTTTACGTTATTTTTATTCGGTAGGTATTTACTATATGAATAAAATTGTTAGACCAAATATAAATGCTTGAAAATTTAACAGGAGATTCATTATAAGTCGTACTTTGTGGTAAGAAAAAAAATTTAATGTAATGTGGAATTTTTTTTTTTTTTTATACAAATTTTAACGAGAATCGTAAATATTACGGCCTTTCAAAACATTTATAACCGAACTCCGCTCAAAATCGTTTTTCGTTATCAATAGTTAACCGTTACGTACATATAGATACATACGTAGATGTACATTATATTCCGCTCTATATCCTACATTCCTAATTTCTCACCTACAATAGTGACCCACTCATCGTGTGAATTATGTCCATCTTTTTTAAAATTATTATTCCATAACACCTATCCATTTAAAAAGTTCTGAACTCAGTAAAACTTGAAGAGTTTTCTGTATACCGAATACAATTACAAAAAAAAAAAACTTACAAACTGTACCTACTAATTATTAAGTGAGAAGAATCAAAACCACTATTTAAGAAATATAATTTTCGATTCCTTGCATTTATGAACACGAAATATTTCTTTATAATACACGAGTAAATCCGTTCAAATCGATAACAAATAAAAAACTATAATAAATTAAAACAGTTTTAAAAATAAAAAAACTTAAAATAAAAACATATTGAATTATTTAATACCTACACTCTATAATAATATAAACTGTGTCCCATACTGGATTTTTCTAGAGCTATATTAGTATTTAATTTTTTTAATTGATTTGGAAAAAAATTAAATTTGTATTTTCATCCCCTAAATACAAAAAAAAAATAACTTTATTTATTCACTTTATACAATTTTCAAAATAGCTATTTCGTGAAAGATATTATTCTAAAAATTTGACAGTATCACACATTCATATCCGATGAATAATTTCGTAGTAATAGCCGTTTTAATTTCAAAAAAAAAAGTGTGAAAACAATTAATATTCAATAAACTACTGTTACGATAAGGAATTGCCGTGTGTCGATTGTGATGCTTATTGAATATTAATTATTTTCACCCTTTTTTTATAATCTAAACACAATCAAAAAAAAAAAAAAAAATTGAAAAATATTTGATATTAAAGGCTCTAGACAAATCCGTCCAACATGGTGGGACACACTGTATAATAATATACTAAGCGAAACATCATATAAAATCCCTATCAGCGTTATTTTGTTCGTTTCGTATTTTCGATTTTATGACGACATAATGATTATTACAGTAATTTTATGAAAATCATAATTGTACAAACATGATAGTAACCTCTGGCTGTCAAGATGCAATCGGACTACGTCCATGAAATTACCTAATAACTTTTCGGGCGATAAAAAATAAAATAATAATAATAATAATAATCGTCTTTAAAAATATTATAATTTATTCTAGACGACTAATTTATTGATACGGCCAGATAGCCGAACAATATGTCACTATCGCTTGACCACTGAGTTAGTATAATAATATTGCCGACGACAAATGACTGATATTCCTGATTTTAAAGTGCATACAAATATTATTATGAAAACGAACACACCTAAGTAAGTATTTAAAGTATTAGCCTCGACTAGACAGTTTAATTTTTTTTTTTCTATTGCAATTGTATAACCTTCGGTGAAAATACAACTCCGACTTCTCAATAAGTAAGTATGATATGTGTAATTTTTGTATCTATATTTATACATTATACTAAAAGCGAGACCGGATTAAGGGTTCTACGGGCCCAAGAGCCAAACTTCAAAAACTCGAAAATCGGCCGTCCTAATATAAATTGAAAATTCAAGATAAAAAACGACGGATCTACTTCGCACGTGGTTGGGGGCCACTGTTGAAGGTGAGAAGTTGGAAAGGTAGAGGGGAAATTTAATGTATATCTATAAACAACGATTAACAATTTCTAACGAAAAACATTTTTAGTCTCTGCAAATATTTTTAACTAAATTACAATAAATAACAAAATTGAAAATAATAAAAAATATTATTTTCGTAAATTTCCCATTTTTCTTACGCTTCATCCTGGGTTTTCTAGGTTTTCCCAGATATTATGAAAACCGTTTGGAAAATCAAAAAATGACATCCTTAGAGTTCCATCTAGCCAATATTTCCTTTCAGAAATGATATCACATATACATATCGAATCAAGATTTCTGATAGAATTTGTGTACACAGTATAAAAAAAATAAACATCATAATAAAACCAATGCATTCCTCGCTTCCCTCAGAATCTAAAATATAAGTAATGACAGTGGATTTTCGATCCCCAAGATCATATTATATCCTAATAAGTTAACGGATGAGTAATCAATAATTTAATACTAAGATTTATTGTTTCCCAATATTGGGAAATTTTCAATATTTTTATTTTCGCCTGCAACGTGAAAAAAACAAAAAAATTATAAAATTTTAAAATGATTGAACAAATGGAAACAAAAATTGAACCTAAATATATATTTTTATTATAATAATGATTGTTTTATTTCAGGAGGACGTAGTTACGGCAATTCGGTGAAGATGTTGAGTTGGAGACAACCAACAAAGTTCAAATATCATTGGATGCATTTACTTACAAATAGATTATGGCTTGCAGTCGTGATAGTACGTACTTAATATATTACCACATTGTACATTATTAAAACGTATGACCCTTATCGTATACAGAGTGATTAGTTTGTAATTTACTGTGATTATCTGTACAAAGACGTCAAGTAAATTTCAACCGATTGTTTTTTATAGACATGACAATTTACTGCACTACAAATATTATACAATGTAAATATTAAATTAACGTTGTATTTTAGTTAGTGTTTAAATGTTTAAAAAATAATATTATCTCAGTTGACTATAGACGTTATATTTCTAACGTTAAAATATTACCTATACTAAAAAATGTTATTGGACATTTAATTTTATAATGTCAAATTAAAATAACTTAAAAATTAATTTCATATGTTAAATTTAGTGTGAATGCCCCTTATCAATGACATGGACCGAGAGTATAACCAAAAAAAAAACTGTTTTTAATCATAGTCTTCCGTTGTTGGTGATGATATTTAAACATCACCAAGGTGAGAAATTTAGCCCCCATGTAACACACACTTCAGAATATTTTGAAATATTAATTTACTTTGTTTTCATTAGACGTTTATAAAAATATATTATTTATTATTGAAACAACATTATTATTTAGGTTAAATAATCATATTTAAATACTTATTTAAGATTATTTTAACATAAAAACAATGATAATTTTATAATAAATAAATATTTAAGATTTTATAATTAACATAAAATCAAGATTACACTGCTAGGATCTTATATATTTATTGCGAGTTTTTAAAACTGTACCCTACTTATTCCGTATGCTATCCATTAACACGGGTGACAACTTTTGATCTACCAATAATATAATATCATTATTATATTAAAGTAAACAAGAAATGCACTCGAAATCTTTTGTATTGACAATTTCTGCATGGATCGCGATAAAATAATCTCTCTCTTCGGTTAACAGTCCGTGGGCTGGTTGGCAACATTCCTCCATTCTTCCCACTCCTATGCTGTCCTTTTTCAATCATAATTAATTCCGCATACTAGATCCCTGACTACTTGGCCTATATTATCTAGAGGTGGTCTTCATTTACTGTTCTGATAAAAGAATCGCTCTGTATTTTATCCGGGTACACTAGTCGGTACAGATGTTTAAATATAATGTCATCACGACGTCAATTTAAATGTACAATAACAACTAAAAGTATTATTATTTTAAACGCAGTATTAATTGAATTGTAAAAGTGAAAATTAATTGCACAATAAATATAATCTTAAAGCAATATACATACACACATTAATCAATTTGTTGATAAATCAGTTGAATCATAATAATTATATTTAGTTAAATTACACAATATTTTCCGCATACAATTTAATTCCGAATAAAAAACTTAAAATAATGTTGGTGCGAGTATTTTTGACTATAAAAACCTAGTATCGGTTTACCTCGAAAAAAGTATATTATCGTATAACAGTCTATGATAAAAAATTAAAGAATACAGATTGTAGCACAATAAATGCCATATCATTCGTAAAGAAATTACCTAGGTATACACATGATTTTAATCGTAAACAATTTCAAATTTTAATCTATAATTTCTACCGTCTTTTTGAGTAAATTAGATATAAATTGATACGTTCAATATTCAAAATGAGTAAAAACTCTAAAATCACTTTTAAACATATTCTTAGATTCGATAGATGACTATACATTAACAATAACGGGGGATATAATACAGAACAACCATGGTCCATAAATAAACTGTACAATTTTCTTTTGTTATCTCTAAATTGAAAACGAGAATCTAAAAACCGGATCTAAAAAATCCAATTTTTTTTTCAATAAAGTAACCTTTTATCCTTGTAATTCGGCTAAAATAAATAATTTCAGGATAAAATAACTGAACAAACACTTGTTGTTTTATTTTTAAATCATATATATCATAACCTCCCTCTTCTACGCCCGCCACCGAGGACGATATAAACTGATGTGAATTCAATGTTACAGGTAGCGATTGCGTGCGACTGGGGAATGATAGGACAGGTCCGGTCGGCGATAACCGAACCGAAGATCGATAGCGTAACACAGTCCAACCGGACGGTTTGCAAGTCGCGTAAAACATGCGTGGATTGTACGTCCTTGGCTCCGGATTGCCGATGGTCGTTGGTCAAGCAATCTTGTAAAGACACTCTGGCGGTGCTCGCGGTAACCACCGAGGCAATGACGGTGACTTCAGAAGAATATATAATGCTGAAGCCAATTGCAAATACTGTGCTGATGCTAGAGACGAATAAAGCGCTGTCGTCAGAGGCGAATACGATGGTGACGTCAGAATCGATAGAACAAGTCACCGCGGCGAACAACTTATCTACGGAAAACCTGTACAGCATTCTACCACAGCAACCACTGGAGATCGGAGACGCCGAGTCGTGTCCCACGTTCACCGTCAGCTACAACAAAGTGGTATCCAAAGAGTACATGGTCCAGGTGGTCAAAGTGGATGTCGCCAACGATCCGGCAGCCGGCGATTTGGCGACACTGCTCAACCAGACTAGGATCGACTGTTCGCTGAACGGAAAGGAATTTTTAGGCGCGACGGCCGAAGGCGGTCGCCAGATCCTATGCAACACGACCGACACAAAGTTTGAATACGAGCGACGGATGGCGGTCACGGATCAACCGTCCGCCATCACGTACTTTTCGGCGTCTATGGATGGAGTACCGTTAGAGTTTAACCACGTGCAAGACCACTATCTGACTGTGTACCAGATCGGCGACTGTCGCGTGGTAGCGAATCCCTTAGACACCAAGTGCGTAAGCTGCTTTTGGGATGACGACGTGTACCGGTACTACTGTCGGATGTGCATTCAAAACGACGATTGTAATGGACAGTACGAATACTGCGACATCCGGTGGCTTAACAACTTCACCGTGGCCAATTCCGTTGACGAAGTGATTATCCGGTGTCCCGACATCAAAATCGAGTCCATAGACCCCTTGTACGCGCCTTGGGCCGGTGGCACGAGCGTCCAGATCACTGTCACCAACCACAAGATACTGCAGATGAACAAGGTGATCGTGGTGACAGTGGCTGGCCACCGGTGTCTTTTGCCGACCACGTCCGTGGACGGTACTCAGATTTCGTGCATGATAGGGCCCACCAACATTAGTCACCTAAACGACGGTCCGGTGGAGGTATCTTACGTATCTGATATTAAAAAATCTTCGCTGCCCATCTTGACTCTGGTGTCTGACCAAACGTTCTATTTCGTCGAGCCCGAGATCGCGAGCGTGCAGCCTACGTGCGGACGCATGGCCGGCGGCACGCTAATCACCATTAGAGGGAACTTTTTGAACGCCGGTAACTCGGTGCAGGCGTTCATCGGCGATAACATAACGTGCGATATCACTGCCCGCAGCCAAAACGAATTGACGTGCATAACGGGCCCCAGCGAAACGCCAATCAAAGGCTCAGTGAGACTCGAGTTCGACCAATACCTGAATCATGACACGGCACATACCATTATGTTCGAGTACACGGGCGAACCTGCCGTGGACGCCAATCAGACGTTCAGGGGCATCGCCACGGGCGGTACTCGGTTACCAGTCCACGGCCGGTACTTTAAGTGCATCGAACACCCGTTCATCTACGTGAGCTACAAAGGCATACAGCACACGGGAACGTGCAATGTTAAAAACGACACGTACATGGAGTGCAGGTCACCTACTATCAACCGACCGGCCCCGTACATGGTGACGGATGTCAAGTTCGGTTTCCAAGCGGACTTCGACAAGACCATACTGAAGCTGGTACCACCGTCGGGCTCGCCCGACTACGAGCTGTACCCGGACCCGGTGTACACAGACTTCGAAACGGACCGCACAGGCCGGGTAGTGACCATTAACGGCCTGCATCTGGACCAGGGTTACCACCTGGCCGACGACCTGTCCATCCGGTTACATAACTCCACGATCGCGTGCAACGTCACCTCCGTTAAATCACGGAGCATCGTGTGCCGGACGCCAACATCCCTGCGACCATTGTCGTTACCGTCATCGTTGGGCAAGGGCGTCAGTGACAGTGGCAACACGATGGACCATGACGTGATCGTCGTATCGTTCGGTGACAAGCTCGTGTACGAAGTCAAAAGGAAAACCCCGCTCCCCTACAGTAGGAATGGTCCGCTGAACCTCACCGTTCTATTCAGTGGTATCACCATCATCTCGTTGGTCATCACGTTCGTTGTGGCCATCGTGTATTGCATGAAAATCACTCTGTTGGCATCCACCCAACAGACCGAAATGCAGTCGTTATGCGAACAACAGCACGACAACTCTACGACGATCGTGGAGGACGACAAGGAAACGGTACACAACTGTAAAACATAACCATAATATAAATAGTGTAGGCTACTATATAATATTATTACATTCGCTATGAACTCGCGGTTAGGTTTACGCAATTATAGATTAAGTGAAAATGGTGACTTATTCTGTTTTAAACTTATTTGTTTAAATGTGTGCAGAGAAAAGTAAGTAGGTATGCGTATAAGTATAACTATTTGATTTTGCTCATAAGATAATTAATAATTACGATTTTTTTTTTTTTTGTGTGTATCGAAATATTATATTATAACCTATACTGGCTCTACTTATTATAAATGAAAAGTTTTTTCAGTACATTTATTTACATATGAAAAACTATAATAATTACATAATGAATTGAATTAAAACCTAATTGATGTAAGTACCTATACCTGTAATATTATTTTGAATATTTTGTCTACTTATATAGGTACATATTTATTACAATCGAAAGTAACTACGTTACTTATATCTACATGTATAAAATTATAACCGATGGTGTGAATAAATAAATTGATATTTTACTAACTACGTATATTTCATGATATTTACCAGTATTACATTATTATTATAATCAATAAAATATTTTTTGAGATGATACTATATTACTTACTATATTATTAAATTTGTCTGCTATTCGTTTCATTTCATATTAATGACGAAGCGAACCATGTTTTTTAGAAGCAGTTGCTTTGGATTTCCGTGGATGGTTAGTGGGTCCTATGAAATGATCACTTATTCTGTACTAGGTATCGTCTAATATTAATCACTTGCTATAGGATACATACACACGGGCCCGGTTCAAGGGATAGGCGACATAGGCTCACACCTAGGACGACATTTTTCAAGGCGGTATTTAAAATTGTTGCCGTAATATTTACATGTATAAGGGGCGGCAAAATTTAAATTTGCGTTTAAACGCTTGAACCGGGCCTGTATACACATAACCGTACACTTAAATGTATATATATATTATATTATATAATTTGCTGGTTTGTGGTCAGTGGCCATAATATAAATTATACGTAGGTATAATTGAGGGGCCTCAATACGAAATGTACTTTTCACTTGTTCTCATTTTTCAATATTGAAGGTTTTCTGTTTAGGGTATTTTGAATCGGTGTAAACCACACCTAGGGTATTAAAAATATTAGGATATTACTAGGATATTCAGGGTATTTAAAACATCTAAAAATATTTGTACACTGTTTGTAAATTCATTCTTTTTCCAGTTTAAGTTTTTATTATTTAAAAAATTGTTTTCTGCAAAATTAACCTTTCCAGAATAAGTATGTTTTGTATGACATTTGGAAAAAGCAAATTATGGAAAAAATATAAACAATTTTAAACAAAACATACTATTTCGGAAAATTAACATTTAATAGAAATGCGATATCATTCTAAAAAAGACCGACATACTTCGCCCAATGGATGAGCCAATGTTATAAGTTAAATAGGAGGTAAGTTTAGAATATAGAAGGAAATCTAATGTATGTCTGTATACAACGATTAGTCATTACTAACTAAAAACATTTCTGAGCTGAGTTCGATTATACATGGTTTGTAAGACCGTAATATTTACGATTTTAAAATAATACATTTCGTAAATTATCCCGTTTTTCCTACGTTTTTTCCCATTTATTATAAAAACCGTGGAAAAATTAAAAAATTATCTTTCCGATGAATCAACTAGATAAAATTTCTTTCAGAAAAGGTAATATGATAATATTGATAATCGGAGCAAGATTTCTAGTAGAAAAGTTGTTCACAGATAAAAACAAAATGAAAAAATAAACATCATTGTAAAACCAATACATTCCTTGTTCCACTTAGAATTAAATTATGTATCTAATATATATATATATATAATTATATATAAATTATATGTATAAATATTAAATTATATACCTGAACTAATTTAAAATTTATTTTCTTAAAATTATAATTAAAAAAAAAAGGACGGACATACTTCACACGTAGGTACAGCCACCTTTGTATGTGGGAAGTTGGGAAGGTAGGATACCGACGGGAATTTAATATATGTCTGTAGACTATATGCAACGATAAACCATTGCACTATTGCTAACGAACAAACGATTCCGAGCAGAGTTCAATTGAAATTGTTGCTTTGTCAACAATATATATGTCATATTATGGTGAAATGATTACAGAAATGTGCATTTCGATGACAACAATGATTGTTTAAAAAATATTAAAGTAATAAAAACTTAATAACAACAAAAAATAAATAAAAACGATTGCCAATGACAGCCTTATTTTTAATCTTTCGATCTTTTTTTACCTAAAAAAATCTGATTTTCCTCATTATCTCGAATATTAATGAAAATGTGAAAAAATGACTTCTTTAAAATACCACCCATAGAACATTTCCTTTCAGAAAAAGTGCTGTACTTGATAATCGGAATAAGATTTCTGGTAGAAAACTGAAATTGTTTACATTAAAAAAAAAAAAAAAAAACATCTTTGTAAAACCAATACATTTTTCGTTGAACTCAGAATAAAAAAAAAATCATTTAATGACTCAATACAAATGCATAGAAAAAATGAAATATAGTTTCGTTATAGAAATAGACTCTTTTGACAAATAATGGTGGAAATAGTACCTTATACAGTGAATTTTAATGTAAAGTTTTAACATTTATTGAATATACTACACTACTACAACCAGGGTAAGTTATCAAATAATTGCATTTAAGTTAAAAATTTTATGCAACAATACTACACTATATGGAACCGATAAAGATATTTATAAAATAGCATAGATTGAATAATACTAATAGTAGTATTATTTAATCAATGGTATTATTATTTTCACCAATAAAATGGCCGCCATCCTAATCTAAGAGATGAATCTTTATGTTTTGTAGTATTGACGAGGAACGATTTAATAATATCACACGCCCTATAAAGATAGGGCATTCGAAAGCGGTTAAAAGAAATCGCATAGACTTCTAAACTCTGTCAATTGAATGTCGCATGTTTAACATAGCTCAGCATTTTGATTATTAGTCCAGTGTTTTCTCGTATTGACGGATAGCGAAATAAAAAAAAAAACGGTATAATGTATTATTAAAACATATGAAGTGCCCAATTTTATTAATTTTTGATATTTATAAAATATAAAATCACCATGTTAAGGCATATATTTTTGGAATGGTAAATTGATTAATATGTGTGGTGAAGTGGTGTGTCGGGGCTCCTTTCTAACGACTCTGTCTAATAACACTTAGGTGATGATGGTCAACCTCTAACATCTATGTTCGCCTCATAAAATAAAAAAGTTCACGCCGCCACTGATGATGATGTCTTCAACTCGTGGTTCGCGTTTATCACGCAGCAGCTCTATCCATAGTATATGATCTATAGTATAGACTATTATCGCGATAGAAAGCAAATATAGGGGCGCTGTAGTTACTTTTACTAACGGGACCACTGTGGCACTGTCTATGCTGATAACTGATAATAATCAATTTCACAATGCCAATATTATTAATTTAATTTGTTTTTTATGAATAATTGAATTTTCGATTGCATAATACCTAATCAAATAGAAGGAAAAATGTTGGGGTTACGCAAATAATGAAATGTAACCACATTGGTGAATTTCGATGTATGGATAATAATAAAAAAATATTATGAATCGTTGCTTTGTGCCTTAACCCTTTGAAGCATTGTGGTATTATAGTGAAACCGCCTATTTCTTGTTTCTTTTTATGTGCAATATGAGTGCTAACTTTTAATATTTTCCAAAAAACAAATGTTAATAAAACAATGTGTGCCCCAAAGGGTTAAAACTAGTGATCTCAGAACCTCAAAACTCAAATCTCAAAACCTATGTTTCAATGTTCATATAAATTCCATGGAATTGTTAAAATCACATGTTCCGTTGTGGAACATGACAATATTAATGTTTTTTGCGAATTTTTGGTGTTTTGGAACAATAAACATGATTCATAATTATGGGTTGGCAGCTACCAAATGCGAAAGTGTAATCAAAACTTGAACACGACGCGTGGTTAATAAATTATGATTTATGACAAATCGGGTAAACCAATTCTCAATATTTTATATTTCATCAATAATTCAGTTTTCATGTCGGCCCCGTTAAAACGTTTCATGCCACCGCCACCAGATGTCAGCCGCTTCGCTTTCTATCGCGATGTCGGCTACTCGGCTATTTAACAGCTTTATACCTAAATCTGTGGTTAATGGTTGCAGCACTGCGATTATAATTAATCGAATTTAAAATCGATTGTGTCTTCGATGTGTCCATTATTTTATACCTTATTTTTTTAACCACGGTCTTGTAACAATGTCAAAAAGATGTTCTTTATGTTACTGTAGTACATTGAATGTACCTACATTTCAGGTACCTAAAACGCGCATTGAAAGTTGAACAACAAAAACAAACAAAAATTTGATTTACCTATCCTCGACACATAGATATTAAACCTAACAAATAAACAACAATGTTGTATTAAACATTTATACGTATTTCGACTATAAGTAGCCTTGTTACTATATACCGATTGATTGGTAATTACAAAAAATGAAATTCTATTTGCTTGAATTTTGAAAATTGATAGCAAGATATTTTTTTTTGAAAATACTGTACATATACTTTCAATGATAATAGGTATTTAATAGTTTTTTAAATTTCAATACCTATTACCCAGTCAATTATTTTCTGATTGTTTAATTGGTTTATCATCAATTTCAAAACTTTCATTTTTCTATTTCCAGCCAGTCAACACATGTCACTGTTTTTGTTTTTTATTATAATTGATGTTTATAGTTTTATAATATTCTCTCATTTTGCATCCAATGCTCGTGCATACACTGTATTCTAAATGATAGTTCATAGTTAAAAATGGTACAATAATTCAACAGTTTATCGAAATACTATACTTAATGTAAAAAATGTTTTTTACATTTTTAAATATTACGAATAAGAATTATGTTACCTAGATATATAAAATGATCAGGCCACCAGACCATCAGGAAATTCCCATTTTCTATCCATCCATTCAACCTCTGTCGCCTACAGTCCATAATACAATTTGTATAATTAACACATTGAAATACTTACTAGTTAATACAAAACAATACACAGTAGTTGCTATAGTAGGGTTACCATATTTTATTTGGCAAAAACTGGGAGGAATAAACAACATTTGTTTGAAATTATAACATTCTTACGACTTACACACTTGGCAACAAAGTATAATTTAATAAAATTAAAACTATTTGTTGTGCATATTATAAAATTTGAACTTTAAAATTTAAACTAGATATAGGTAGGCAAAATGCAATAGGCATTATTAATCTGTATTCCATAAGTTCGACAGAGTAGGTAGGAATTGTTTGGTACTTGGCTAAACTATATGCACTTTTTGAAGTAATATTTTGTTGGTAAGTGTTAATATACAACTACTACAAGACACATGTTAAAACTCGGCACTTGCTTTAGTTGCTAATGAAGTCTTAATTGTAGGTACTTATACCCAATTTATTTTGTGATTTTGTCTATGTAGGTACTATTCATTATTGAAAATTCAACAACCATAAATAAATAATTAAATGTTATATTTAGTTCTTTGAAATGTTTAAAACCTTTTAAACATATAAGTATAATGTTAATTAATCATTGCATTGAAGTTCTGTACGTATTTTTATTTTTCATGCTGATTTTATGCACTTATAGTAACTCCCTCTGGATTGAATGAGCCAAACTAAACTCAGAAATCAGAATGATTTTTTAGGCGGATTGAAATGATAATAGTTGAATTGAATTTCTATAATATGAGTTTTACCATATTGTTTTTTTTTTTTAACATTTTTAACTCCATAAAAAGGCTAAAAAATTTAAAACGAACAAAATAACAATGAATGTAATTAAGCTCAATTATTTATATTGCTCAGTAATAAGTATATAACATTTTTAGTATTAGAAGTACCTCTCGTATGATGTCCATGCCGCTGAATCTATAGAAATGGCCAATAATGTTATGTGAGGTGGTATACAAAATCATCATGACGTAGGTACTTGTATAGGTAATATACAAGTCGGTCAAGACCTTGGAAACGTACTGTTTAGAAATTTCATCAAGTTATTTTCTATTATTAGATTTTTTAAGAATTTTCTTGGCACACACAATATCTATGCACATATCAATCAAAATGTTTACTTCTGTAAATTTTATAGAATTATAACCATCAATAAAATGTATCCATAAAATAAGTTGGATAGAATATAAAGGTAGGTAGGCTTAGAATGTGCTGGCGAATTACTGGAAAAATCTTGTTAAAATATACAAAATTATATGTAACATTAATTAAAATTTAAAAATCAAGTAAATTTTGTTCATTCAATATAATTTCATCACTTTTGAAACTGTTAAAACTATAATATTTGTAATTACATTTAAATAATTAAGTATGCTAAATCTTAGTATTTTTTTATATACAGTGATTTTTATAATGAAACAACAATTTTCTCAGAGGATTTTAAGTGAATTTGATTCGTTTTTTTTTTTTAATCATTATGGAATCAGTTAAGCTTTATTTTAAAATCATTTTTAATTTTTTTATCCCTACTCTATATATACCTTAAATAAGTATATACTTTTGTTTTTCAAATAGAAAGCCTCTTTTTGAACATTGATTTGAATAAAAAATATTTTTCTAGAAATTTTGATAAGCATAACACTAATATCAGATTTACCATTTATGAGTTATAACTGATTAAAGTTTACACTGGAGGAGTAGAGAAGGGTTATAAATTGCATGATTGTACTCTACCTTATCAAAATGTCTAAAAAAATATTCTCTATTCAAATTTGTGTTCAAAAAGGAGGCTACCCATTTGAAAGATAAACGTTATTATTTATTTAAGGTATATGAAGTAGGGGTAAAAAATTAAAAATGATTTTAAAATAAAGCTAAACTGATTCCATAATGATAAAAACAAATAGAAATCAAATTCATTTAAAATCCTCACAGAAAAAAAATCACTCTGTATATATACATAAATAAGTACCTATAAATTGTATTTTTAAAAGGTATCTATTGTTGAAATATTTTTTTTGCAAATTGTTTGTTGCACTGCGAAACGATACCAATAAATTATATAATTTAGGTATGAACATAATTAAATTCTAGATTTATCTTTTCAAAATATAATTGGCACTTTATACTTTTATTAAAATTGTCAGTCCTTTTGAAATTTCAATCCCTATTTCAAAACGAAACTCATGAAGAACAGCTAAATATTATAATATTTAATCATCATCTACAAAGGTTAGGTTGATACGTTAAGACATCATTTCTAAATTTGGTTAGCGTTAGATTTTCAGGTATATATTTTTTTTTCAGCATTTTCCAGTTTATATTACTGAACATATATGTGACATTTGTAACTCAAACCTTTTTATTTTTAAACATATAATATAATAAGATATAATTTTGACCAGCACTGGGGTATGAATGTACAAAATTGATACGCAGCAAACGTGATAAAACTCTAATAGTCTTTACTACGTTAAAAGTCTAGAAAGATTATTAAAGTGTGTGTATTTCATCCAATGATTTGAGGTTTCAAATAAATAGCTTGAAAATGTTGACAACAAAGGCGACATTGTCATTACTTTATATAGTCACTAAACATGCGTATCATTTTTACTAGTATCTTTTCAACTTATAGGATCTTCGAACAATATTCTACATTAATATTAGTGTTTTAAGTTATGTACATAACAGTCCAAAATAATATTATGAGACTTAAATATTTGTATATAATTTTAATAAAATAGAATTGGAAAAACTTCAATTTCTAAAATTTGTTTTTTTATTATTTTTCATAAATCTACTTAAGTATACAAAAAACCTGATAAAATGTCTTAAACATGACAAATTTTGTCAATATCATTTATGCAACTTTCTTAAAATATAATTGCATATCACTATAACACTGGTTTAACATAAACAAATATCATACATTAATAATCTAAACACTACAAAAAAAAAAAATGTTTATGTCCAATATTTATATTTTAAATAATTTTACATTTTAAAGAATAATAATTTTGGTAAAAACAAAAGAAAAAACTAAACAGTATAGGAAATCAATAAAATCAATTTAATATTAGTGTTAACAAGTATGTAATTTGAACATGATATTTACAAATAATTGGTCGCAGATACTAACAAGGTTAAGAATACTTGACTAGAATCTCATGATGTCAACTAACAATTAAACATTAAAAAATTTCAAATTTGTACATTGTCAAAATGGGTAGAAGGAATAAGATCAATCATAATTTAATCATCTTGATTTTCATTCTTAAATAACATACCAGTTTTGCTCAATATCCATTTGAATTCATCATGCAGCACAAGAATTAGAGCTGAACCACTTGATCGAATTATGTTAGGCAACATTCCACGGTACAGACCAGATAAACCTTGAGAATTCCAAAGTTTTGAGAAACAGTCTCTAGCATTTTGATACAATTTTTCCTCCTGAGATGTTTGTACAATCAGCACTCTGCCTATTGTATCTAAAGGATAGCTGAATAACTGCGATAGATATGTAGCCACCTACAAAACGTGCAATATATATATAGATATGTATACACTTTTCATAAAAATAATAATGGTCAATTTATTATACTTGTGCAGTAGCAAAACGTATCCAAAATGGTAATTTTGCGTCTTTTTCTTTATTGAAAATTAAGCTATTATTATGGTCTAATATAGTTTTGTTAAAGCTATAATAAGCTCCAAAATAAATTGCTTTGTTTATGACCATACCATTTGCTGCAATAGCAAATCCTGTAACCATAAATTAATATTAGTTGGTTGTGTAATGTAAATCTAAAAAAATGAACTAATATCTTTACCTGTGTACAAAGCACGTACACCTCTTGTTTGTACAGTTTTTTGTATACAGTCTAATAATCCAGTATATTCACGATCTACCAATGGTCCAACATGTGCAGCTAAATGAGTTTGACAGAAAAGAAGTGGATAAAATATGCATAGGGTTGTTGCACCAGATAATCCACCAGATATTAAACTCAGTGCTACATGACTAAAACCATCATCTTTATGTTTTATATTACCCAAAAGTAATTTTAGGTAAAATGTGTTCAATCCAAACATAACTGCCTATTGAAAATACAATATTTTAGATTCAATAACATATTTATTTCAACAAAACAAACCATTTTTTCTATAGATATTTAAATATAATTTTAGATATAAAAAATAGACAGCTAGTTTACAAGCCTATTTGTTACAAGCATCAATATTAGTGCATAATTAAAAAGGTACAAAATAATTTATTTTTCATAGAAATGGAATACTATAAGTTATAGGTCATTGACAGTATTTAGAAAAATACGTGGGTGCGATTGCACCTACAATTATTATTTACTGGAGAAACAAAAAAATGATATCATAATGTGGTACTTACCTATTTCTATCACTTATTACTTATGACTTATAACAAATAATCTTGTGATAACCATCTATCAATGTATAACAATTAAATAAATAATATTCATTGAATTTTGATGAGACTTACAACAAATTTAACTAAACATAATTTAATATTATGTTTAAGTATTAAAATTACCTGAGAAGGCACAAATCGTAAAATATTTGTGGCATTTCCGAACCATAATGCACGTAAACCTTGCTCACGATAGATTTGATTTAATGTAGTCAAAATACCTGGATGGTAATGTGAATTATTTTGGCCATTTACTGATGTATAATGAACCTAAAATATAGTAAAAACATGATATATATATATATAAGATAGATATTTCAATAGTAATTTATGACAAAGTTTAATTTTATTATCTGTTTTTAATTAATTATGTTTTGTATATTATTTGGTGTATTTATATTTTACTATAATTATTTACTAAAAGAGCATGAACATCGGGTAATAAAATTAGGACATTCATATTGTTTGTTATTTGTGATGGTAGACAGAAGAAGAATGATGAAGCAATAATTTGGTGAGGTCATAGTATTTTGAACACACAATTTGCCATATTCTTTCAGTAAAAATAATATAGAAATAACATGTTTTAGAGCATCTATGCAAATTAAAAATGTTTAAAATGTTGAAGAGTAGGTACCTTAGTACTTAGTAGAATATTTTTACATTATTAATAAATCACTTAATACTGAAAAAAAACACTGTTTTAATTATTAACATACCTGAGATATTATTTTGACCCTATCAAATGGTGCAACAACTGACCGTGCTATCGCTGTGGCAACAGCACTGGACACTGCATCCAAACCGAATTCATGAAGACTGGAGCGTCCTTTATCCTTCTTCTATATACATACATAAAACAAAAACATGATTTAATTATATTTTCCCATCTAGATAGTATTACCTAATAAATAAGTACCTATCCTCAAATAATAATCTAGATAGATAGTTACCAGATATTCATTAAAAATGTACAAAACAGTCTGGTTTTAAATAAATAGGTAATTAGATAAGTAATTATTTATTAAAAAATGTACCTAAACAAAAATATGATAGTTAAAAGAAAGCGATTGTGAGCCGAATTTGGTAAACATTTGTTGACATTTTATAACTATTGATATAATTTTATAAATTTTTAGGCAATTACAAAATAAATTACAATTGTAAGGATTTTATCATACATTAATTGAACTTTAAAGACTTATAAAAATATATTACAACATTAAACTCAACTTTTATTTTATCACCAAGTACCTTCAATTGAAAATTAGTGTGCACAATACAAGTGATTTTTAAGAAAATTGTAAATTGTATGCAAGTTATACATAAATAGTTAATTTGGTAGGTACTATAAAAATATCACAAATCCATAGTAACACATTTTTTTTTCATAACATTTTGAGAAAAGTATTATAAATCACTTCTAACTTTGGTTTTTATAACTTCTTTACAATTTCGATTGAACATAAAATAGCAATAAAACAGAGAAAATTTAAGAGAAAAAAAAAAATAAAACCTATTAATAGGTATCAATTTGTACTCATTAAAATTGTTAAAAATGTTTTACCCGCCAACTTAAAAGTATCTTCCTCAAGCAAATATATATATATATATATATATATATATATATGTTTTTACTTCTAAGTATTTGACATGTCAAGTAGGTATATTAACAGTTAATAGATTTTAATTAGCCAGGGTATAATAATTTTGTTCAACAATCAATAAGGTATTATACACAGAATGATACATGTATACAAACAATATTACTCATCTTGTACAGTAATTTTTAATAATAATACCAATTATTATTACGGACATATCATTTTCAATACTAATTGATATTTAATTAATTATAATATTATTGTTTATGAAAGACACTATTGTGATTAAAATGTCTATTATTAATCATTAGGAATATTTTGAATGTAGTCCAATATCAGCAAACATCAAGGCAAAATATCTGTAGGTAGACACATATTAATTTAATCTATGTAAAAATCTAATTGAGTTTTAACTAAAAGGTCACTTTACTCCGGTTAGATTATAAGATTCAAAACAAAATAAATAATTAGGTAGGTACCTATATGGTGTAACCTAATTTCTATCAATCTCGGTACCCAAATAAAAAAAATTATCTCGTGCATTGTTTGTAAATAAGTACCTATATAGTATAAACAAATAGTAAAAGACAGTGAAAACTTACCGAAATTATATAAATAAACTTACATTATTCTAATGTTTATTATTAAATTCAAAGCAAAGCGGGTAGTAGATATCTATAGTTCCATTTCTATAATAAATTATTATTATAATAGGTAGGTAGTTACCAACTTACTATATATATCTTACATAATTATATGGCTTAACACAATATGTCATCTTCAAATAGGTAAACAACCTTAGTATCTAGGTAAAATAAATTGTTTAAAAAAAAACAAACAAAACACACGTTGACAAAACCCAGATACCTAGGTGAGTTTGGTTAATATTTACTAATAAAGTTTTTTGATTGAAAAACCAAAGTAGGTGAATATAAATAATATTGCACCTCGTGATGCGCCTACACAATTAAATACACTATGTACTCGTTTTATCTTTTGGCGTTTAGAGAAGAAAAAAAAAAAAAATTGTTGGACAAATTCTTTACTTATCTGTGTGCTAATGTTTTATTTAATAGTGAAAACACGTGTATGCAACAGAGTTCTAGGATAATAATAGATAAAGGTTAGATTAAGTAAAATAGAGGCAAAGTTCATTATAGATTGTATCCGAAATCAAAGACGAAAATCAAATCGGTCACCTACCTGATTCAATAAATGTACAAGTCGGTATGTTGTAAAACCTACATATTGTACCAAAAAGAAATCGGCAATTGTAATAATTGCGTAGGGTTTAGGCAGGAATCGAAATGTACAATTTTAATAATAAAAAAATAATGAATACGATTTCACCAAACATCCGCACGGGGCATATTATTACTCACTAAATCCGTTATATAGCCTTATGGTACACCACTGATCAAAAATAACGCGTAGAGCTCGATGTCTATTCGGTCGTCCAGTGATAGACTATTGGCCATGTCTCAGTAAATGTCCCCCGACATGTGCATTTCCCGGCATTTGAATAGCTAAACCAAGTGGAAAATGATTTTGGTGCGCGGTCGACGAAAAGGAAAACGAACGCGACAATTGAAGACAACGATTTCGCGGAAACGAGACGAGAACCGAAGTCGGCCGGTCACACGAGTTTCGTAAAATGAAGGCGACGTCTACAGTGAAGTCTTGTGTGTATTAAAATATTCGTTGCTCAACAACAACAAACGAGTAACGACACACATTCGGTAGTCAAGGTCGTTGATATATTTAAAATCGTTGTCCCCCTTAAATTTTAACACCGACAAACCGTGCACGTACACCACAAATTCGACATCGTCTACAAGGTACACAAAGTCACTACATACGATCACATAAAACACGCGTTAAAAAAACCATTACGATAGTCCATCAGGAAACGAAATAATTACATTATTATCGCTTCATCCAGTGTCGTCTTATCAATCCCCTGCCATTATCATTCCAAAGACGTGTGTCCTACCACAACGTCGAACGTACGAACTGTACGACGCGTGCAGATCAGCAGCAAGTTGTGTTGTAAATAAGTAACGAAACTCGTGCAAAAAAAAAAAATAATAATAACAACAACAACAACAACAGTCAACAAGAATAACGTGTCGAACACAAACAAATAAGTACCTATTAGGAAAATGCTCTCGTTTAGTTTTGTTTTTTTTTTTTTTTTTTAACGCAGTAATTCGCACAATTTGTTATTTTTGAATATTTAAAAACAGCCGTCACTATCAATACGTTTCGCAACATCTTTGCGGTGCGGTAACGCACCAGCTACAGCAGCTGGTCACATGGATCGATTAGCGTTATCACCGAGTGTATTGACAATACAAGTACACTGATGTCTGAACAACAAAAGGCTTGACAGCATATTGCGATTTCGATATACTCGGCAAATGCGTTATGCGACTGGACCAATTGCACACTAGATGGACGCAGTGAATTACGGAAAACCGAGTTTCGTCTGGTAGAAAAGCGCTTTTCCGCGTGCTGGTGTATTGCCGTCGTGTGTTGTGTGAAAACCTGACCAGTGTGTGTGTGTGTGTGTGTGTGTGTGTGTGTGTGTGTGGCGTTTGCAAATGACTTAACACAACACAACACACCGAAATTGGCATGTCGCTTGAAACCGACGGTTGTCCGCAGCAGAAAGAGTATGATTACCTGCTGAAGTTCCTGTTGGTCGGCGACAGTGATGTTGGAAAACAAGAGATGCTAGACGATCTCGAGGACGGATCGTCCGATTCGCCCTATTGTAGCGGAAGTGGTAAATATAATTTTTCAATCAAAGGTCTAGTGAACCAACAATAATATTATGTTTATGGCAGTGAAATATTTCAAATAATGTGTTTGTAATGGATCATGTCAATTGTCTTACCAAGTACCGTGGTTCATCGTAAAACATGTTTTTCCGTGTATGTAATTATATTATTCAATGCAATAAAAACTTTATGTTTATTTAAAAAGTTCCTATAATCTATTTATTTCTATTACCATTTCCTTGGTTTCCATCACACCCTTTGAAAACCTGAAAAAGGTCAGGAAAAACCAGTAATATTCAAGGAATGTGTGCCCGTGCAATTCTGACATTTCAATTTCGAACTACAATCTCGTATTTTTGTAAATGTTCGTTAAGTACCAAGATATTCAAAAGTTCGAAATAGCCAGACCAGGAACTATTAGCCATTGTGGAATAAACATGTAAAATTAAGGAAAACTATAGGCGTACATATTCATTTGTTTCTATTGTGAAATATCCATTCAGAATGTAAAATAGCCAACAGAATATTCTGACAATCAATATTGTTGAAAATAATTTAGAGCAAGTCTATTAATTTTATATTTAATTTGGAATAAAATCTACAGTAAAAATCATATCACCGGGTTGGATGTATACTTTCTATTTGGTCGGTATTTCATAAACTGAGGACAAATACACAATTCATTCGGATAATATTCCTAATTGAATCTAATAGGTACAGACACCGCTTTTCAAAATAATTAAAATCAATTTGTATGTGTTTTTAAATTTGATTTAAGTGTTACATTTACTTCCAACAGCGAACAATAGTCAATAACATATAGTAACATTCATATAATTCCTATCACACCTGTAAACACCAATACATTATATTATAATAAATACCATATTGTTATTGTTAATATTTGTACCTCTTACTTGTACATTTGTAAAAGATATTAGGAAAACATATGTGTATTTTTTTTTTTCACAATCAAATCTATAAACATAATATTATACATGCAGTGTGGATGTTTTCATATAGACCAAGTATAGGAAGTTTAAGTGTTCAATATTTATTAAATAAATTTGTTCTGTTTACAGCATACAAAACTACAATTATACTATTGGACGGTAAACGGGTAAAACTGCAATTGTGGGATGCATCAGGTCAAGGGCGTTTATGTACAATAATCAGATCTTATTCAAGAGGAGCACAAGGTGTTTTGTTGGTTTATGACATAACTAATAAGTGGTCATTTGATGGATTGGATAGATGGTTAAAAGAAGTCGAAGAGGTATGGATTCTATTGTTGATTTGTTAAATGGTTATAAAAAAATCCATTCATACATTAGTGTAGGTAATTTATTGTACTTGATTGGGAACATTTAAAAATAAATTTACTTATTCCTTAGTTCTAAATAATGTTCTATCAGTGAATTATCATAAAATGTTCCCGATCGAGAACAATAGATTATCTATTCTACTTAATAGTTTATATGTTATTTATTAATCAATTATTTTTAATTTAATCAGTTGGTTAACCATTTATAAAACAATTTTATTCTTAGACAATGTTAAATCATTATTTATTACTGTTATTAGCTGCTCTTAAATATCTAGGTACATATTGTAATAACAGCAATAACATAAATTATATCTGATTTGATAAAAATTTGAAAGTATTTTATTTAAATATCTGTTCTATTATATGAGTTATACACTTGGGTAAAATATTTATTTAAAATAATGAACCCTGGGTTTTAAAATTATGTCTAATTCAAATTGAACTATCCTGTTTTAAAATTTAAGACAATTTGAATTATTAAAATATTATATATAGGTAGGTACATTGAATATAAATTATAATAATATATACAGTGCGATCACAATTGCATGTACTATTAAATATTTCACCTGGATGATCTTGTATAAAATGGGTTTATTTTTTTTTGGAAATGAAAGGGAGTATCGAAATACACATTTTCAAACAAATTTAAATTGTTTAACCCTTTCAGTATGCGCATGCGCACTTTTTTTTAAAATAATTTTTGCATTAAAAGTTTTTTTCTAATTACAAAATTGACCGAATTTTAATCAAAAATTGTAACTTATAACAGCTATAAATAATAAAATAAATGTCAAATATTATTATTATTATTACTGTTACTCAGTTTATATTACTTTTGGTGTGTGATGTTTTTTTTTTATTTCATTAAATCAATAACAAGTTTTAAGTTAAAATTTTGTTAAAAACTAATTATACATAAACTCAAATTTCGACTTGCTCAATTTGGTAAATTTTGTTATTAAAAAAAAATCTATTTATACAAAAATTGTTTAAAAAAAATACTCTAACTGAATCTGTATAGAAAACAATTAGTGTTGTCATTATAAAAAAAAATTAAGTTGCATTGGGCTTAAGCATATCGAAAGGATTAAAAAATTTAAATCTGTCTGAAAATTGTGATCACACTGTATATTAAATACTGATATACAGTATAATTATTGAATATGATAAACTATATTTTTAATATTTTACGCAAAGATAAAACAATAGTGTACAAACAATTTACAATTGTTCAATTAATTATCTAAATAGGTAGCGTACAGACATTAACGGTATTAACTATGATTAAAAATTCTATAAGACTCGCCCATTATTGGAATTTTGTTCTTACACGTTCAGCATTATTATATTATTAATGACTACTGAATAGTATAATTTACTATGGTATAATGAACTAATTTATTTTTAGCAATATTAGATACATAATTAAAATAAATTAAAAATCTCCATGTACAATTCATATATTGAACATTAAAAAATGTGTTATTATGTTGCGTATCAAGAACTTATTTAAATAACATTATTCAATTTTACCAATATAATTTTACATTACCTGTTGATTTATTTATTTAAATAGCATGCACCGGGAGTTCCAAAGGTCTTGGTTGGTAATCGTTTGCATTTGGCATTTAAAAGACAAGTTAGTGTTAAAGAAGCAGAATCTTATGCCTCAAAACACCATATGACTTTATTTGAAGTCAGTCCACTGTGCGACTTCAATATCAGAGAAAGTTTTAGTGAATTAGCAAGGCGAGCATTACATAGAAACGGAATGGAAAGACTTTTGAGATCGAACAAAGGTATATCTTATTCAGTTTTTCAAAATAGTAATTTTATATGTAACAAATATTGTTATATTTTTTCAGTATTGAGCCTCCAAGAGTTGTGTTGTCGTGCTATTGTAGCCCGAACCACACAATATGGTATAAACCAGTTGCCTTTACCGATGACAATTAAATCACACCTAAAGTCATACGCATTGACTAGCTTCTCCACCTTATCTATGTCATTACCACGGAATGCTTCAGCATCCAAAAAAATTAAACTGCCCTCCAACAACACAGGTGTATCGCGGTTGCATGGCCACCAGGCACATTCGGTATCACAACACCATAATTTGAAAAATACACCATTGAACTTTTCTACATCATACATTACGAGAAACTCATGTACAATATCATGACTTGAATCACATTACATTAATAATATGCCCACTGATTTGAATTTATATTTAATTTATTAAAATATTTAGTAGTAGTATCATTTTAACAATGCTTTTCATTTTTCTCTTTTTTTTTTTTTCGTCTTTGTTAAAACTACATTTTTCATTCAAAAACATGTAAACTTTTACTTATATTATCAAAATAATTTGTTTACATTGTTTTGTATTATACCTACTTGATTTATAATTCAAAAGCAATAATTGAAATTTGTGTGGTTGTTCCAACATCTCGTTTGTTAGAGATGTTTAATTAACGGATGACTGTATTAGTAGACTTATGTAAATAACAAAGTTATGTAACTCACTTTTTTTTTTTTTTTAGTCATTTTATTTTTGCATTTGTGAATTCTAACTATTTTATTTTCTTTTGTAACTGTTTTAAATAATTTTGTATTATTATTTTTTTATTATTATTATTTTATTTTATTTTTTTTTTTTTTTATTGTTTTTGAAAAATTATGATAAAAATTATTTTAATACTTTTAACATTGATAAATAAACGTTAAAGTCACCATTCCTATTCATAAATTATTCAAAATATTTTCATATTTGCCTACATTAAAATACAAACAATATTTTTTTGTTTAAAAATTATAAATAAGAATTATTCAAATTATACAACAATGTGTATGGATATACAATTCAATTCAAATACAAATTTTAATTTATTAACTAATTTCTATGATTATTAATAATCTTCATGTCTAATCATTATTGAACAACTGCTCCCTCGCCCTACAATAAATAAACTTGCACACATGCAGTATTCTGTTCTCAGTAACCACAAACATTAAATTTTTACTGACAAGGTTAGAGTTTTTCAATCCAGTACCTATATTGGAACAACCGGCAATAATTCTTTCATTTTCAGCGTGTACCTCCGAATACCTCCCAACGTTGAGGCGAGACTCGCACAGCGATATTTTCAATATGAATTAAATTGAAACGCGCGAGGGCCACGGAGAAAATACATTTTTCCATGCGGGGGCCTATCGACACCCGCGTGTCAAATATACTTACCGAGCAAATAGCATTTACTAATTTATCAACAATGTCGTTTGGTCTTCCGACGCCATTGGGGGGTCGTGCCGAAAACGTTCTTCACGAATAACCTCGTCGGCGCCAAAACGACCTGCAACGATCCCCAATGAACGCGGTCGTTTCTCCTATAAAGTTTCAACTACTTTTTTTTCTCAAATTTTTACCCATTTCGCATTGCGCACGTTTCGAATACATTCGCGTTATAAATATACAATCGGATTATCGCGCCTGAACGGTGAGGAGGGGGGGGGAGGTGTCGAGGAAAACGGGCGCGTGCGAAACCGGCACACGGTGTTTGCACGCGCGATGACGTCGCGTCCGACGGTCCGGCTTCGGTCGAAATCGCCGTTATTTTTTTACCAACGCGGCGATGTTCTCGAGCGTTCCCGTCGCGCGCGCGAATCACGCGGCAACGGAACGTCCGGTCGAGCACCGTCTCGGATTGGCGACGGACGAAAAACGACTCGGTGTCCGACGTGAATACTGACCGCGAAACATCGTTTTCGCCGTTACGGTGTGCACCCGGTGTACGCCGCGGCGTTCTGTTCGGCTGGCGCGAAGTTTCGATTCGCCGATACGAGAAACAATCGCGACGCGATTCCCGTACACGCGTTTATACCGCGGTCGGCGGCGCAGCCGGGAACTTTCCAACGGGCGACCGTCTTTAGCAGCGCTAGGACTCCGCCCGCCCGGAGTACCGCGACGAGCGGCGGCGGGCACTTTTGCCGATTCGCTCGCGACACCAATAACCGACGTGTGCAGATTGCGTATCGCTCGATGAAATATCGAAATATAAACACGCCTAAACGATTCGACAAGGGCGGACGGGTCCGTGGAATTACGTTTACGTGGCGACTTTATTATAACGTAAAATCAAGATACACGCGCACACTGCTGCGACAGATAGTGCAAATACGATCGGTGCCCAACAGTTTATAAAATTAATACCAACAGCTTAAACCGTTAATTACTTCAGCGGGTGTTGGTCACTGATTTCGTAATGGACCGATTACCATTGATAAACCTGTCGTAATTTGAAAAAAAAAAAAATGTTTGTAAATGCGAAATATTGTAATTCGAGTTATAACATTTTTTTTTCCACGGATAGAGAGCGCACTCGGTTGGTCGAGCAGCAGCCGTTCCTGACGTTCCCGTGGGCGATTTCAATTATTGCTACGCGATTATCGCTTATGACCACGAATCAGATATCTTAAACCGCGCTTATATGACACACTAGCCCGTTGGGCAACCGGTATATCTTTAATCGTGTACACATAATCAAACCGTAGAGCGATAAATCTTAATAGTCCAGTCAAGGATAGGGTGAAGGGGGAGCGGAAAAGGGAAAATGCAGAGCTGGAAATATTGTTTAGTGATTTGGACGTATTAGAAGTCGTCGGGAGGAGAAGACTACGATGGGCTGGACATGCTTGTAGAAACCAAAATACGATGATACGTGCAGTTATGGAGCAGAATCCAGTAGGGAAAGACGTGTTGTAAATAAAGATGTGGAACGTTTGGGAGAAGGGTCTAACTGGAGGAATCCAGCGTTAGACGGAGAATATTGGAGGGAGCTCGGTTGCGGGACGGGATGGTCCTAAGGGCCCGATAAACCCAAGAGAAGAACAATAATAATAATAATAATCTTAGCTGATGTTACTATCTTCGGTCGTGGTTCATGTTACCTACCACGGTCTATTGAAAAATACTGTAGAAGGTAATCGTCTGCAACGACGATATCTCGATCCGAGATACACGGGTGATTATTTTTTTCTTATCGGACATATTTTCGTTATCACGGCGGCCGAACCGTCCCGATTTCCCGATTGTTTTTCTATTAAAAATTGTTCGCCGCGTTGTCACATAGACGCGTAACACTGTCCGTGATAGGGGGTCCGGGACCCCCAGCCACCTCCTCCCGCTCCACACCCCCCGGTTGCGCCGCTGACTGTGGTAACCACTCGTTGTTTTTATCAACGTCCGAAAATCGCATGGATTGTACACATGGACAACGTATTACACAACGTACGAGTGCTTTGTTTCAAATTCACGTTTGTTCCGAAACACCCGAACGGAACCCAACGTTACCCGTTATCGTTACGAAACCCCGGTAAATCGAATTCGAACCGAAAAACTCACTACCGGTTTTAGAAACGGAAGGGCACAAACCACCGGAAGACGGTCCCGGCACGGCCCGCCTGTCCGGGGCTCGGCAGTATCGACAACGTTCCATCTTGTATCGCGGTTATAAATTTAATCACGTGCCGCGATACGTTTTACCGCCGCACTCGGTGGCGCGGGACAGTGCGACCGCCGCGCGCGTCGCAACGATTCGGCTCGCGAATCCCCGCGACCAACCATTACTGATAACGGCCGGTTGTCGGTACGCGATAAGCACGTCTATAGTTTATTTTCGATTATTGATTTTCTATTTCCCCTCCACCACCACCCCTCCCCCCACCGTTATCAAAACCGCCACGATATAAATGTATCGCCGTGTTTCGGCGCGCGCTGGTCGTTTATTATTGGAAAACACGCACAGACAAATGAAATTCAAACGCTTTCGCCGCCGGACTCCGAAGTGGTGTCGCCCGTGACCGCGCCGCCGCGCTCTCCCGTCTACGCGGCCAGAATTTCGTCAGACAGATGATCGATTGTCCGCAGTTTGTCCTCTTCCTTCATAACGCGGCCGACGAAATCCGTCCACATTTCGCCGGTCACGCGTGCCACGGCACGCGTTAATAAATCGCGCGCGTCCCGCGACTCGGACGCCGTGCCGTTCGCGCGCACGTAACGTTTTATCCAGGACCACGCGAGCTCGAACGGGTTCAGCTCACGGTGGTGAGGAGGCAACCGCAGGACTGTTTTGTTGTTTTCTCTAGCCACTTCGTCTATCGCGCACTTGTCGCGCGGCGGTTTAAACTTGTCGGCGAGCGCTAAAAGCTGAGCCTTGACCAATGACGGCCCAGTCGGTACTTCACCTCTGTTCTTTAACCAGTCTATGATGTTTTGCTTTTTCCAAGATGCGGTTGGAAATGGGTTCATCTCTACAGAACTGTACAACGCGTTGTCCATTACGATTACGGCGTTCTCTCTCAGCGACGGTAGGATTCCGATGAACCAGTCGTGAAACGCGTTACCGTTCATCTCGGCACGGTGGCCCGACGCGTTTTTCTCCGGCTCGAAACATAATAAACCTCCAGGGACGAACCCGTCGGACGACCCGATGTGCAACGCGATCAATCGTTCGCCCTTCCCCGGCGGTTCTTTCCGTCCGGTAGCGGGTCCTCGTCGGAGGGACGTGTCCGCGGGCGAATTTATCGTTGCGGCGTCGACCCAGGTTTTGTCAAGATAGTATGTTGGTCTACCGCTCAGCCTGTGCATTTTTATCGATTCCAAATAGTTCCGACGCCAGCACACGATGCCGTTCCGTTCGACGAGTGCACTGTTCCGTTTTATCTTTGAATATGTAAAACCGAGGTGTTTTAAAATTCTGCGCAAGGACGTTTTCGAAAAATTCGGTAAATGCTCGTCCTGGTTTACGGCTACTGCGATTTTATTGAACGTCGGTATTTCCCGATTCAACCAAAAACTATGAACTTTCCGCCTAATGGCGTTTTGTTCAAAGCCGTCCGTTTTGTCTATAACCGTTTTTCTATTTCTTTTTTTATTCGGCGATGAAACTGTGCCTTTAGTTCTGAATTCCGCCAGTGTGCGTTCCACTGTTTTCTGTCCAACACCGCTCTTCTTTGAGATTGTTTTGATGATGTCCTTATACTTGATCCTTTGACTCTTTTCCACGTTCTGTTGATCCAACATTAAATTTTTGTAATAATCGATAATTATTTCCTTTTGTCGAGTACTGACGAACTTAAAAAAAAAAAAAAATACGAAGAATTAGCAATGTAATAGGCATTTGGCGTGGGACAATTTTTTTTTTTTTAATATGTCTGCTATATAGAACGTTTCGAATAGTACAATCTGATGGCGAGGTTTTGTATTTTATATAAGAAACAAGTAATACGGTCGAAAAAAAGATGTACGATGGCCAATTGCTGACATCGCCGAAAATTAAAGCGTAAAAAAACAAACATTTTCAAAAAAACACTGTTTGCATAATATTATTTAATATAAACATTTACTTTTCCAGAAGGGTTCCTAGTGACTGGTGAAATATCTTCCATTATAAATAGTCGAATTTTACTCCGGTAGTGCGTCTTAATAATGCCTATTTAAAATGAAATTTAAAAAAAAATCGCAAAATTCCAAACCGTATGTTGGGTGTACACGTGGAACCGCACTGATCAACACAAACGTGTAACGCGATTCGTAATGATAAATCAGATTGCGCCAGTGACCGGTCTGTGCGTCGCGTGTTCCTATGGTCGATTGGTCAGCCGCTGGACTTAACTGTTCCCAAAACTCGACCGCTGGCCAACTCGTCGGAAGAGAGATGATCAATCGGATTGTCTTCAATACGCAGTCCGATAGTTTGCGGATGGTACAGCGCCGTAACCATTAAATCGTATACCGCGGACAGAGCAACTGCGTGAAAAACGCGCACTACGGAGTTGAAGACACCATCACTGACGAGTGCAAAGTGTACGGACGTCTTATTGTGCGTGCGTATCAGTACCCGTCGCATATTTATTGTTCGACCATTGTGATACCACCGGACAGTGACGTCCAGGGGACATCATACGCGATTAAGTGAATGCGGCCAATTGCGCGTGCGCATTTGTTCCGACTGCTCTTTGGTGTGTTTGCTTCGAATATTTAGTCACCGGCCATCCATGGTATACGATCTAAGGTTTGACCAGACGGACGTGATAAACACTTTACGCGTCAAAATTAAAACTAATTTGCCAACCGATATTTGACAGAAAAAAAAAATGTTGTGTTAAAATCCGTTATCTAATGTGCTAACGTGTTTTCGAATTTCAATTTCAACACTCGGCGTGTATTACGCAATGGAAGTACGGTTTTTGTGGGCTGAAAACATTATTATGTAACATTTTGATGCTGATTCGATTTGTGTGTCATTTAAATCCTAGTATGTTTCCTATATTATATTTTATTATAACATTTAAGGCGCTTTTGATCAAATGTCTTATGCTTATAGGTGTTGATAAAAATAATGAAAAGTCATAAGAATAATATATTGGTGATTATGGCCTATTGATAATCTTAAATAATGGTATTAACAAACTGAATAATAAAAATAGTGTTCCTAAACTCTATCAATCTGTTGAACAATCCGCTGAATTAGCAGATTGATTTAGGATCACAAGTCCAATTTATTAATATTATTGATTATAATTAATCACCTATACAATGAGTTGGGCCCCGCAATAAACTTCGATCACGATACGTTTCAACAAAATAAATTGTTTGTTCGTTACTACAATTCATCATGAATTAATGATAAATTTAAATATAAAAAAAAAAAAAATCAAAAACTAAATAAATGTACTTAGCAGAACAAAACGAAAAACAATAAAAATGTTTTCATCGGTTTTTGTAGTAGATAAAGTTATGCGACATCAGCTGTATCTTGAAAGCCGAGCAGCATGCATCGACAAGTCTACAACTGTACGCTACTATTGTCGATTCGATTGTCTTCCGACTTGCGTTCGACACGACCCGACATGTTTCGACAAGCCGGGCGACGCATACGCATTTGTTTAACATTGTCGAACGACATTTGACACCGTTCGGTATAATGTGAACGCGGCTTAACAACGGCTTACACGACGGCGATCGACTGTAGGTAACGTTTACATGGTGGTAGGGATGCGCGGGCCTTTTGCTGCATTTTCTGTTCTTCCACCTATAATATTATTTTTTTTGTTTCAGAAACCGAGCAATATTAACACCTTGTAAATAATTGTACACGATGTCGAGGTGCCTTGCTACAGGTTCATTTCTGCTATTTCTAATTTTGCTGGGGTCAGTGAATCATCAGTCTGTCGATACATTTAATAAAGCTAAGACCAAAATTAATTTCGTTCTCAAGAAATGATGTTGGTACAAGGCAGGTAGTCACTGCATTTTACAGCTGAAGTAAATTTCCCAAAGTAATAGAATCTATAGATTGTATCCACACAAAAATTAAATCACCAGGTTGGCATAAAATATAATACTATTGCATCGAGCTATATTCCGTTTCATGCAACCATGGTTCATCGTAACTTTTAGCTACTGTATTGGTGGAGATAATTGGGAAACGTTTAGAAATAGGAAAGGATATTTTTCCATCAATGTCCAATGCATTTGTAATCCATAGCTCAAAATTACAAACATAATGGTGCAATGGCCAGGGTCATGCCATGATCAAATCTTTTTTGACAATGCTCTAATCTAAATCTAATCTAAAAGGATATCTTCTAGGTGATGGTGGCTATGAAGTAAAGGCTACCTACCTTACAACTCCTCTATTGACCCATACCACACAAAGCCAGTGATTGCATAATGAAAGTCACATCAGAACTAGAAATGGTATTGAAATGTAAATATTGCTTGATTAGAGAGGAAAAAATGTATTGATTAAAAAAATATAATTGTAAGACCTATTTAAGTATACCTTGTTTTTTTTTTTCATTACAGTGTTGTTATATAGATGCTTTGGAGTTCTAAAACGAAGGTTCCCTGTGCTCAGCAAAGGAATAACAGTCGACTTGACAAATACATAAGCAATAATAGTAGTATGTACTATTATGCATAATATGTGTATTGGTATGTATGATAAACTTCTGAATGATTTGTGTGAAGACAATAATGATCATTATGTCAGAGAAAATACCTTTTCAATTTGGCTGAAAATAATATAGGAAGGCAAGAAAGAGATCGGCTGATCAGGGATCACTTTGCCAATTTAGAGTGAAATTAAACTTTCTATTTTATACAAATTTATACCATTTTTATATAAGAATAAAACATAATTTTTTTTATATACTTAATTTTTTTCATTTATTTTTTTTTTCTAGTAGTTTAATTTCTAACTCTATTTTTTTTTAAGTTTACTTATTTCGTTCTTTTTTTTTAAATACTTTATTTGCCATTCAACAAAATGCTCTTTGCGCTATAATAAGTTTGTTGCCTCAACTGTTTGCTCTTGAAATATTTGTCTGAAAATGTGAGAAAATTTAATATGTATAAATACATTATAAACAAAGATTTTAGAATCTGAACTTGCAAAAGAATGTTAACTCACTAGTTCTTCTGAGAAAAGTGCTCTTCCTATGTTTTAAGTATAGAGGGGTCACAACACTTGCACCTGAAAAAGCGGAAAATAATTTTGGGGCTCATGAGTTCATGATAACTAAAATTGTGCAGTCCAATAACACAAAATTATACAATAAGAATCATCAATAATTACTAAAATCATGATTCATTGCTTCAATACTTTTGGTTTCTCCTTCTGCTTCTAGTTCTGGTTTCCTTTGTTAATATAATGTTAAAAAAATATAAAATTTGAAATAACTATTATAAAGGTAACTATTGAAATATAATAAGAGACACTCTAAAATTACATATTAGTTCAATAATATATTATTATTACACAAATATATTGTGAAGTGAATAAATAAAAAGTTATTTATTTGTTATTTAGGGAATGAAAATAAAAATTTAATTTTTTTCTAAATCGATGTCCAATCAAAGACAAGCTGATTGAAAAAAAAAATTGAAAAATATCTAATACGTACAGCTCTAAAAAAATCTGTTGAACATGGTGGGATTACTGTAAACTGGGTGATTCATTTAACGCGAAACACTCATTATTTTGTAAAGTATCTACTTGCGTACATCAAAAGTAATTATTTAGTAATTTCACCCTTATAAATTGTAATCATTTATTTTAAAAAGTAAATATTTTGAGAAATAATAAGTGTTTTACATTTAATGAATTATACTGTAAAAATATTTCTTCTATAAATTGTCATAAACTATTTCATTATAAAATAATTTTTAGAGAGTTTATTATGAAAAATTAAAATTACATGACAAACACATTACACAAAATAATAGCTGTAAGAGATTATTAACCCACTCACCAAGTATAGATTTATGTCCTCTTAAACAATCAAAAATAAGTTCTTTGAATTAACAAGATAAACAGGGGAAACTGGACAAAAATATGTGTTATATTGTTTTGGGTATGAGGCTTTTGTCTACCATTGATGATGAAAATTTTATAAAAATTATAAAAGGTAAATTATTTTATTAATTAAAAAATAATTAGGTACATACCTACTTATATAAAAATGTCAAAATTGTCAAATATTGTTTAAAAATATAAATTTAAATATTTAAGCATAGACAATGACTTGAAAGTGTACCTATTCAAGGTGAACACTAAGTCGTCATATTAACAATAATTTTATAAAAAATGTTGAAAAAATTTAAAATGTGCTTACAATTGAACCAAGATTAGGTAATTTTAACTACAACAGCGGATATTTGGTCATCAAAACATCAGAGGTTTATGGGTGTCACAGTACATTGGGTAGAAACCTATTTAATAATAAAACTATAGTTATATTATCTACAATTTGAAAAAACAGTTTTAAAACCTGGTGCCTATGATAATAACTATTATTTATAGTAAATAAATATAAAAATAAAAAATGAATATATATATATATACAAATAAATAAATGAATAAATGTAATTATTAATCAAATTTATTTCCAATATAATAACAAATTATATATTCGCAAAAAGAAGGGCTAATTATGGGTGGTCCTTTAAGTGCACTTTTATTTAAAATTTACATGCAAAATTAGAAAATTAATAATATTATTGACAACAGAATATACAGTCTAAATTTAAAATCATATCATACCATAGATAGATAGATTGGTATATAGATAGATGTATCATAGGTATCAACATATCTATAATATGTTGTTAATAATATTATTGGTTTTATAATTTTGCATGTAAATTTTAAATAAAAGTGCACTTAAAGGACCACCCATAATTATCCCTCCTTTTTGTGAATATATCATTTATTATTATATTGGAAATAGGAAATAGTTTTGATAAATAATTACATTTATTCATTTTTTTTTTTTTATTACAAATTATAGATACATTATTATCTATAATATATAATATGTTTTTAAATTTTTGTATGTATCCTACCTTGCCATTATTGTTTGGGCTTGCCCGATTATTTTGTTAACCAATAGTCAGACTACCTACTAATTAGCATTTAATTTTAACTTAGTTTTAAGTTAAAACACCTAACTTTTTTTTTTTGGTTTTAATAATTTAATTGCACTTGGACTATGTATCACGTTGTATTTTTGTTAATATTTTGTAAATTGGGCTCCAGCCTGTTATCTTTTAAATAAATAATATATTGTAGTTCAATGGCATATCACGAACATTCTTACTTTCATTGATATTAATGTATTAACTTATACAAATCTCCACAAAACTGATAAATAAAAAATCAAGCAGAAATTAATTTGGGTCTAAGTGCAACAAATTCATCTAGCGATCAAAATAGAAAAAAAAATTAAATGAAGTTATTACACTCACGAATGAAGGAGAAAAATGATTTTATATTCCATTGTATAATCAGTTTATAGTTGGTTAATAGTTGTATTATATAGCCGGTCAGTTTAGTCGACTTTGAAATCACTTCTTTAACTATGTTATGTAATCCCGTTTAATTTTTATTACGTAGGTTGGTACTTAAAATATTCCTGGGGTTTAAATTTTGTCATAAAATTGGGCTCTAAAAAAAAAAATCACCCCTCGACTTTGATATTAAAAGTGTTGTTCAGTTTAAGTAGGTAGTTCGTGTCCGTTAAATCCCCGTGGCCGGACTAAAACCTATGCAGCAGTTGAAGGGTGTTATTTAGGTCATCGAATATAATGGTTAAGTCAATTTTAATTTAGGTATCTTGAAATGACGACAATATTTTTAACATAGTAAAAATATATGATTTTATACAGATGTATTGTAGAGTCAATACTTGTTGTTAAAACATTTAATACCTTAGATTTTTGAACATATGCATAGTACTACGTTTATTACATAAATACCTACCGATCTTGAATATTGTTGTTCAATGACGAATTGGACGACAATTCTTATTTTAAGTTGCCAAAGATATATAAAATATTAGACATATTATATTAATATTATAGATCATAGTCTAGTTTACACCCTTAATTAAATTTGATAATCTCTTAATAGCAGCAGTGTGTTTATGGGACAGGGTGAAGGAAATCAACCCCTTCACATGACCTTGTTTAAGCAAACAATTATAATGGTACATTATAGAAAACATTCAATGTTAAATCTTCTTCGTATATATTTTTTAGATTCTGAGTGTAGCGACAAATGTATTGGTTTTACGATAAATAAGTGCGTGATATTTTTTTCTCGATCATTTCTTTTCATCATCAGTTGTTAAGTTTTTCTTATGGCACTATAATAATTTTGAAAATCCGTAGTCATGGTTTTTATTTTACATGTAAATAAATTAGGCTTTTTAAATTCAATTTGATGAAAATTAGATATTGTAGGGTATTTTTTTATGTGTGCGCAGTTAAACTTTTTTGGTTCTAAACAATTTTTAAATAATTTGAGACAAATTTATTTTGTAGTAACAAGATAATACCCATATTTTCAATTTAAGTTGCCTATTCAAAAAATTGATTAACCGAACTTTACTCAGGATCGTTTTTCGTTTGCAATATTTTATCATTGCGTACGCATAAAAATTAAATTACTCTATACATCCTTCCAAACTACCCTGCAGTTTCTACATACACAGTGGCACACCCATTAGCATAATCAACGTTTTGTTTTTTTTTGTACAGTATATTTTAAGGATGAAAAATGAATTCGGAAAGATTAAAAGGGTTTAACAACCATTGTCCCGCGTCCGTCACTGTTTACATCGATAGGTAAATTAACAAAATTAAACTACGTTATAATCCCCATGGGTTGTGAATGCGTTACGTGAGGGTCGTACTATTAATATAATATGTCATGCGTGCGTGTGTGTGAAGACTTGAGTCATGGCAGCATGATTGGTTGAGGCCTCGGGGGTATAGAAGGAGATCAGTAATCGCACGCATTATAAGGAGAACCCTTAACTATAATAATATGTTATAACAGCCACGGTGAGCGCTGTATAAATATGTACGTAACCAGGCCATTTAGTATATTATATTATTATGTCGTTTACTTACGTATCTTCCTATACAATACAATACTATACAATAGTAGAATAAGTATGTTTGCTTAAATAAACTGTAATATACGAGTAATAATATTATCATATTATGATAACTATCAAATTCAAAAAATAAAAAGCTAACAGCCATATTATAGTAAAATAATTATAACAATGTGCGTTTCCATGACAACGATAATTGTTTAAAAAAATATTAAAATAATGGAAACTTAATAATGGCAAAAAATAAATAAAAACGGTTGCCAATGACAACCTTATTTGTAATCTTTCAGTCTATTTTAACCTAAAGATCAAGGTTTCCCTATTTATATAATGACCTTTTGAAAGTACTACCTAGAGAAAATTTATTTTCAGAAAAGGTGCTATACTTGATAAACGGAGTATGTTTTTTGGTAGAAAAAGTGTTCACATAAAAAAAATAAATATCATTGTAACCCAATATATTCCTCGTTCTACTTAGAAACTAAAAAAAATTTGTTTTGTTTTTATTTTATTCTAAATTTAAGAAAATTCACCAAATTGATGTGATTTGTTTATTTGTTATATTAATTTATAAGTTAAAATACTTATTCAAATTAAATGTACAGTATTATCACCATTATAATAAACTTAAAAAAAAAAAAAAATGTCCTAGGCAGTTGTTATAGTTTCATACGTATTACACATGTAATTTTATACGATTATATTACCAACCCTGGTTTCTCGCTTAAATCGATACAGTACATTGGCGTTTTTTTTTTTTTTTTTAACTGGATACATATGGTTATAATAATTATGTAGAACGTATCGTGTAATCAATCTTCTTCTGGCTACTCGTGTTTATGTTATATTTAAAAATAGATCCAAACACATATCTATTATACGTATTTTGTTATTGTATGATCTATTACATATTCAGTAATATTTTGAAGCGCATTAAACTGAATTAAATATTTCTCTATTAAAAAATTTCATTTTAAATTTATAATATAAATATAACAAATGAATAGATATCCACTATATCTGGACTTATATAATATCTAGGGAACTTATTATCTATGTTTCTACATTAAAAAACGTTAAGTTATAGTTAAAACGATTTATCGTAAATGAATTTATAGGTAGGTACACATTTGAGGATTAAACGACGAATTGATCGTCTCCTACAGTTATTTGTGCGATGTGATAAAGTGGCGGCACGATGAAAAACGACCAAATTGTTCGTCTTTGACTCAGATGGCACTTTGTAGGGTAGCAGTGCTAATAATGTTAAGTAATTAAAGTTAACGTTAATTATTTTTCACCTCTAATGACTCATGTGAGATATTATATAGATAACGTGTAACGAGTAACGAAAACCACGTTATCAGTTTTCATTAACATATTTTTCGAGCATAATATCTGACCGACATTACACAGCCGCCCTCATAACATATATGTCACTATATATTATGTAATATACGAGTTTGTTTAAGTAATTTTTCACGACCGCCGAGCAGTTATAATACTGTAGGTAGGTGTTTACGTATTTTGCTGTAAATGTGGTTATATTTTAATTCACATCAGGCGCGTAGTCTGCAGGAGGGAATTTTGGACGTTAAAACACCTCCTCTCCCGGCTCTTGATCTTATTTAAGCTGAAAATATATTATACATTAAATGCTTCGGGTTTTTACGAAATGCGTAGTGAAAAGATTCTACGGGAATGCATAATTATGCATTAGTTGGAAAATTTAAAAAAAAAAAAAAAACCAACTTAATATTTTAGAAACTAAAACCTCAGAAAAAAATTGGGTACCTGCAAAAACATATTTTTTGAAAATTATACTCTTGAATTTACAAAGTGGAAAATAAAATGAATGAAAGAAATGTATGTGATGTGCGGCTTTTCTACGTAAATACGTTTTATCGCATTGGTGCTTCTATAAATTTATTTTAAACGCAATTATTTTCAGCATATTTATTTTTTATGGAATTATTTTCTAACGTTGCGAACCGTTTGAAAAAAATTCTGGTTATACCCTCGACTCGTGACTCCTACTGCTCTTGACACCGTCGGTTACTAAAATGTGCCCGTTTATAAACGCAACCAGTGTATAAGTACCTACAACGTTGTGTACATCATGCAGGTATGTATGAAAGTAAACAAAAAGTAAAAAAAAAAAAACCAAAAATTAGAGGAACACCTGTTAAAAACCCGCCTCGCTGTCGGTGATGTGTACATTGTTTTTCTTTCACACAAGTGTACAGCGGGAGACACAATAAATAATATTATAATATATCATAGTAGAAATATCATGGAAACGATGCAGAGGTAAACAAAAAAAAAAAAAAAAACCAGTAAAAAAAGATGAACAATTTGAAAATCGATCAAAAACATCTATATTTCATATTTTATTTACAGACATTTTTTGCGATACAATAATAATTATAATAGTAAAATCGAAATAATGTTTTTCTAAAAACAAAAATAATATACGGAATCGTTTTTTTTTTTTTTTTTTTTTTTTTAATACAGATAATGTATTTATATGTATGTAGTATAATATATTATAAATTATATATTATATCGTACATATACATATAGTATAATATTATATTATGTTCATCTACATAAATATATTATATATGTAATATAATACAAGTATTACATATATATATATGTATTACGGACGACATAATAATATAATATTTCAGTGACGATAAAAATTAAATTAATAATATTATTAATTATTATATTATTAATAAATATTAAACTTACGATATAATTGGTGCCCATAAATATAATATGATCAGAAAAGTACTACAAAAAAAAAAAATTACTTTATATAATATAAATGTTTAACGCCGATTTATACAAATATTAGATAGGCGTCTTATTTTATTAAAAAAAAAAAAAAAAAATCGTACAAAACCTTATATAGAAATGGCACGATGCGAAATTTCATAATAATATTAAAATATTTAAGCTCGGAAAAAGGGAGGTATAAGGTTGATTTTTTAATTTTTAGAAAACATTATATTACTGTACTAATTATACAACTTTGGAAATGAAGCCCATCACTGCAGTTAATGAGCTTCACGCAAAGTTTTTAAAATATGTATATTGCAATGAATAACAAAAAAAAAAAAAAAATTTAAAAAAGTGTGTCTTTACATTAAGGTTGTTTAGATGTATGTATATTATAATAGATAAAAATTATTTTTAAGTATATAATACAATACAATACAATATTATGTATATTATTATTGTAGATTGTATAATATTTACTAATATTAATTTCTATAGTTAATAATATTATATAGGAAGGTGAATATAATATTATACGAGATATTATAATATCCGAGATAGTGGACTTAATAATTATACAGTGACTAGAGTATGTAATAAACAATTATAATAACGCAGTATAATATAATGCATTACAATAATATAACTTAAGGTAAAAATTATTCATAAACTATTGAAAAACCAATACGAGGAAAAAAAATGTATTTTATTGAAGTATTCACACACCGAAATTGATAACATTAAGACGTGTATACGCAACCTACATACGTTATCGTCGTTGACCTATCTATTATAATATTATATAAGTAAATTAAGTATAATAATAATATTTGAAACCGAGACTATTTTTTTTATTTTTTTTATTTTTATTATTTTTTTTTTTTTTTATATATTTTATTGAGCTGATACAATTACCCTTAAAATACTCGTCGTTTATAGTTTTTTTTTTTTTAGTAAAATTTTTATTACAAACTTTTTTTTTCTTCTTTTTTTTTTTTCAATTATTATTCAAAATAAAATAAAACGGAAAAGTACACGATATTGGAAATGTTATTATGCTTATTCTTTTTTCTGTTTCGTCAAATAAAAAATAAGTGATTGCGTTAAAATAATGTGTAAAAGAAAATATATTATTATAATAAGTTTGACCGGAGCCACCGAAGCCGGTTGGGCGGCGTGTCGGTGGCGGCGGAGGCGGCGGCGGTGGTGGCGCCGGAAGGGGTGGTCGTGGTAGGTATGTGAAAAATCGTTCACATTATTACACACTTCCCCTTTTCCGCCCAAGGGTTGTTCTTTTTGTCTGGAGCGTGGATTAGAGGATCAGTTTTTTCGTTCTCCTCGACGAATTCTCTCATCCTGTGAACAAGCCAAAAACAAAATAATGAACAATTTAATACGTTTACTAAAATATGTATTTACGAGTATTATGAGGTATGTATACAGAATATAAAATATTGATGTACAATATCGTCACGCGCTACTCGTTTACACTTTTACGACACTCGGAAGATATGGTAATAAACATAATAGTAGTAATATATGCATATGTAATATAATATCCCATGTTATATATTTTTAACATTTTTATTTTTAAATTTTTTTCGCCTAACATTTTATTTATTTTTCTCTTTTCGTCATGACCATTATAACAAATAATACACAACACGCACTATACAAATAATATAATTACCATGAATAAATCTTCCCAAGACATATATTTATGTTTCTATAGTATATTATAGGTGTATACTGTAAATGCAACTTTGTGGTACACTCATAACCCGGAACGTTGGTAAGGGGTGGTGTTAAGGGAAGAGTTAATTTGTTTCAACTCTAAATCACTTGAATTACAAACAGTTCGTATTCAGAACCCCCCCCCCTCCTTATAAACAATATATTCCTACGCCTTTGTCTATAACACCAAGGGGGAACAAGAGTGTAAATGCCCATTCGCTGTATTTAAGATGTTGTTAGCGAGAGAAATATTGAATTTGGAAATTATGTCAGATTATAGGTTTATATTTTTTTTTAGTCTAAGTACACATGTACTTCTTTCTTTTATAGACTCCTTCGAACCGAGGGAGTCAGTGTTAGCATTATTTTCTCCGATTTTGCCTACCTTGCTTAATGGAGCCACCTTTTAGAGGGCAAAGGCAAAACCTATCGGGCAGGTAGGTGGCATCGTCGGGTTAAGGACTTCTACCATTTGTATATTATTTTTCAAAGGTTCAAAAAAAAAGCAGACGCTAACATAAATTCATATACTATTCATTATGTAAGAAATTTTTATCCTAAACTTTACGTGGCATATATTAACATATTTTACAGTTTCTGCTATTTAGAGCATATTTTAAATTATTTATCTCAAAACACAAAGTTCTCAGTGTACAATGTCAGTAAAAGATATTATTTAAAGCATTTTTTAGTGCATATTTGGTTGTTTTTAAAAACATATTTGCATATTTTTTTAGAGCTAGAAGTCTCTAAGACTATTCATAATATTATAGTGGTTCGGTTGTATCTCGTTTTAAACAAAAACATAATATACAGTATGTATAGAAACCTGAACGTATATAATATATATTATACACATTTTTGAATTTGTTGACTAAAATAAAGTAAAGAAATTTGATATAATAGATAATAATAAGAAAGATTAGCCTAATCTTCCTCCACAAATACTCTCCTGGATGCGTAAAACAAATCTATATTATTATCAGATAATAATATACGAAATATAATATATAATATAATACATTAATTATATACGAATTTGAATTTTCATAGAACCAAATAACGGGACGATTCACTATAAAAAGAAGCAATATCGTATTATTGAATTACACGTGGTATACGTTGTTGTTATATCAATATAAATAATAAGATATGTATAAGGTGAGAGGTAGAAACGTGTGTGTTCGGGTTTCTCAAACAGTAATCAGTTTGGCAGTTCACTAAGTTATACTATTGCGAATTGGAGAACTTTTTAATTACATATATTATATGGCTGCGAATTCGAGGTGTCGAATAACAATTAGAATTTCGTTCCAATAATTAACTAGTAACTAAAGTTAACGCGTTGAGGTTTCAACACGCAAGTTATCATTCTTAACTTTTCGTGAGGTATCGTGTGCAGCGCGTACACAAAATAATATATAATGTAATAAATGGCCAGTTGGTGAAAAACTTATTATTTTGAAAATGTTCACTTTATATTATGTTTGTACCTCGCGAAAACCGTTGTTGGAAGCAGGGAGCAATATTAGAAAAGGAAAATAAAACAGGAACATACATAATTTATACCCAGAACACAAATTAATATACGAGTTGGTATGAACATATTTCGGTTAAAATTCGTGAGACGTTATTACATATTGTATAATATATTTACTGCCTAGCAGTATAGTTTCGCAACTATTATTCGTAAAACTTTATCTGCAAATAGTGTAGAATGCGGTGGTTAGAGGTAATTGAATTTACTTAACGCGTGTTTTTACAATATATCACGGATAATATGCAGCCCCATCTTGTAAAATATAGGACACGTTTTAAAAAAAAAAAAAATACACATTTAGATAACATGCAGGTATATTATAATCTCAATGAGTATTAATAATTAAATTTGCATACATGTTTCATTTACTGTGTACACATACAGGCGTAAACCACATTTTAGGCACATGTACGTACATTGAGGGCTCAACATAATGATTTACTTGGTTACTAATTGAAAGGCTGCAGGGAAAACCGTCCATAGTCGATCGATCATTAAAATAAAGATAGTTGTATCATTTTGTAATTCGTTCTTAAACGAATTGGCACATGAATTGAGTTAATTAGGGAACAAAAATCATGGTCAAACGGACAGAAGCGAGGAAATAGTGATTATTCTATATTATTCTAATCTACTATTGACTATGATATTTTTCCCTGTAACATAATATTATAAAATATTTGGACGTTAATAAATGTATGAGTGTTACGAAGGAGTTATTATTAGTTAATAAGACGCGCTTCTTTTTTTTTGGAATACTCGGCTTGTAAAAAGCCTTAAAAGGAGCAGATTTTTTCTCCCGTGGTATTTTATTTGAAATATTTTTTTAGATTCCTAGAACAGTTTTTCTTAAAAACAAACGATACATCGATATTATTTTTGTTGATTTTTTTTGGTTATATATTGCCTTCAATAGAAAAAACAAGACTATAATGCTATACACCTAACCTTGTCAGTTTACCGGGCTCCATTGAGAATTATTTTTGATTACGTCAATTTATTGTTGTTGACGCTGAATGCTGTATGATTTAACTTTAAAAGAGGTTTTATATGTATATCCGTCTTTTTGAAGTCACGAAATAATTATAATGATAAACCTCTGCTCATAATATTATGCGTTTATTAAATTTCCATCTTAAGTAAACGGATCGCTTCACGGTTAAGCCACGATTGAAATCGAAACGGTTGCACATAATCTGTTATGAGATTCGTCACCAGATTTGTGTGAGCAGCAGTATCAGTATGACGATATCATTATAGACATAAGAGATTAAACAATATAGTGGATACTATATAAGTTTAATACAATATGATTATGCGTTTACCTAAAATATTCCAAATTTAAATATATTGTATAATCGTTGTAGATCCCGAGACTCGTTCAATAATGATCATCGTGTGTTGTGTTTTATATAGATATATAAGTATCTCTTGGTTAGAATATAAAATTTAGATAAATGAGAAATAAGTAATTTGTCTAGATAAATCTTGATTAATCGTTAGTTAAATTATACATCATGTCAGCTAAAATTTAATTTTCGATATCATTGCGTATGTTCCTCAGTCATGAAAAAAACGATATCAGCTATACATGGATAAAAAAGTAACAATGAAATATAGATAAATATAATATATAATATATAGATATTAATAACTAATAATATTTTATATTTATATTATAACTACTAATATATTATTCATAATTACTTTTTTTATACACACATAATTTTAATTCTTCCATGCATTTTAGCGTTTATTCTAAGGCCGGGGGTCATTTCATGCGCAGTGTTATCTAGTTAATATGCCTGTTTAGTACATATAAATTACACAATATTTTTGAAATCTAGAAGTGTACCAATTATAGTATACATTTCTAATGTAATTTTAGTACTTAGTTTTATGATAAAGGTATTATAAAAACAATTTTTTTTTCCTAGACATTTAAAAATTATAATTATTTATCTTTAAATACAAAAATTATTGATTATCTATGTGGTTCATAATATGTAAATAATAATAATATACGCCAAATTTCACGATGATACCTACTTATAAAATAAAAAGAGGTGACACTGCTCATGGATGTGCATCAAGTGCACGATGTGCAAGTTAATAAGGTATAAAAGCATATAAAGTTATTTAATTAATGTATGTATAAAAATATAAATCATTGCTGATAAAATAATGATTCTGAGGGAAGTTCGGTTTTTTACGATTTCCATTCAAACTTGAACTTTAATTTTAAACTTACAAATGAAACTAATTGAACTATGCCTAAAATAGACCTAATAGAAGTGTGTGAAAATTTCAGGGCCCAACGATTATTTTTAACCGCAATACAAAATAAAAATCAAAAATAATGAAAACGAATTTTCCGTAAACTTTAACGTTTTTCCTAATTATTATGAAAACTGCTAGGAAAATAAAATCTAAAATGAATGTACTTGCGTTGACAAGACAATATTGTAACGGCATTATGTAATCGGGTGTATATACTATAATACATTCGTGACGTTAAAAATATTATTAGGTACAATAAGTTTACTACCTACTTACTATTCTTATGTTTGGCATACATTTTTTTTTTACCTATAGGAATCGAATTTCTTTTACTTATGTATTATTTTATACAAGTGTCTGTCCTAAAATAACTCTTACAATGCAAGTTCCGCCGTACCGTATTATTCATAAGTTCGCGTTTGCATTAACATTATTTCTACTGTATTGTGTGTACGAAATAGACATATTATATAGAGATACTCGTGTACAACATACACCGTCTTTCAAACACTATTGTTACAGCAATATAGTATAGTAAATAATATTTACGACGAGAAAAGGTCAGATCACTATAAAGAGTTTTTTTTTTTTTACTTAATTGTGTATCGCTGTCCAATATCTACTTAATTTAATTGGAATCTGATGCTATTACATTGATAGATAGGCATAACATGCGTATACTCGAGTGAATGTGAAAATTAAATTAAGATGATCACCAAACAGCAAAACAATTTCTTTAATTAATCATACTGTCTTAATGATCTAATAAACTTGACAATTATTGTAGTTCATAATTTATTGCTTATAATAATAATAATAATACGGTGGCGAATTAAATTATATTCCAAATCTGCAACGATACAATTATAATATATTCAATACACATTATCTAGATAGTCTAGTTTTTTCCAATTTCCACCATATATGTATTATTTTGATTAACTAATATCTCTTTCGCTAATATTGCGTATTCGCCGTTTTAACAGTTTTCCATTTTTATTGTTTTATATTAAGAACAGCATTTATTATAATTTATTCTCAAGATATTTCATTAAAAAAAAAGTTCGCACCTAATTTTATCGAATTTACCGAATCCATATTATTATATAGTGCAGAATGAAAAGAGAAAACTTTAAATATTTCTGTAAAATATTCGAAAATAGATACAATTATTGCACGAGTTTAATATGGTATTATAAAAAAAGGAGAAGCTACATTTTCAGATCATTTTTTATAGTACTTTATATTATTTTATATTGTAATAACAAATTGTTTCCCGAATAGAGGTGAAAACTATGGCTAAAGAAATATGTTATTAATAGATTAATGATCTTACAGTTTTTTTTTAACCACACTCTCAACAGTTGTGTTTTATCTTGTCATACTGTCATATATATTTATATATATAATATTGTTTATTTTAATAATAGTAACTTAGAAAAGTTGTTTGAGCGCGGTATATTGACAAATTATTCCTTCCCGCACCTTATCGGCTTTCAGTCACTATAAACAACTCTTGAAGGTTAGCATATTCAGGAATTCAGTATAAGGGATCCAGATAATTTCTCAATGTAGATATGTCTAATATCTAAGTAATATAAATAATTTATGTCTACAATTTAAAAATAAAATCAATTTTTTTCCCCTTGTGGTTAGTTGTTGCTCTGAAATGAATATTAGTTAGATTATTTCTAGATTTTCTGTTAATACGACTTTACAAAAATGACAAAATGTTAAAGAAAGCCTCAATGAAGGCACTCACTGCTCAATATTCAAGTGTTCTCCCTTCATTGTTTACTCTCTTTGACGTCTTTAGAGAAATTTTTTTATTAAAATTAAAGTAAATATTTTAAACCAAAATAATACTCGCTTGACGACAAACATTAAAGAAATTATAAATTCTTTGATAGTTAAAAATAGTTATAATATTTATAAACTAAATTAAGCAGTCAGTATCAGGGTAGGTAGCAAAATATCAAATGGCTGGTACACATAGAGCTTATAAAGCTTATATACAAAGTATACCTAATATAAGGTGACGTTTCAGTATTGTTCTGTGGTAATATACAACGGTGGTGGCGTATGGTGGATATTATTTTTATCAATGTTGTTACTTCTTCTTCTCTTCTTCTTCGCCTTCACTATTTGTGGTCGGTCATCCTCGTTCTAAACCTCCACTTGACCCAATCCCCCTACATCGTCCTCGCATACACTCGCCATTTTCATATTATCATTTTCAATCGCATCGCGACCACCTTTTTTTTTGGTCTTCCTCTCCCCTTCTTTCCTCCTACATCTATTTATTACATTATCGATGTTTTTACTAATTATTATCTATTTTGAAAAGTATGAAATTTAAATTTGAAACGTCATACACATGAAACGCATTCTCTTATAATAAACAAAACGTTTAAAAAATAAAAGTGATCTAATATGCCTTTTACACGTGACCTTCAGTTTTGACGGTATAATATTATTCGTTGTTGAATGTATACATTATAATTAAGCACCTACTACTATATAGTGACTAATTATTTAATTAATACGTTTATTAATTAATTAGCTAGAGTATTTTAATTGAATTGCATACATTAATAGGAATATTGCAGTTGATATGTATGTATTCGATGGATATAATTCAAGTACTCTCGTGGTAAATAATATATTGTTTGGTTAGTCGATTGAATTTAAAATTTCAAAGAATGAAATGAACAAAAATATTTTAATCCAATTTAATGTATCTAGTTAATACGGAATTAATACTATAGTTTACATACAGTCATAACTGATAAGTTCATATTTGATCAACGAACGTTAAGATTAAAAATATAGACTAAAGTAAATACTTTCCATAATGTCTATGCATTCGTACATTATCTATATTAACTTTGAAATAATTTTCTTTATTTTATATTTATATTTACTAACTAAAAATAGGTACAATTTTATTAAAATGTAAAACGTAAAAAAACAATAACGTTAGTAAATACGAGTAAAATATACCATATTATAATTAAAAAAAAGACGATACGCGTGCCCCAATTGTAAGGTGGAAAGTTGGGAAGGTATGATGAATAGAGTAAATAATGTATGTATGGATCTGTACGCAGTGATGAATCATTATTTACAAAAAATCAGTTCAGAGCGATTTTCGGTTAACGTATTTTAAAATGCCGCGATTTTTCTGATTGTTGACACAATTTGAACGTAAAAATTATTACATTACACTCAACTTTAGATATTAAGTGAACCGAGAAATGTATTAGTTAACTATATGTATTTTTTATTTTGTCTGTGAGTAAATTTTCTACCAAAAATCTTGGTCCGATCATTAACTTTAATGGTTACCATACCATACCATACCATACAAAGTACATGGTACTTTAGTGGTACTTAGTAGAAAATTTAGTCTAGTTCGTAATTTTTTGATTTTACTTGCAGTTTTTCTAATAATTGGAAAAAATCGATTCTACCAATTAGACAAAATTTGCTATGAAAAAACGCTCGTCGTTTTCTGAATGAAGCAAAATTTCTGGTAGAAAAGTTGTCAACAACAAACGACACACAGACAAAAACACTCGTGAAAGTAGAACTCAGTCACTGGAGTTGAACTAATCCCCACCTGACTCTTGTTGTTACGATATTTCATTTTTTTTTTTTTTTGTACTTGGTATAATTGTTCTTAAATAGTTATAGTCACTAAATTGCTCGCTGTGTTACCTAATAATAATATATTGCATGTATATGCAATATGTACATTCCTACTGCATTAAATAAACTTGAAATTATTTATAATTTGTAATTTGCATGTCATAATGTCGCGGTTTAAATATCGTGAGTACAAAAATGTCGCCACTTAAAAACCATTAATCATTATTATTATTTTGTTTTATTATAAACATATTAATATGCATGGATATCCTACAATTTTCAAACACAAACAATACAATTGTTTATAATGACGGCTACATAAATTGTATAAATAACGACTACAAAATTGATATTTGCACTGCCAATGGCGCACTATGTGCTTTTATTCGTTTATATTGAAAATCTAATACCCTGACAAGAAAAAATATGTAAAGGCCAATATTCAAACGCATCGATATATTTAAAACAAAAAAACCAATACAAATCAAATTAAAAAAAAAAAAAATAATATAAAGTAGAATTGTTTTAAATGTTTGCTCACGCGATGTCTTTTACCGTGTCATTTTGACGAGATACAGGGATAGCTCATTAGATACCAACTAACCACGTTTACATCCTCCTCCTGTGCTATTTGGGATCCTGTGATGGTTTACTACTCCTCACTTCTTTTAAGTATGCAAGATAATGATAGGAAATCGATCAAATCAAGTTTCATCAAAATAAGTAAAGTAACTATAGAGATAGTTGATAGCATACAAACAGACGGCGGGGGCCAACATGTTATGACTTAAATTTAGCTATAAAAAAAAGAATGTAATTTTTGAAAAGTACCGGGAAAAAGATATAAACATGTATTAAATGTATATATAGCAGGCCCAATACAATGCAATAGTCTCTATTTTCTAGGAAAATTTCACAGAAAGTCAATATGAAAACAATATTATTGAAGTAGAGCTTAAGATAGATAAAAATTGTAAAACAAAAAAACCTAAACAAACCTAAAACAAAAATACAATACAACCATGCGTGTATAGATGATACCGACGTATTAATACACAAAGTGTAACAAGACTATTTAACAAGTATAATAACTTTTTAGTTTCGGAGCGTAGCGAGGGATCTATTGGTTTTACTACGATGCATTTTTTTCCCCTGTCTGTGAACAACTTTTCTACAAGAAATCTTGTTCCGAAGTATTAAGCGTAGCACCTTTTCTGCAAGTTAATTTTCTCTGGTTGGTGTATTTAGAAGTAATCTTTTTGAATTTTTAAAGAGTTTCAAAAAATTCTTATATTGACCTTTTGTAGACGTAGTAAAATGTTTAAAACAATCTAACTATTTTTAGACTATTTATCGGTATTTGATATTTTCATTTTTATTTTTATTTTGTAAGTATATCTGTTATTATGACTAAAGAAAAATGCTTGAAAACTATACACGAGGTACATTATAAGTTGTACTTAGTGGTCTAAAATCAAATTTGAGTTTATGGCGTTAGGTTCTTTTTCATAAGCGTTTTAATATTAAGTCTTGACGAAAATCGTTAAAATTTTAAAATATGTCTTCAATTCGCTTCGAATCGTTTTTCGTTAGCAATGGTTTATATTTGCGTACAGAGATAAAGTAACTAACTTCATGTATCCTACTTTTCCAACTTCCTACCTACAACAGTGGCTGCACCCATTTCCAGTAACACGGTAAATGATAAGCGTTTATCAGAAATTATTATAATAAGAATATTATCAAATTGTCTAATACTTTATTGAAAAATCAAGCTCGCAAAAAACGTCATATTTTACAAAACTTTGATAATTGTTTAAAAATAATTAACACAACTTCTGTAAAAGTTTTCGTCATCAAAATGTTTCTGAATATAAATATGTTATACATATATTTTATTATAAACATTTTTAAATATGTTATTAAAAGGCTATCTCGATTTTTTTTTTTTTTAATTTTAAATACATTTTTTCATTTTTACTTCGAATTCTAGAACTTTAAAATTTAACTTAAAAATATTCAATATAGTAACAATTTATTACATTTGTGAAATATAATTATTACACCCTATATTTATGGTGGTGTACACATGTACAATATTTATGACCGTGATAGAAATCTATGCAAATTTCGGGGAAGGGGTAACTTTTTTTACCGAACAAAACCGTAGGAACATAAGCCGTTAACCATCACCCCTCGGTCTAAATATTTTAATCTCACGGTTTAACCATATCTACCTACTTACCTGCAGCTATTAACCATTAGTAATTAGTGATGTTATCTCTAACTTTTATTACCAACCTTATAAAATATACAGAAAAATATGACTATGAACAAGTAATCTGTAAACTTTACGGCTAACCTAACGTATTTATTTTTAAAATATCAAAAGAATTATTGTCAAACTTTTCCCGAAAATAGAGCACATTGCACTGAATTGTCATATATTATCATATATTTACATCTTTTTCCCGCTACTTTAGGACATTTCTAAAGGCTCCTTCTGGATAAAATGAGCTTAAACTCGGGATTCAGAAATGTTTTATAAGCGGATTGAAGTAATAAGTGGTGGGCAATGGGTTGAATATTTTAATATGAATATAACCGTGTATAACTCGCGAGATGTGGGTGATTTTTAGCTGCGTACACCCCTAAAGAACAATAAATTGGGCTAGGAAAATGAAACTTTGTGTTTTGACATAAGTATCAAGTATGTGTCTTTTGGAAATTTCAACATTCAACTCCCATCGTTACCATTTTGACGATGCCGTTTTATTTTTGATCATTTTTTTTGAATACATAACGGCTAATGTATGACAGTTAATGTCGGTATCGTAATGTATTAACGTATTCGGTTATTTATTGAAAATGTATTAATTTAATGGTTTTTAAAGTTCTATAGTACTACAAGATAAGTGGGAGAAATTCGATTCTAGTGACGAAGTCCTTACGAGTTTTTTTGTGTTGGGGAGAGGACGGGGTGGGGGGTAAGTGCCCTGCGATTTACGAAAATTCGCGAGTAAAAACACTGTCGGAATTAGATTGCTGACGAACAAAAAAAAAAATCCGATATTTCAGTTTTCTCAAAAACAATACGATACACCCATTTTTCTATACTCTAACGTGTGCCATATGACTGTGACGAACCGATGAATCCGCGGAAATTATTGCCGTCACACATCGACCCGGAAAATAAATCGGCCCGAGCGCCGGTAGGGTCTCCGTCCTGCGGAGCGCGTTTATAAATATTATAAATGTTACGCGTCGCGTGCGCACAACGCGTTTGTATTGGCGCCCGGGGAAAACGGCGCGCGTCCATCGAAATCGCGGCCGTCGCGCCGCCGCGCGCGGTACGCGACGGCGACGGGGCGCGAAAAGTACGCCGCGCCGCCGTTTTATTATTGTACGCCGTTGCGGTGACGACGACGACGGCGGCGGCGGCGGCGGCGGCGTCACGGCGGCAACAGCGGCGGTGCTCCGAACTCGCGGCGGCGGCGGAGGCGGCGGCGGCGGAGGCGGCGGCCACGTCGCAGGACAATAATGTCATAACAATATTATCATTACCGCGACACAGTGGATAATAACAATATTATGTTGTTAAACAGACGACAATAATTATAACGTAAGTACTACAGGGATGTTGGTTACGGAAGATTACGTACGCGGTGACGGCACGCGGCGGCGTGCGACGGGGGAACAGGGGGGGGGGGTCGTGACGGTTTCCGGCTTTGTGGCATAGCGCCGCCGACGCCGGCTTTCCGCCGTTTTTATTATAAATTTTCTATTTTTTTTTTTTTTTTTTTCCCCAAAAATCGAAAAACGAAAACGCCTCCCGCACTCCCCCGAAAAACACGAAATTTACGGCGCGTATCGAAATCGTACCGTTATTGCTAACAGATAGGTAATTATTTTGGATAAAAGTACTCACGCCTGTATGCTCCTGGACAACGGCCATCGGTCCATTGTGGACTGGTAGCGCATGTTTTCGATCTGTTTCTTGAGCGCGTCCCGGTCCATCGCTGAAAGCACACTGGGGTCCATGACTTCGCCGCCGCCGCCGCCGCCGCCCGCCGCCGCCGGCGCCCGCGTACGCCGCCGCCGCGGTATATACGTATATACACGGTCGCCTTATGCCCGCAGTAGTCGCAGACGCCGCCGCTACCGCAGACCAGCGCCGCCGATGATTCGTCCGTCGGGCCTGCGAAAAACGCATGCGTGAATTATAGTGCACGGGCGCGCGCGCGCGCGCGCACACAAACACGCACGCACACACACGCACACGCGCGGGCCGCGCGCACACACGCATTCATACAAGCGCGGCACGAGCGCGCACGCGCATCGAACGCGATATTAAGTTCGAGCGGCCGGCGCGCTCGCGTGCACACACACACACGCAGAAACGCACACGCATGTTATTACGTCACCGGCGCGAACTCCCGGCCCGCCCATCGCCGACCGACTACTCCGCTCGCCGCTCCGCGCCGCCATAGAGCACACCCGGTGTACGCGCCGCGATATCGATTATTATCAAAAACGAAAACGCGCGCGCGACAGTCGTGCTGTTTTATTATGTACTCTGGCGTGTGCGTTTGCGAGCCCGCGCGGCGAACGAGTGTGTGTGCGGCGGCCGCGGCGGCGGCCAATACAGTGGCGCACAAACACCCACGCCGCCGCCGCCGCCGCAGCCGCCACTGACCCCTGCACCGCTCCCCTGCCGCACCGCCGACGGACGCCGCCACCTCCCGCGCGGCGACCACCCGTCGAACCGCGCGGCAACACCGCCGCACCGCGCCCGGATGTTTTACACCTATATACACCGGCCGCCACTGTCGCCGTCGCTGTCGCTAGCCCCGTGTAATATAAAGATACACACGACACGGGGCGGCTGTTCGGCGGGCGGGCGGGCGGGACGGCGGGTGCGCGCGCTTACATATACACACAATACCGAGTGCCGTATACGCGATACCGAATATATTATAATGTACAATATATATACACACACCACGCGTACCGTATATTAAAAATTATTATTGCATTTGGATAGTGTAATACAAAAATATTATATTATATACAGAGCGATTCTTTTTCGCCGATTTTCCCCGAAGGAAACTTAAACTTAATATTAAAGTAAAGCCAACAGTTTTTTTTTTTTTTTTTTTTCGTTTTCTGTCAATCTTCGTACGCGACACACTGCGTTTGAGCTTGATAACGATTTTTTCAAACGTTTACCCCTACCTGCGCATTCCGTATACCGAGAATGAGCGTATTTACTTTTCGTTTTTAAACGGCGACCTCCCAGCCGTTTTTCCGACGCGAATTCGAAAAAACGAATATTTTACATACCTATTGGTATGCATAGGACTTGTATTGGATTTGCCGTTATGACGGTTATTGTAACGTTGTATTATAACAGTTGAGAATTTAGACCGCAGGAATAGGGTCGGGTAATAAAACGATCGTAATAATGCTAATAGCACTCGATTTAATAAGCACTCTGTATACAAACAGCTTTATCTACGTGACTACGTATAATATACAGAGTCTTCCAAATTGTAGATACGCGAAAACTTTTTGTAATCGGGATTTTATATTCGTAAAACGAATTTGATATTTATCATATTTTCAGTTGCTATTTAATTAAAAAGGGGAAATTAAATAGGAACCCGTTTAATTAAAAAAAGTTAAATTTCCAAATTTTACGCAAATGAAAAAAAAACAAAACATTATTAAAATAAATATTCAAACGTTATCAGTAGTTCGTTCAATATTACAATAACACACTAATACCTAATGCGTTATTACAACAATTAACAGTAGTGGCTACGCGAATAAAATTATTTTAATAATATTAAAAGTCCTCATTTTAAATTCAGAGCGGAACGAGAGATCTGTTGGTTTTACTATGACGAGTGTTTTATTTATGTCTGTAAACGACTTTTCAAACAGTAGTTTTTTAACGAATTTTGTATCTAGTTTTAATTCGATAACTTATTGATTTTCCAAAAGGTTTTCATGACAATAGGGAGAACCAGATAAAAGACGAAAAATGAATACGAACAAATTTACGACGGACAATTTCATTATTTTCAATCCGGGTATAATTTAACAATTTTTGTCAACAACGCAGTTTTTAAAAAAAACCAAAATGTTGCAATATATTATATGGTATAATGACATATGATAATAAAAATACATAATTATGTAAAGTAATTTTTATAAGACACATTAAGTCCAAAGTTTTAATTGGTATTTGCATCTAACCTAACTTATGTACTTAATAATTATAAATAATAAGTAACAAAATATTTAAACTATAAAATCATTGTAAAATACTATATAATATGTAAATATTGGTAATTGGGCAATTCAAAAATGATAATTGCCTACTTTATGCATAAAGAAAAAATAAAAAATTAGTAATTTATAAAATGGGACACAGAAAACTGATGTATGTACTTACTGCGTTCATTTGTCGCAGTGTTTTGTATTTGTTATTTTAATATTATAGGTAGGTGAATTTAAGCAGATAATTTCTAATACGGGACACAAAATACTGATGTGCGAACATAGATTAAAGAGCAAATTAATGTATAATTATAAAAATTGTTTAATTTGAAAAATAGAAAAATAATAAAGTATACATTTATTTTACCATAATAAACTGTTATTCTGTTGCATTTCAATTTGCCTCATACATTTATTACCGTGTATTATTGTATTATTTAAGTTTGTCCCGATTCCGTCGTACATTTTGGAGCAAATGTGAAAATGCGCATAAGAACCATTCATAGGGAAAATGTAAATTTAAAATTGTTAACAGGATAATTTATGATAATCAAATAATTTATTTTTAATTAATGTTTAACTAAAATACAATATAACAATTTATTATTTAGCTCTTCCGCAAGCTTTTAATTTACCTACGGCCATGGGCAGATAATAATCAAATCAAAATGTGTAAATTAACAAATATTATTCTAATGCGATAAATATGTACTTGCGACTAAACTCCATTGTACGTTTGGGTCAACGGTTAATAAATAAATAAACGTAATCTTTAAAGCGATTGACGAATCGGCTATTTTAATTTTTAATCACATTTCGTATTTACGTCGGAGAAAGACTACTATAAAAAAAACACAAACGACAACGGGAAATCCAAAAATACTTTTATACACCCACTGATAAACAACGACCCGAAGAGCCTTAAAAAAACAATTTAAAAAAGGCTATTGAATGATTTAATTTAAATCCACGTGGTATGCATTTACAATAGAGTTGTATTATAGTTTGCGAACGAACGATTCACCTAAAATAACGATTCAATAATAACTCACGAACAAATTGAACGCCGTTCATTAATGAATCAAATGAATCGTTTTATCATAAAAAACCTTTCCTGGGTCGTGATTCAGCGGGATAGGCCACGGTACCGTGGTGTAGTTTGTTTAGTGATCAATATAGACGTACGATATTCAGCGAATCATTTAAAAGGTCCATTTCATGAACGACGAATTACTGAATTAGTTTGTCAAAATAAACTACTACTATTCCTATCACTAGTTTACAGGCCCATGTCGTAGATATGGAATTTTTATTCATATTATTATTTATTTATATATTAGTAAATTATTTATCATACTCCGCCGTACCTAACACATCATTTTTCAACGACGTGAAAAATTATTTTCAACAGCGCCTTAGAATATATACGCTGTTATAAATCTGTAGGTTTTATTTTTGCTGCCAGAAATGTTGTTCCAATATAAAAACGACAAGAGACCTATTTTATTGGATTTTTAATGCGGTTGGTGAGTAAAAAATCGGTTTTTTATTTTCCAAACAGTTTTTATAATTGAGTAAAACCGGAAAAAACGGGATAGTTTACGGAAATAATGGTTTCATTATTTTAAATTTGATTTTTTTCGTTGTAATTCAGTTAAACATATTGTGCGTGGTACTTTGGCATATTATGTAAATAACACATTAATAGAAAACTACCATTTGCCTTTTTAGACGTTTTACAATTTTTAAAACAATGATTTCAAGATCAAATTTTGATGAAAATGTTAAATATTACGACCTTTCAAATTACGTATAAACGAATTTCGCTTAGAATCGTTTTAGCAATGGTTTATCGTTGCTCACATATAAAAAATAAAAATAACTTTATATATTTTATTTTTCCAATTTTCCACCTAAATTAGTGCCACACTAATCAGAATTATTAGCTCTTTTAAAAATTAAAATATATACCTTCAGATTTCAAATATTTATAAATATCACACGCATTTTAGATTCAGAGCGTGTAGCAAAGAAACTACTCGTTTTACTAAGGTGTGTTTAAAATCGTCTACTCGTATATATTTTATTAGATACGATTTTGTTCTTTTGGTGAACAGTCGTTATCCAAGAGGACCTTGGCAATTTTACCGGCATTATGATTCGATATTGGCTCGATGACTGTTTGCGAATTAGGTAAGTAGGAGATTTAAAATGCTATGATACTATTATGAGAAGCTTTTAAGCTTGTAATAAAATAGTCTCCAAATATTTATTTCTACTAATTCGGATCGTCTGAAACGAACGACCATCGAGATTCTATTACCTGCCAGTAACTTTGAATATATCTGCAAAAATGATTTGAATCTATTTTTAACTAATTTTACACAATCGCGAGTTCAATTTTGTATACTATTTTATTTGAGGGGCTGTAAGGGCGTATAATGCTAAAAAAAAAAAACAAACAACCTCCTCCCTCAACAATATAGTGAAATTGATATTGAAATTCAACCAATATTTTGTCAATTCAATCTACATATGAAATATTTCTACAATTCCCGAGTTCGAGCTCATATGATCCGGTAGAGCTTTTATAAATCGGAACGGGAAAAAGATATGTGTGTGTGTGTATATTGTAACAGACACGAACATTTATAGTTCAGTAGTCTCGGGGTATTTTCGAGGGAAATTCGACAAAAAAGTGATCGAGGAAGAAATGTGTATTTGAAAATAACGAAATATTTCACAGTGAAAAGCATTGCCGTCACGGCGTAACGTTTGGAAGACCCTGTATTATAATTTACAATGTCCCACTACGTTGACGGTGTATCGAAAAAGTATTATGCGACGTCATTAAGCCAGGACGGCGACTTATACGTCCGTACACCCGTGTCGCAATAAGTACACGAATTCATTTTCGCGGAAGATACCGACTATATATTATAAAGAAGAAAAAAAAAAAATGAGATTGTACGATTTCGTATTTTTTTTTCGCGCCGTATCGAAATTCGCTATCGCCAATGATTTACGACGAGACTCCGGGAGGGTTGGTTTTTTTTTTTCTATTCCGTTGTACTTTATTTTTCATTTTTTCAGTTCTCTCTCTCTATATATATATATATATATATATATATGTATATTATATACAGTGTACACGTAATCTATGGCTACGTAAACTCGACTTATTTACTATTCATTTTCCTCGTCGTGAAAAGTGTGTACGTATAGATTATACACCACGATATCGAATTTCCTTAGCTGTCTTCAATATCCGTGCTACAGCTGTAAGCCGGCATACACATAATATTATTCATAACACATATACGTATATTTGAAATGTCGAGCAATGAAACGGCACCGGTCAAACCGCGGTATCGCAACCGCGTGACAGTGACATTTTCCACGCGGATCCCATCGTATACGCGGTGCAGAAAATATTGTATTGTATTTTATTTATTGAGCGGCAGTAGCCAAGGCCGCGGAGAGAAAATTTGGGTCCGCGGGTTAGGTTACATACAGGCCCACCCTGCTATCCCATATTTTACATAAGTGTTCGATATTTCCAATTAAAAATTAATACACATCATTACGTAAAACCGTATTTTTGTTTACCTACGAGTCACGAAAAAATAAAAAAAAAAAAACATACAAAACATAAAACACGTCCAACGTACAGCACCGTCCTGCGACGTTTTTCGTCTTATTTACCCGATCTACGAGTCTACGACCTAAAGATAACTATTGGAATTATTATTTTAAACACATTACGCGATGCTACGAAACCTACGGACACGATTGTGTCGCACGTGTTATAAACATAGCCCATGGGTATCTACTTTACACTATTATTTATTTGAAACTCCCGTCGTGCTATGTACGCGGTGTAAGACAACAAGCCACGGTAATTTATTAATGCAATTGTTTTTCACTAGGGTTTTACGGGATACTAATGGGGGCCGGGATTTGTCGAATTCCGTAAACACTTATTTTTCTTTGCTTTTTCAGTTCACACACCGAGCTCCACGAAAATCCCGGGCCTGGAGTGATTCACCCTCAATCGCCGTCCTTCTCTCGTCGGGCCTGGCAGTAGTTACCTACACGGCAATATATGCGAGATGGAGTAGTGGGACGGGTCATCAAAAAATATCCACAAAAGACCAACAAGTAATTTCTCGACAAATTCATTTATACCACCTTGAATTATGTAAATTAGCTTTTTTTTTTAAAAAAAAAAAAAAGACATTCTTATACGTGACATTCGCAAGAAGGCGTCCATATCAAAGGCGTCTCTAAAAACTGAATATGACCTTTCGCAGTAATTACCGAAAGATATAATTCACCTCTTCTCGGATGCCTTGTTTGAGATCGTCAAGTGTCTTCGGTATTCTTTGGTATACTTTCCAGTTATAGGATGCTACTACAGAAAAAAATCACTAACCTAAAATTCGGAAAAATTTGTCTCCGTACGGATTAAATTTTTCTAAATGGGGATATTCCATAGGCTGATTTAATGGATTTAACGGATGGTGATTATTTTTCTGAGGAGGTATCTTAGGAGTAGAGTAGGTATACTAAAAAATGGCGAGAACATTTAACGATCTCAAACAATGCATACGAAAATCCCTCAGAAAACGCTGCGAAATGTCACGTTTAGTTTTCACTTTTCAGAGATCATTATTGCTTTAAGGTAGACATTATATTTCGGATATCATTAATAAAAATTTAACAACTTTTCGTTGCTATTTTACACACTTAAAATGGTATAAATAAATTTGTTAAAAAATAACTTGTTGGTATTTTATGGTTGTTTTAAAATCACTCGTTTCACTGCCCCGCCTTGTATTTGTATTTTGTATCAAGTAAGTTTTAAAACGTTATACGATTACATATCATGTAGCAACCTTTTCGTTTCATTTTTTTCTTTCTTCCCCCGCCCGGTCACATACAAGTAGGTACCTTATATATATATATATATATATATTATTTAGACTTTTAGAGCAGTAAATTTCACTCTCAACTGTTCTACAAAAAAAAAAAAAGCATATACGTAGTCGTGTAACTTTTCAATATTTAATAAACGACGCACTCGAGCGTTCAATACATTCATCGATTATCGTTTCATAATTAAATATCTTCCGGTGTTTATACCTACCTAGATACCTATATACTCGTATAAATTTCCATCCTGATGGCATACATTATACCAAATGAACGTAATTCTGTATTTGAACGAATTCAATTATTATTAGGGCCCAGATTTAAATTCCCTAATATGATAAATATGATAAATAATTCGAAAAAGGTGAAGTATGTAAAGTTTAAGTTTAAATTTCTTAGTTGTGGTTTGTTTGAGTCTGAGTGACATACTATGTTCAACGGCCATTAATAAATATAAGATATAAAGATGCCATAAACATCATAAATAGAACGATTGACAATCTGTATTGATAAAGTATACCTTAGTTCCTAAACACTGTCAAAGCAAATTTTATGAATACAAAATTTCTTGAAATAATAATTTGAATGTGGTACCTGCATTTAATCCATTAATTCGTATAATGTTCAAAATATGGACTTAAAACTAATAAAATTACCGGTAGTAGAGGAAATCAGAATAATTTGTGAAAATAAATTCCAAATAAATGTTTCAATTTTGGAGTATCTAAAACGAATTATGTACTTATAAAACATAGTTTTTGATGATAAAAAATTGCACTGCGTTGGAATTCGGGCTCTTATATTATACTAAATTGAAAATTGAAAAAAAATTACGTTAATTTTTCATTGAAACCATGTATTATTATAATTGTTTTCGCATATTACTTGATCATCATAATTTCTATTAAGATATAGATATTTTATTGTACATTTAAAATAATTATCACAAGACATGTTGATTATTTTTATCCGGGGGAAGAGGTCAAATCAGATGTGTATTGATAGAAACGAGAAAGAATTAATAGACAAAATTTTAGTGAAGTATACTAAACTCAGCATAGAAAGATTTGTAATACGTCTAGGAGTTTGTTTCACCTTAATGGCCTCTAAATCTCTTTTGATAACTATGATAATTATTTAAATAGGTGATTTTTAAACTTTCGTGATAATAACTACGATTATAATAATAATGATAGTATATACTAAGTAAAAATTCAAAACGCAGACAAGAAGATAAATAAACTTCGCGAATAGGCTGAATTAAGCACAATCATAATAATAATAATAATAATACCATAACTGTGACCAAAAGGTCGAACCGTTTAACAAATAACAATATTATTCTATTATTTCGCTCTTTGGCCTCTTTAATGGCTTTGCGCATAACACTGAGTTATTCAAGTTGTTATAATCTTAATGCCCGCAGCAGTAATTCCGGAGGTAAGATTAAAACGGGGTATAGTGGTGCGGGTTCGGAATATGTCCGCATTAATCATCAAATGCTTTGTGGGCAAGACAATCTAAAGTCTTCGCATTATAAGTATTAAGCGCAAAAAATAAAAAAGGATAATAAAATAAAAATCATCCAAATAAATTAAATGTCAACATTAACGGAACCTAAGTATTATTGTTTTTCACCGTCTTCGTAAGTTAATGGAATTATTAATTTTCATTCAATCTATAAAAGACGATTATTATTATTATTTTTTAAACGATATTATTATTTTAGCGTTAGGTTCTTAATCCCAATCATATTTGACATTAATCTAAAATAAATGTTCGCTCATTAGTAATTTAATTTCGAAATAACGGTACTTGACAAACGTACCGAAGAAGAGGATACTGAATGTTATATGATATATTACGACGACGTGGCGTTAATTTAAACTAATCGTTTTGTTTCATTTTAAAATGACACTTAACATCTGTAATAGATACTGTTCGACTAATATTATTAATCATAAGAGATAACTGCTGAGTTATGATATGTTCAACGAATAAATTACATTAAGGTGTTTGTATCGTATACGCGTATGAACAGCAGGAAACCATTAGCAAAAACCGAATTGGCGAACACAAAAAAAAAAAAAATCGTAGAAAAGAAACTATAATAAAAGAAAAACAAATTAATATGAATTAAAAATACAATTTTGTAATTAAATATTGAAATTATTACCGGAGCAAAAAAGTTGTTAAAAACTTTAAAATTTATATTATTTAATTTGTTCGTTCTAACTTATATACATTTTTTTTTCGATTTCGTGTATAGAGGGATAGAGAAGAAGAGAAAAAAATAGATTGACAAAAAGTTTGGCAAATGTTACGATATCATTGCATTATTGGGGCACGTTTTTGTTTTGTTTTTTTGTAAGAAGGATGATGCGGCTCAGTTTGTCGGTTTGACATTATTTTTTTTTTACTTTATTAATAGTATTTTCCTTCCCATGATTGTTGTTTTACTTTGTTTTTGTTTTGCCAATTTGATTTTCGTTGTTTTTTTTCACTTTTTTGACCAGATACCATATATAACAATACAATTATTATCATAAAGATGATATCACAGTAAATTGCAAAAATATCCAACATTTTTTATTGTTATTATTTTATGTGGGTTCTAAAAATTGAAAAAATAAATTGTAGAAAGTAATAAATGCCTATTATTCAAGTGATATTACAATTTTATATTGCTCGTAATAATTACATAATTTTATAATATTTATATTGAATTATCGAAGAGAAAATTATCTATGTGTCGAACATATTGTTAATTATACTTATTCTATAGTAAATTTTTAATGGATGTGTGTTCAAGATTAAGATTAACCATTAGTTAAGTACAAAAACTGAATACCTACACATTCAAATATTTGTTTTCAGACACGACCGTGGTGCAGTTTACGCAGAAAAAAAAATAGCTTTTGTGGTTTTGTATTTTATATTTTTGTTAAAGCGTTTTTAGCCGAAATAAAAATGTGTAAATATTTTTAAAAATATTGATAGTCAATAATTTTATTCATATTAAATATAGCTTAAGAACAACGATACATATTTATTACAGAACAAACGTCATTATACGAATAGTTAGAAAAATCTACGAAAAAATCAATAACTTATTGAAGACCTCAGAACAAAAACCATTTAACTCCTCTTTTTGAAATTGTTCAGGAGTAATACAAAGAGTTTTGATAATTTTTAGACTCGGAGCTGAGCGAATGGTTTGTTAGTTTTACTACGACGAGTATTTTTATTCCGTCTGTAAGCAATTTTTCGAACAGACAATGTGCTCTAATCGACAAGAGAACTTTTTTTTATTGAATTTTGGATTTAGTTGATACATTGAAAAGAACATTTTCGATAGGTTTTCATAATATTTGCGAAAAACTGGACCTAAGTTGTATTTAGTGGTAAAAAAAGAAGTGTGCAATGTAATTAATTTTTTTTTTATAACGGTTTTAAGATCGAATTTCGATGAAAATCGTAAATATTACGGCCTTTCAAATCACGAATAAAAGAACATAATCGTTTTCTGTCAGTAACGGTTTATCATCGCTTACAGATATAAATTATATAATTGTATGTATTCTACCTTTCCAACTATCCATCTACAACAGTGGCGCACCTATATCAGCAGTATCAGGTCTTTTTTTTTGGATTTGACAGCTGCATCATTACTTTTTTTCAGGCGCTCATTTGCCGATGGCGTTTGTACATTTTATTGTGTTGGATTTATCAGATTGCATCAAAATTCTAAACCAAGATAATAACTATACTCTAAGTAGACTATGTTTTATCATAATATGATATAATCATAATGATTAAGGTATATATCATTTCGATTTAAATTTTAAAATACCTAACAAGTTTTCTAATTGAGCCTGTTCAGGTTATAGTTTATTTCGTGTAGTTACTTATAAAATTATAATTGCAAACAGACAATTTTTACCAAAATCGATTTTTTTTTTTTTTTTCATAAAAAAGTAAATAATTAATGACCTGGTTTAACTATGGCAATATGATACGATATTCGAATTTTGGTATAAACAAGAAAAGGAGCGAAAATTTCGATTTGTTTCGAATATTTAGTTTTATTGCATTTGTTTTGTTCGAACAGTTTATACCCACCTACTTTATACTCTGAAAATATTCGCGCGATTTCATTTATTTCGAAAATATTCACCGTAATGTGCATAATACGAGTTACGAATTTAGAGATTTATAGTGGGGAGGGGGGCAAAATATTTTAATAATTCCACGCGATTTTTTTTTATCGTATATCCAGAGTTCGAAATATTAATAGTATGTTTAAGTGCACGCAGACCATTCATTTTTTGTACGGATTATTTTTCAATCGAAATCTAACACGCTTTGTTCGGTATCTAAATATATATTTTGTAAATACCAGTAAGTCAGTAATATTCACTGCGAGATTTATTCGCAAAACGAATCGATTTATATACTTCTTTAGTGGATCCACTCTTATTACGAATTTTAAAAACAAAACTATACAGCAAATTTACTATATAAATTAACGGATTTACATTTCCCTACAATATTAGCATCAGATTTTCGGAAAACTAGATGTGTTTACTAATTTTTTAAACTAGTTTATGTTAAGTTATTAAAAAAAAAAATAATAATAATAATAAAAATACTGTCAACTATTTTGTGCTACAATTTTAGATGGAAACTGAAAAACTGAGAAGTTACATAGAGTTATATAATTTATACTTTTACGCAACGATAAATCGTAGATGAAAAAATGAAAATTTGAGCAATTCTTCTTTAAACCAGTTTTGGAATGTCTTGATTTTTAAGATTTTTTTTTCAAAATTCAAATTTATTTACAAAAAACACTAAGTACTAAATTACGCTTAATTTTTTTTTGACCACTAAATATAACTTTTAATGAATCTCGTGTAAAACTGTCAAGTATTTCTACTGGGTCAGAACAAATGAACAAATAAAAACTAAAAAAAAATTGAAAATTTCAAATACTTATTTATAAATCACAAATCGCAGAAAGGTTGTTTTAAAAATGTTACCACATTTAGAAATGACTAATGTAGTTAGTCTGTGCAATTTTATACATTTATTTTTAACCGAATTAGAAAAAAAAAAAGAAATCGAAAATAATAAAACCGACAAATACGACAAACTTTCAAGTTTTTTTTATGTTTAGCATAAAATCGTATTCCAGAAAAGATGTTCAAATTCGGAGCAAGAGTTTTGGTAGAAAATTGAATCGGGGAAAAAAAAATGAAACTTTTTGTAGTAAATTTTGTTTGTCTTTCTTATATTTTCTTTATAATTGTGAAAAAAATAGGAAAAATCAAAAAATGTCACCTCAATATAACAACAAGATTCGGAATTCTACAAAAAAGTTCTTTGGTCTTGTGTTTTGATCGGTGTAATAATGCTTCTGGCAGAAAAGTTGTTTACAGACGACGCACAAAGAGAAAACACAAAAGTACATCGTACACATCGTAGTAAACCCAAGATAACCTACCCCTCACTCCGTTCAGAACCTGGGGGGGGGAGAGGGGGGAGAAAAAAAACAAAAATTACACCGCCGAAAAAACAATAGTAAAACCAAAAACAATTCGTCGTTACGCTAAGAATCTACTGTTATACGTACTTGTTGCCGGTAATAAATAAACGCGGTCCGCGATTGCAACGATTACAATACAATATTCGGTTCTGGCCGGTTTACGAATGATGATGACGAAACGGTCGAAAATAATGACTTGGTACGCTACGACACAGGATAATAGTTATTCAATAACGCGACGGACTACGTAAGTGATTCGTTTTCCGAACGTCGCGCACTACGGTATCGATACGGATTGACTGCCGCCGCCACAGCCTTGCATTACTATAGGCGCCGGGTGCTCGTATAGGTGGGTACCTCTAATACTTAAATGCGCACAGAAGCGGCGAATAGCAATAATCGTATCGTTTTTAATATTATTATTATTATTATTATTACTATTATTATTGGACGAAGTACAGAAATCCAATTATAGAAAAAAAAAAACTAATAATAATAATAATAATTCGAACCCGGGCGTACGGGAACGGCGGCGGCGCGGCGGTGGAATACGTACAAAAGAAACTATAATATTGTAACTCCGGGTCGTTCGGCCGACGACGGTCGATAAGACAGGTACCGGGTTACCGTATTATATTCACACGACTTACTGTTACCCGTATGCACATAGCATACAAAATATCGAATGTATTGACAAGAGAAGCCCTACCCTTGTGCGTGTGTATATATTATGGAACGTCCTCCGTATATTTAATAAACAAAGGCGGGTCGTCGACTGTGAGTATGCACCGTGCATATTATATAGGGTGACGGAATCAATATGGACGGGAAAACGAGTTTTTGGTGTTTGTAGAAAAAAAAAAAAAAAAAAACAACTGATATTGTTACTCTATCGGTAGGGCAGTGTTTAAAACGGGAACAACTTCGATGAGAGATTAGTATATTTGCCGAAAACTGAGGCGTGTTTCCGGAAACCAGCCAAACTAACCGAACATTCAAAATGTTTTTCTCTCATACACATGTGTTCGTAAAAATTGTGTAGCAATAAGCCTTAAAAATAAACTGCGCCCCCCTTTAAATATTATCATACGCATATGCCTGTTTAGTAAAAATAAAGTAAAACAGTGTCTGATCACGTATTCTAATCTTCGAATACTTAAACTAAAAGGGACTAATGATTTTATCATAGACAAGTTCTCCACATCAATCACGTGTTGTAGGTAAGATGACGAGAACAAATTAAAAACGTATTGGATAATAATATTATGTGGACAAATTCGGTTACATTACAAACGATTGCATGTGCCGGAGCTCGGTTTACTAAATTTAATCAATTTTAAACTACAACTTAGTTTGTTTTTTTTTTTCGAAATATTACGGCAACGATACTCCTTGCATCAATCTTTAGTGTTTATACCGGGCCAAAAATAATAATTTATCCATATGAAATTCGAGCAATATTTCAAATAGCTATACATTTCGACTAAAAAGAGCCAAAATTATTTGGAAATAATATTATACGAGGTTTATATTATAGAAAATGTCAAAATATTCGGCAACAATTTCCGAATTCCGTACGATAGCTGAACGGCAAAAGAGAAACCAAAATTGATTTTCACTTTTCCCGGCATGTCTAATATTACTCGTTTTTCGAATGCTTATTCAGTTTTTTCCCAGTTGTCAGGGAAATATTTTTTTGTTTTTTTTTTTTTCTAACGGTTACCCGCGAAAACAAAGCAATAATATGGTAGAAACTCGTACATTATTAGTATTGTTGTTTGCACGTATAGGGGGAAGTTACGTTTTAATATGAAAAAAAAAAATCGATAGTGCGACTCCGTGCGTACGTTGAATGTGCGTTTTAAAGTCGTCCGGGTGCAACAGCGTCGTCAAAGTTATATCGTATATTGTATTGTATTGCATTGTATTGTATAAGCACAAGAGTGAATTGATTGTCGAAACGTTTTGTCGTGTGTGATAAATGTAGATAATAGTAGGGTTGTCGTAAAAATCCGAATCCCGTAGGCGTCATGCGGTTGTGATTTCGGTTTTTATTTTTACCCGAGATCTATCTTCCTAAAAGCCTAAACTACTAAATATTGACGTGCCAATACAATAGTGTAGGACCGTTTGTTTTTACAACTCTGTGTTAAGTTTTTCGTTACGTCGTCGTATAGTGTTTTAGTTTTTTTTGTTCACATTAAACCAAAAAAAAAAAAAAAAACAAAGAGCTGATACTGGGAACGGGTGTGCTACTGTTGTAGATGAGAAGTTAGGAATGCAAAACCTAATATTTTTAACTGAATCACTACAAAAAACAAAATTGGAAATAACATAAACATTATTTTTGTTAATTTGTCAGTTTTTTTTTCGGTTTTGCACAATAATTAAAAAAACTGTAGGGGAAAATCAAAAAAATACTTTTTTACTCACCTGTAACAAAAAAAAATCTCTTGTCGTGGGAGGAGTATTTCTGATAGAAAATATAAAACGTAGACATTTAAAATAATGAAATTGTCATCGTAAATTTGTCAGTTTTCATTTTATTCCGATCTTAATTTAAAAATGTATTTTTATGTGTATATAAACCATAAAATACTTTAATCAACAAACTCCCACGTTAAACATTTCATGTTCACTATCATCGTTTAGGATGAGTAATACATCTAAACGTTTGAAAAATACCAAAAGAAAATTTACTCAAAATCGGTGTGTATACGGATGCTGAGTGATGAATCTTTTATGATGAACGAAATCACTCTGTATGATTGCATATATACTTGTAAATCTATAGGACATAAGTCATTAGAACGCAGGTAAGCATTTGCTTTAATCCCTATTGTTGTATTCTTTGTCACGCGAGACAACTTATTTTTCTTTTAACATAATATGTTTTATACGCTCCCGGAAAAGCGATATACTCTTTGATATTTTTTTTGAACTATATGTACTTATTAAATCTTTTGAATATTTCATTTAGTTTTAAAAAAAATTGATCACATTAATTATACTCGTATTATATTCGCAATACCGTAGTGCTTAAGTATAATATATTAATACCGTCATACATGCTAATACTTTTTGCGCAAAAATTATGGTACTCTATACGTTTTAAAATGGGATGTATAAATATTTAATTAAATTAGGTATTTCGTTAGACGGTAGAGAATACGCGTGATAGCACGCGTGCGCAGGATATTTCCGTAGGGTGTGCCATAAAGAAAATGAGCTGTTATTCCTTAAGTAGGCCTTTATTCTCCCCCTTTATAAGAAATAAGATAGTGAATTCAAAACATAAATTCTTAAATCAACATTGATATTAATTCTCATGAATCTTATTGTTTAATACCTAGATACCTGTTTTTCACGAAATCATCATTATATATCTCAGCATAATAATAATATAATAAATAACCGTACAAATATTACCTGATATCTTTTTATAATAAATTATTACATCACTAAAACTTTAAAAACATACTTAATATTATCAAATATTACAATAAACGTCGAACCCAAGGTGATAAGCGATATCAGATTTAGTGGTTTGATTTATTGGTTACTTGTTGACAAGTATTTATACTTGATGGGTTAGCATTTTAACTAAATAAAGTCTAGAATGGATGAAAGCACTCGATCAAGAGAAAGACCTAGAATGAGGCACGTTATAGTTAAATAATGAAAGACGCCGGAATTAGGTACTGTCTACTTAATAAAGAACTTTATAATGTCATATAGACTATGACAAACGACATAGACGCATAGATAAATCGTGGTTTGTTATGATCTAATTCGCAGGATTGACAAACTAAACAAAAATGTATTTAAATAAAAGTCTGCTGGGAGAATGTTGTTTTTTATATACATGTTTATTTATTTTTATAACGAAGCGCGCGATCTAGGGTTTGAAACATGAAATATTATAGTCGAACATTAACCTCAGAGTTTTTTATAAGGTACTATGATTCCGAAAACTCAAAAATTGTGAAATAATCACTTTTTACGTTTATTTTAATATTATATTTACTCGTGTAATGTCTAAATATTATTTGCTATTAAGAATATTTTAAGAAAATGAAAAATATATTGAATTTAGTTATTCTCTCATAAAGTAACTTCATGAGTAATAAAAATATGTGAAAACGATTTTCATAGTATTGATTTTTATCTAGACCCACACAAAGGCAAACCCCCTGAGAGGTTATTGTTTTCCAGTTAAGTGAGCCGTTATTACAGTATAATTTCTCGGAAACTCTTATGTAAAAATGTTTTCATCTGCAGTACTTACGTACATTTCAAAATGGATAATCGTTTAAAAGAAAACGTATATATTATTTGAAAGTGCTCAATAGGATTAAATAATACTAATTTCATTTACGAATTGTATTGATTGAATTTTAGAGGGGGGGGGGCTATTTTAGTGATAAATTCAAAAAAAAAAAAGATCATCGCTTGTATTATACCCGTATACCCATTAATTGTTATACATAAAAACATATAAGTCTTTCTCTAATTTCGTAGTCAAATAATTTTTGAGGAAGGGAGCTAGAATAATATTTTTTTTTGTGATGGAGGTTTTACTGTGATTAATAAGATTTTTTTTTTCTACCATTTAACAAATTTTTTATTAAAAATCTTGTATCAACGGCGTCTCACTAATCAATATAGGCTGAATAGGCTTAGAGCGCCAATCGGGCAATGTTAAACGGGACGCGTCACACAACAATTTTTTATCTCAACTAAATATTACAGTAGCCACGCCACGAAGATTTTTTTAGATGGATTGACCAAGCTGGAGGCACTGATTTATAAGAAAGGCAGGTAAAAAAGATTTGGTGTTGAGAAAAAAAAAGGTTCCAGCCAACTAGTGGCAAACTCATTAATCAGGTCCCGTGCTTCAATAAAAATACAACGATTGATCCATTTTGTAGAATTTAGAATCTACATTTGTGTGTAAATTTAATTCTTTTGATTTTCCAAGCAATTGTCATAATAATTCGGAAAAACAGGAAAAAACTTGGAAAATACGAGAAAGTTTACAATGATTTCGTTGTTTTGGTATTTTAGATACGGTAAAATTGTCAAAGATTTTCTTGATTTTAGTGCTATTTATATAATTTTCAGTAAAATATTTATTTTATAGTTATTCTGCTTTTTTTAGAAACGCTATCATTAAAAGTTGGAGGAAAATTGCCGGTAAAAAAGTTGTCCACAAGAAAAAAATATTGTAATTCATATTTATTATGTTTCGTAAATTATCCTGTTTTTTTTTCAGTTTTTCGCATTTGATGAGAAAACTCTTGAGAAAATCGACTCCCTAGCAAGTCTTCTGGTAGAAAAGTTGTTAACAGATAAAAAAAATAAACATTTTTGTAAAACCAGACGCTTCTTCACTCCGCTCAAAATTTAAAAATATATGTTTCTGAAATAAATAATAAATAACTGAGAGTGTGTATTTTAAAACAACAAAAGACCTTACCTAATTATTTATCAAACTCAATTTATTATAATTTATAATATTATGCAACGTAGTATAGATTTAGAAAAATTAATTATCAGACCATTAAAGTAATATTTTAATATATATTATGATTTCTTATTATTTTTTTTATTCTGCATTCATCGGCTGTAGTTAGTTCATAAACCTTATTGTACTTATCAGACACTTCAAAATTATTTTCTTGAAATATTGTTTGTAACACTTCAGGCTCTTCTAGCACTATTTAAAAAATTGTTATTTATTTACGCATATGGCAAACAGAAAACAATGTAAACTGCAATACAATATTGTTACAGTAAAACTTCCATATAACGGTCACTGAAGGGACCGGAAATAATGATCGCTATTTAGAGGTTACTGTTAACAGAAGTTTTACTGTACTTATATTCTTCTCGTTAGAGGTTAAGGATTTTCTCACTTGAATTCAATCAACTGCTTCATCGATATTCATTTTGAACATAATACTATTACAATCAATATTATAATATTCAATGCCTTCAAAATTATTCTCTTACAATCTTTGACATTCAGATACTACATCTTAATGTTTAAAATTCTTGACATTTTTTTTTTTAAGAATTCCTAATAGTTATAATATGAAACTAATGGCAAATCACTTGAAAAATATATTTTTTTTAATCTAACTGATTTAGTTGAGTCTTTTATAATATAAATACAATAATTACTATAAGTACATAAAATAGCAGAATCATTTCAGAACAAATTTATTATTTTTTTATAATAATATTTTAATGATAATTTTAAATACATAATTAAAAAAAATGACAGACATATTTCGCACGTGGGTGCAGTCACTGTTGTAGGAGGAAGTTGGGAAGGTAGGATACAGACGGAAATTCAATGTATACTTGTACAATGTTACTTGTAAGTAACGATAAATTATTGCTTACGAAAAAACGATTCTGAGCGGAATTCAGTTGACAGTATTGCTTTGTCAACAATACAATATATGGTATATGTCATATTATGGTAAAATCATTACCTATCGTTTCTATTACAATGATTGTTTAAAAAATATAAAAATATTCAAAATTTAATAATAACAAACAATAAATAGAAACGGTTGCTAATGACAACCTTCTTTTTAATCTTTCAATCTTTTTTTACCTAAAGACCGAGGTTTTCCTCATTATCTCGAATATTAATAAGAATTTCAAAAAATGACCCTTCTAATGTACCACCCAGAGAACATATCCTTTCATAAAAGGTGCTATGCTTGATAATCGGAATATGCTTTTTGGTAGAAAAATTGTTCACATAAAAAAAAAAAATATATACATCTTTGTAAAACCAATACATTCCTCGTTTCCCCTCAGAATCTAATATTATACCTACTTATTGCCTACTTACTAGAAACAATTGAATAATAGTTTTGTAGACTTTCAAATGCACTTTTAGACTCATAAAATTCAGTTTGATTATCTATTTTAACAGTGAAAGTTTTACATTAAAAGTCTCTTGATGATGAAAAAATATTGATCGAACAATAATAATATATTAACATTCATAATAAATAAGTTTCTAAATCCTATTAATGTATTAAAAATATTTATTTGGTGGTTCAGAATTTGAGTTTTCATTTTTTCTTGTCACTAAACTAAAACGTTTTTTGCTCTAGTCATTATTTTTGTTTAAAACATAAGGAATCGATAAGTAAAAATAATAACACTTTTAAACCATGTTTGAAGACAAGATATTATTTCAACTACGTTTTATTGATAGTGACCTATGAGTTTAATTAAAATGTCTCTTCTCAGTAAAATAAATATAAATAAAATTAATTAAATATAAAAATATAGCGTTATCATTCGGTAAAAATATCTTAGATTATATTAAATGAGGATATTAAAAACATGTACTACCGAAAATATTTATATGTATACTATAAAATGTTTGAAAAATCGTAACTTGATTAAAACTATTATTAGGTATTATTCCAAATATTTCTGTTTATAAAAACGTACTATCATAAATAGACATGAGATAGATGTACCGAATTCAACTTCTTCAACCTCCTTTTCCGGTGTTCGGAGATTTCTTTCCTTTCTATTCCTATTTTATAGTAAATAATTTTAATTATCAAATAATCTTTGTAGTACTTAGGAAATTCTGTTATACGAGTGTTACACCAATCATTTTGTTATTTACGTTTAACTATATAGTAAAACATGTTTAGTGTTTACTGATACAATTATTGGATAATAAATTAAAATAGTATGTGTATCGGTATTAGGCATTTTCATACAATATATTGTTTTTTTTTTTTTTTTTTTTTTTTTTTTTACATATTTCTATATTATTTTTTAAATTCTATAGCCAATAACATTTTGGTTTATCCATTTAATCGGTATTTAACAATATTGATTGTATGTACCTATATTATATAAGTTGTATTTCTTTACAGATTATTTTGTTGAAAAATATATAGAAAGATTAATATTCAAAAAGACAACATCAGATATGACTTATTCAGTAAGTACGGTAGCTTGAATATTTTGTCCATATCACAACCATAGCCTTATAATAACGATACAATAATATTGTAAAAATAATAAATATTTCAAGGCTGTACGACGGTGTTTAGGTTTTGTTAACACTATATAATATAATAATAATATATGAGGAAATAAAACGCAAATACAATATTATTTTAAGTATTTTTATAACTTTTTTTTATGTATGATTAAATATTTTAATAGTTTAAATAACATTTTGCATTTAACAACTGTAATATAAGTGATAATATTTTCCATTACGGAACATTATCAAATAATATTTTAAAAATTACAATATAATATTGCCTATTACTAAATATAATAATAAATATTTATATCTAAATAACAACTACAATGTACGTGATTACAATACAATAATAATATTATGTTTACGTTTTTTTTTTTATTGTTCAACGATGAAAATCGACGTATACATAATTATCATAAAAAAAACAAAAAAACAAATATTGGAAGATCGTAGTAAATTACACAATAATATACTTGAGCCAAATAATAATAATAATAATAATAATAATAATAATAATAATTTTAATGATTTTTAAAAGACAAAATATAAATAATATAATGTTATTCTAAACGATATACAAATAATAATAATATTACAATAGGTACGGTTGTCGTGTTTCATACGTCCGAACAAATTACAGGCACTTCTTAAATAATTCTAAAAAATATTGCTCCATAAATCGCCGTCAATCGTCGGCCGACCTATCCTATAATACTCATCGTACCTATATTATATTTCGAATTTTTGTTTTATTCGACTAACATAATATTCAATGGAATGATACGGGTGGGTAATAATACAATATTAGTTGAATTTGATTGTCTTACGTTCTAATATTATATTTTAAAATTTTATATAATTATTATACTTGTGTGTTTTGTCAATGAATCGAATCGATCGAACCGAGTAAATGGCAATTATTGCTATATCATTTATATGAAACTAAACACCGATTTGTTTTTTTTTTTTTTTTTTTTTTTACTTATAGTTGGTTTTCATACTATTTACCTGGACAACGGACGATGATTTTTAGTTCGAAGAAAGAGTATAATTTATTAACGGAAGTATAATAATAATATGTATGTATTAACATTAAATATATTATGTATATAATAGGTAAACAATAAATATAACACAACTCGAAATTCACAACAATAGAATGGTTTAGGTAAAATATTTCAGTAAAAATATAAATTCTATAATTTAACAAGATAGATAATATAATAATGTATGTCATTGGGAAGACTTAGAAAAAAAAAAAAAATATTAATATTCATTAAGGATCACATGATATTTATTTTAGCCGTCGTTCTATTAAATACTGCCAAATGTTCACGCAAGGATATAATGCGTTCCTATACAATTTACAGAGCTTTAGTTTTCACATCTGCGTCCAAAATTTAAAAATTTAATTAAAATGTTATACGCTCGAGTTAGATATAAGAATGTTAAACGAATTTAAATATTTCATCTATATTATACTTTTAATTATTAAATATTCAATTATTTATAGACATAAAATTGATAAAGATAAGAAAGTTTTCGACGATTTCTTCGTCGAAAAAAAATTACTAAACATAGGCAAATAGAATCTAACTAGTATATTAATGAATTATTTTCGATAGTCGATAAAATATTATTGGTCAAAATGTTTAAATACAGTATACGAATTTGAAATTATGCGTTTTTCAACAGTCCTCACTGATTCAATGAATTGAATTCTCAAATGCGCTTCATTCGTATTGATAACGATATTCGTTTTTTTTTTTTTTTTTTTGAAACGAAAAGAAGAGCAATCGTTAATAATTCTAATAATTATAATCAAATAACTCATTTACAAGATTTTGTTTATAATATAATCGCGATACACCCAAACTCTTACTATAAGACATGTTAATATAATAATATAATGAAATATATAATTATATAATATATAATGAAATAATATAATCGCGATACACCCAAATTTATACTATGAGACATGTTATTTTCTAAAGTCTCCTATTTTTATATTATAGTTTTAAGATTTTTGTTTTTTTCATGATCTAACGCTGTCCCTTTCGTTTTCCAACTGACCATTTCCCCACAATAATCGATTTTTCGTATATGGAATGAGTCCAATGAACACGCCTGATAGAATGATCCAAAAACCAGCCAAGTAAAAAGATAAGTCCCATGCACCGGTTATATCAGATACCCAACCTGAAAACAAAAGAAAACAAAAATTATTATTACCAGGATTTCATATCAACACATAAATAATTTAAATACACAACAAAAATAATAAATACATTATTTTTGAAAATGTGAATGTGAATTTTAATAGTTGCTTGACAAATATCGGCGTGTAGTCAAAATTATATTTTAATGGAGTACTCACAATGCATTTTGGTTATATTTTATAAAAATTAAACTCAAATTATGTTGAAATAAATATTTTATTAGTACCTATATGGAATATAGTCTAATTTTATTTTATCCAAGACTTTGAACCCGTTTAGCCCGTATAGCCGAAACTCTAAAAAAAAAAAACAGATTGTATGATAAAAACCGTAATCTCATATCACCCGATTGAATTTGATGACATATAACCCAATACACCCAAAACAGAAATTAAATTTCGGTTTTCACCCATAATCCGTATAAGTAACCCTTATAACATTTTCGAGCGGCATTGGAATCCGTATGTATATTTCAAGGAGAATTCAGTTTGTCATAAACAGGGACAATGTGTGTTTTTATTACATAATAAGTGATAACTGATCTATTGTTGTTTTGAATTTTTATTTTTTTACTGTAAATTCTTGATGAAACTTGTTTTGTGTAAGTTTTTCATTTGACCATTTTATTTATATTAAAATTTAAAATGCTTAGAACAAAAATGTATTGGTGTATATATTTTTTTCGAATTAAATGCTAACACTGGTAAGTACGTGTGCCATTTTGAATCTTACAACAGTGGAATAGGTATATCCTCATGCAAAAAATGGTGAATGGCATACAGCAAACATTATGAAGTTTACAATAAACATTTTCGAAAGGTAAAACTCCCAAAAAAATCTATTGAACGATTTAACGTATTCAATCTTATAACATTTTAATTACAAGGAATAATTTATAATTGTATTCAAAACCAAATTTTCATCAATAATTAAATTTATTTTAATTTAATTGTTATTTAGTTTTTATATCTTATAAATTATACTAAGGTACACTATCTCTCCACTATCGCGTCTTTCTCTTTCTCTCCCGCTCTTTATCCATATGGTATATGCGCGTGTTTGTTTGCAGATATCATATGTGGTGATTAATATTATTATTCTATCGACTATGCGATGTATTATACATTACCTGCCAATGGTGGTCCCAGAAGATTTCCAATACCTTGGCAAAGCAATATCAAACCGTAGGCCGTAGTGAACCGTTCCAACGGTATGAGTTCTACCAAAATAGCCGGTGTAAAAGAAAAATTAGACGCAAAGAACAATCCGAATATGGCACCGATGATGACCAATGCCCACCAGTTGTCGATGAAAAGTGGCATGATAAGACAACAAACACCGCATCCCACTAGACAAAATGCGTATACTTTGGTCACATTCATCCAAGGGTAATCTCCGGCCCAGCCGAGCAATATCTGAAACGGATCGAGTCTTAAAAATAAACTTAATAATAATGTATAGGTTTGTTTTATCTATTAAAACGATTTAAAACAAAGCAAATTTGCTGAGATTAATGTGCAGGGGAGAGAATAATATAATCAGTGTCGGCCCAGCACATTGAGACCCCTAGAACATTTTTTTTTTAGAAACCCCATGGATGAAAAATTCAAAGGTCATGGAAATCAATGCAATATTTGGTAGGAAGTCGGTTATTTTGGTCGATAATATTTCTAAAAATATAACAATGAATTTCGCGGATACATATTTATATAAATATTTTATACATACAAAAAGGGATTTTTTAGCGTCATTTCAGTTTTCAGTAATTGGTGTATAAATATAATCACTCATATAATAATAATTAATAATATTAAATTATTATATTTTATTATTTTACTAGTCTGTAATAGTCAACTATAGTCTAAACTGCAGTACTATTATAAATGTATATTGCACATTTAATCTCTGCACAAAAAACAGTAGTTAAAAGACAATATTTTATAAATCTCGGGCTTTAAGGGGCCCCGGACACAAACACGATTGGAGGCCCCTGACACGTTCGCGGCTTAGAGACCGTGGCCAGGTTGACACTGAATATTATAGATTGAGAATGACTATACACATTAGCTAGAAGAATGTAATGGTGAGGTAACATATTAATTGATTTTAAAAAAGTACAAATATAGTGTTTCATAAAAAAAAAAAAAAAAAATGGATGTGGAGAGCTCTAAAAAAAATCGGTAAGATTCATAATGGCATTAAATCAATAATTGATATAATCCAGTATAATTCAATTGGTATTGTTTATAGAAAATATGTATCAATAACTTAATCAGTTAACGTAGAAAGGCCATAATGTAAACATGTATAAATCTAGCACCTAAACTAAATATAAACCTAGTTGTAAATTTGTTTTTTAATCTAAATATTATAATTCTTTTTTTTTGTCAGTGTATATTTTAAGTTTAAATGAAAAAAATGTTTTAGATTCTGAACAGAGTGAATATGTATTGATTTTAGATTTCAAGGCTAAGAGACATTTTTTGTTGCATTTTAACAAATTTACGGCGTTATGATTTCATTACTTTAAACTTTTACGAATTTCTGTTTTATTAGAATCTTATTCCAATCAAAAAACAACAACTTTTGTTTTTTTAAGCATTTTAGATATTTGCAGTGAGTAAGAAATTCGTTTTTTTTATTATCTGTATATTTTTGTTAATAATTGGGCAAAACTGGAAAAAAAATCAAGCAAAATCAAGACATATTCTACTGTGAAGTATAGAAAAAATAAACACCTTCATGCCTTAGTGATGAATATACGCACGCTGTATTACGAGTCTCAATGACAAGTTTACAAGCTGACATCGAAAAATTAACTAGTAAATTGCAGGTACAGAAATTACATTAATATATAATTTTACATTTTTTTTTTTCTAAAAGCATTTTTTTTCTACGCAGAAATTTATATTTTTTATATTCATATTTCCATATACAATAACAAAATTTAATAGTGATAAAATTATTAGTATTGTATTATGTGTAAAATTTGTTTTTTTTATTAATGTGGCCCTCGACGAAAAGTTGAAATAAATATGGCCCGCATGGTTAAAAAGGTTGCCGACCCCCGCTGTAAACCATGCAACTTTGTCGGTCTCACCACACTTTTGTATGTATCGTCGCTTACAGATATAAACTAAATAACTTTTATGTATCCTACTTTCCCAACTTCCTGCTTACAACAATGGCACACCCATCAGTATCATCTCATTTTTATTTTGTTTTGTTTGGCAATAATTAAAAACGCTTTTTTAACGATTAATTTTACTAAAAATTTTGAGTACTAATAACCGTTGTATATGTTTAGCAATGTAATTCTATTATTATTATTATCTAGCAGGGGCGGACTGGGACTAAAAATGTTATCGGGATTTAGAACTAGAGTGGCCACATTTATATACATCTACATTCAAAAAGGTACCTGTATAAAAAAATAACACTTTTATACATATTTATAACTTAAATAACAAATTTTTCCGTTTCCAATATTTTCAAACTAATTTTATTTTTAATCAGTTTTGAAATAATTTGTATAATATTATTGATCGTTGATTTAGATATAAATGTTTCCAAATTACCTCTTCTTTTATTAACTAACCAAAACCCGAGGTCTTCTATGTTCTTCATTTTTTTTACACGATTCTTTCAAATGATTTTTTAATAATGGATCAAATTTACTTGAAAAAAATCAAAAGTTCTAAAAAATTACCGTGATCAATAGTCTCGTTAAATAAATTGCAAGAAGCTACAGAATAACCCGTTCCACGGTAAGAAAGACCTCGTTTTCCAATTAATTTTATAGTTTCAATAATAGACGAGACATTATGTCTCGCCTATTACTTAATTCTATTTGTCTTTGTGATGTTATTTGTCCGTGAATTAAATGTTTAATACTCGGTTTTTATGCAACATAAAACTTTCTGCATAATCAGAATGGTTTTTATTTAATTCTTTGATATAGGTGTTTAGAATTTTTTTCTAATCTATGTTTTGCAAATAGAGCATTTTTATCATCTTTTAGACTTCTACAGAATGAGAGGCGAGACATACCAGACCAAAAAAATTTATTTTTCGTACTATTAAAACTCAACCAGTTTCTTAAAATGCTATCTTTTCGTTTATATAATTTTATACAGTTTAGGTCGTCAAATTTAGGTCGAATCAGATGAAATTAAAATAAAATTTTAAGTTCATTTGTTTTTTTTAAACCAATATTTATTCTTATAATTTTTTTCTTGACTGTTTTGAATTTCGGATTGAAAATTGTTTTTGATATTTTTACTGGAAGTTGATGACATCGATACATTTTCACTTTTTTCGGGGAAAACTATATCAATTTTAGAATTAGATACCGTAATTGATTTATCAGATTTTAGAGTACTCACAGTTACGTTATTAGAACTCGATTCAATATTTTTGTCAACGCCTTTATTTTAAATTGATTTTGAAACATAAAATCTAAAGATTTACATTTAGATGCATTAACGCTAAGCAATTTCCTTTTTTTTCCTCTTAATTTTTCAGCATTTCCTTTGTGTTTTCTTTTTATATTTTCCATTATAATTAGTTACTTAAAAATACGCAACAGGACTTTTAAAGTTTAAACGATCAACTAAGCACGAATCGACCAAACGTGCGGTCACGGACGTCGGACAGTCACAGTCGATAATTTAATATCATAGAGTGTACAAACGATACATTATACGAATGTCGTATATACACGAAAGACATTATATATAAATTTATATTTACAAATATTATTATCAAGTCCCACAGAATACGGATAAGATAACGATCGCGTATCGCGTCTTCATGCGTCTCGCCGAATTCCGAAAACTAACCACCGAAAGGCCGAGAACTATTTTTATTTTATCATTTTGTATTTTCATTTATGTCTGTACACACGATTCAACATACAGGCTGTAATTAAGCCCACAATAATACACAATTTTATATCGATTATTTTTTATTTAATTTTGGCGGCAACAATGACCACCGGCCACCGCTGGCCCAGCACTGGGCCACCGGGAAATTTCCGTGCCTTCCGGTGGGCCAGTCCGCCCCCGTTACCTAGTATACTATACGTACCATTCCGACAGTGTTTGTAAATCCGATTGTACTGATAATGGTGGATGCGTCGGTTTCGCTTAGTCCTTGGTTCATGACAAAGTCGGTCAAATAGAAATACGGTACGATGAACCATGTGAACAGCAGTACCGTGGACAGAGACAGTAACAAGAAATGAAGTTCCAAAAACATACTGAAGTCCAAAATTCCATTGAACAATTCTTTCATGTCAGCGTACCATTCCTAAATCAATAACATTGTTTTTATAATTGAATATAAAATATATTATAATTGTAAACACAGGCAAAACAGTACCTACAAGTTTTATACTGTATACATTTCAGCATTGTTATTATTATTAAAATGTGTATACCTAACATAATACCGGACCTTGCGTCAAGAAGAGCCGAACTCAGTTCTTGAATAACCATATGGCTTTAAAAATTTTAGTCAGACAGAACATTTTTTAAATGGCAATAAAAAATTTTGTAATCAACACTGGTATATTTATTTTTTGTAATTGTAGTGATGTAACTGTCTCTCTAGCACATAGATTCTTAACCTTTTCTGGGCCATGGACCGCTTTCGAGTTTTAAGTATAATCACGGACCTCTCTTAAAAAGGAAAGAATACATCATTTTTTATTCAATCGGTTTTTTTGATTTCATTTTAATAGTGATCATTGTAGAAAATCCAGTTTCGCAGAGATGTGTAGTGGTAAATGGAATCAAAAATGTCATTGCCCTGTATACTACTCACGGATACTCTTTCGTCAATATATACCGAAATTCGATTATCTTTTTTATTTGAAAATCGTGATGTGCTATTTCTTTTGATCTTAAATCAATTAATTCGTTTTTGACGATGTTTGAATCGTTAATAATATTTATGTCCCCAAGAAAAAGATTGCTATATGTAGGTAACCATATTTCCACTTTTGATTACGTGTAGAATCGAAATTATCACCAAACGAATTTGTACGTACGTCAAGATGTTTAAAAATATTATATGGAAATGGAAAAAGCAATATTATTTTTTTAAAATGTCGTGTTTGAAAGTGTGCTAAATTTTCAGATTAAAATATTCTCTTCCACAGGGAAATTTTGTTTATAAATGTATTAATTTTTTTCGGGTACTTCCATAGTTGTCACTTCTCGTCCTTGAATCAATGCATTTACTTTGTTCAAATAACTAAATACGTGTTAAACATATGAAATGAATGAACTCATTAAAAAAGTATTTTGAGAGTGATATTTTGGTTTTCTAATTAAAAAACTAAGAAACTTTTTCTTTAATTTTATAAAACATATCATAATTTGTCCTATGGAAAGCCAACGCACTTTTGTGGAGTAAAATACGGATCTCGGTAAATTGATTGTGAACAATTGATCGTGCACAATTGGTCGTGGACAATTGATCGCCGGTGAACTGGTCACGAACAATTGATCGCGGGTGCAAATTGGTCACCGATTAAATTGATCGCCGAAAAAAATAATACTTTATATAAATTTTTCTCCGGTTTATACTAATATACTAATACTACAATAACGTAGTAGTAATTTATTATAACTAATAAAATTAAATAATTTGTTGTTAAACATTTTATTGATTTCCTAATACTTTATTAAAATTGTTTATTAATATAACTTGTGTAAAAGTCGAATAGTTTATCAAGTTTTTTTTAAATAATTTAACGGATAAATAAGCTAAACATCAATAAATTATTAAATTTATTAAATTTATTATTATTATTTTGTTTAATAATTGCGTAATGTAAACCAGAGAAGTCTATGTAAATCAATACCTACATTATTTATTTATTTATTTTTTTTTTTTGGCGATCATTTTAACCGGCGACCAATTGTTCGCCATCAATTCACCGGGTACCGTAAAATAGATCGTGTTCAGCTTCCATTTCTTTATATTTCTTACATTATAAATTCACAGTTTCTACTTCAACTAATGATCTCGATTCAATGAATAATTTGAATTAATTTCAAACGAAATCATTCTCAGATTATTTAAAAAAAAAATAGCTCGTGGACACCCGAGTCATGTCACCCAAAAACTCCTAAGGGATTCATGGATCATCGGTTAAGAACTTATGCTCTCTAGCACAAGAATATAAAAATCAAATTGTTTTTTATAATAAGCCATATAATAAATTTTCACAAAATATCAGTTTGGTCTATCTTGACCCAAGGTCTAGAATCGTAAAAGAGACATGCGCTTATTGGAATGTATAATAATATTATTTTAGAATTGCATACAATATTTATGGGGATAAATTGTATGTATATTATAAATGTATATTAGGCTGTTAATGGAATAAGGATTTTGAAAATACTGTCTTATAAAATAAACAGTAGAGATGTGTTTGGATAAACCGTAAAAATAAATGCGTAAAAGAAAAAAATAACAACGTTATACAAAAATTAAAAACGCATCATTAAAAACTAATTTTCGTTTTTGATAGTCTTTTATTTATCTTTTTACAATATCCAAACGTTGCAGTACCGACCCTGACGTGAAGTTCATATTTCTTATTCGTGCATGTTTATAAATGCAGTACAATATAATTTATTTTTCAATAATTTTTCATGTGCATCGGACATACGTCATGCGACCTATGCCCCGCCACGGTTGGCTTCCAACAATTAAACTTGCAGTTTTTATCGGACTTTACATGCAATTCCGCATTAAGCGCCGTTCGTGTCTTATAAGTATTGTTATAAATATTATTTCAAAGTAATATTTCGATTGGTCATAAGTTATAATATTAGCTTTCTAAAATTGTCGATATCTATAATAGTCCATTAAGTCGTATTAGATCAATAAAAAGTTCAAAAATTTAAACAAATAAGTAGTGACAAGTTTTTTCGTATGGTGACAAACAAATTGTGCTATATTGACATTTTTTTTTCGGGCGGAGCTCTTGGTTTTAATATGTTTACAGTAAATACAAAAAAAATAAAAAATAAAACAAAACAAATTAATATCTCATAGATACCTACTTCTACATCATACGCTCGCGTACAAGTCATGGACATTTTACCGCTTTTTAAAAAAAAAAATTTCGAAAAAATGCGCCCACAAACTTATACGTTGTGGACATTTTACATATACATATAATATCATTACTATCACATCTATACAACTATATGCTATGTACATGACGTTCAAGACATAACGAGGCCATTGTTGAGTATTTTTTTTCCTACCGTTAAGTCCCCCGCCCCCGCCACCGACCGCCACCGTACCGCGTACACACTATAATCTCTTTCCCCATCGTCTGCACCACTCTGCGACTCCTCCCCCGCACTATCGGTCTGCTGCCCCCGCCGCCGCCGCCGTTTCCGCCGCACCGCCACCGTCTCTTCCCGATCTTCGAGTACGAATTTTAACCTGCTCGGAGAGAACCGAGTCAGAGCGGTTGCGCGAACGCTATCGATCGAACCGCGTTAGCTTTTGACCCGACTCAACATACCGAAACTATAGGTATACACGCACATAGTGCGCCATTAACCGCCGCCGCTGCCACCGCCATCGTGCGGATCGATCGCGAGGCTGCGAAAATGCGGTGAAATAATCGAAATTCTTTGGCGGAACTATAACGTATCTCCCATTTATTAAGCCGTATGACCCAAAGCCGCCGCTGCCGCCATTTATATTATCCGCGAAAGTATTTCGTCCGGCTACGTAACACGATCATCATCAGCTCTGTAGTATTATCACATTGGACACCTTTTTTTTTTTCGACTCGTCCTATTATCATTATTAATATGGTTGGAAACGGGTTTCCAAATGTTCTCCGATTCTATACAATTTGTAAATACATATTAATGTTTTAATGTCCACCTTTATACGACAAGACTTTTCCACTTATCTACTGCCCGGTACACATTTAAGAGGTAGGCGAACGGCCGTTTTATGGACGAATATTATTTAGACCCATTAGTTGGAGTGAAATCCGCTCATTACCACTGTTCAATTTCCATAATTAAAACATAATTTGAATTATTTGATTTTTTCTATGTTTTGTTAACAAATTCCTTCGGTTTTATATTTAGTTAAATTAGTTAAAGTACACAATGAGTTTATTTATTATTATTATTTTTTTAATATTTTTCCAATAAAATATTATTATAATATTAAGTAGGGATACATAGAGTCGTCTAGTTAATATCTATAAGTAACGATAAACCATTACCAGCGAAAAAACGGTTCTAAGCGAAGTTCGTTTATATATGATTTGTATGGTCGTAATATTTACGATTTTCTTAAAAATTTGATCTTAATTCTTAAACAATTTATAAAAACCGAATGATTACACATTACATTCTGCTCTTAGATTCGGAGCGGAGCGAAGTATCTATTGGTTCTACTATGATGTGAAAAAATTTAATCTAGTTGGTGCACGAGTGAAGTAATTTTTCAATTTTCCAATGGGTTTTCGAAATAATCGGGAAAACCCGGAAACAAAATTACAGGCAAACCGGCAAATATTTACCCGGCGCTTCGGCGTTATTAATTTTATATTTTTTTTTACATTTTACCAAATTATTGTAAAATAATTAAATTAAAAATAATAAAATCATTGTTTTCGTAAAAATCCCCGTTATTTCTACGTTTTCTTTTTCGGTTTTGAAAATAATTAAAAAATTTATACCGAAAAACAAAACAAATTACTTTCTTGCTTACCAATTGAATTTAAAATGCAACAAAAAGGTCTTTTGTCGTTTTTTTATTTGAACAATATTTCTGGTAAAAAACAAAGCGTAAAAATTTAAATAATGAAATTTTAACGCCATACATTTGTCAATTTTCATTTTACGTCTTAGACTAGTTATTCCAAATTATTATAAAAAATGCTTGAACAATCAAAGATTGATTTACTTCATCAGCAGCTAGATCCAATATTTAATAAAACGGGACTCTTGGTATTTTTTAATTAAAACAATATTTCTGGAAATAACATAGTGCATAAAAATTAAAACCAATGAAATTGTCGTTCCAGAAATATTTGTCGTTTTTCCTATAATTTTGTTTCCGGTCCATTCCGCTAATGTTTGAAAACCCTTTTAAAAATCAAAAAAATGACCTATTTAATGCTTGGTTCAAAATTCAACAAAAAAGGTTTCTTGTAATTTTTCGACTGTAACAAGATTTTTGTTTGAAAAGTTATTTTAAAAAACAAAAAAAATTGCATCATAGTCAAACCAATAGGTCACTTGCTTCGCTTGATTGTAGTGTATGAAATCAAATCACTTTTCAACACGGAAATTTCAACTGCTGAAATTATGTTTTTGATTTACTCCATTGGTTTGGTCTAAATATGTGAAAAAACAATTCGCTTTCAACCGCCTTAACGTATAATACCCGTGGGCCGATTCATATAAACATTAATAATAATATAATCTATACGAGTTATTATAACACGTATTATTTTGTGTACACCTTTAAAAACTGTTCACGAGTTTCTACGCCGAATGAAATTTTGGATGAGAAACAAATTCGTTTTTCTACCAAAATCTATAGGTCATGTTTATCTACTCTTAAGCGTAGTACGCGGGGAGCTAAGGGGGCTTTACAGCTCACCACTAAAATCTCCTCTAGTCTCCTCAACATTTTTACAGCTTCCCTTGAAAATAAGCATGCAGTAAGAAGTTTTTTCGTTGCCTTTTTTTTTCCGGCAGAAACGTACAAATTATAATTATCTATAATTATCTAACACTTATTTTATCGATAAAAATAAATGCATACATAACTATTATATAGTAAAAATCATTTATTTTAGATTCTGAATATGACGAAAAATCTAAACAAAGTTTGGGCAACGCCATGGGTCTAATGAGTATTATATATATATATATTCTTATGTTTCCATTTATTTTGGATAGTAATTTACGCCCATACCTATTATTTTGTTTAAATAATATATTATATAACCGTAAGTTTACGCATAATATCTCGGCAATCACAAAGTTAAATATTTATGTAGGCGTTGACACAAATGTATAAAATATTTGTGTATTCACGCATGTATGGTTAGTAATAAAATAAGAGTAGGACGCGAGAGGAAAATCAACAAACTCGACGGTAATATTGATTTTAAAGATAAATATGTAGATATTTGTAAGAGTGGTTTGGCAGCACGACATGTGACGTTTTAATAATATATTCTCCCAGACCTATACTAAAATACGCTCGGAATTTAAAATCGAATGTCTCGTCAGCGGATTAATGGAAATCAAAAATTTGAACGCTAAAATCTATTTTAAAGTGGGTAGTAGTTTTAACTCCGAAAATAAGGGTAACAAAAAACAACACGATTGTAAAATCGTAGAACTGCTAGTTTCTTAAATGTTCAATAAAATTAATTTCGAAAATAGTTAAAACTTTCTGAGTTAATAAGTGTGCATACTTAAATGGAACAGCCTATAGATTATTCGAATAATCATCTTTAGAAATCCACTGTTATATTCTGTAAGTATTTAACCGCACTGTAGAGTTTCCGTTTTAATAATTGACTATAAATGAGTGTTATATTAGCAAAGAAAAAACCGGAAAATCGTTAGTAATTAACAGTGGAAGCATTAAAATATTACCAACACGAGATGACTTTAAAGTTCAAAACGGAAACTGTCAAGTGCTATAATAATTATAAACGACGATATTACAGCCGGATATAATGAACGATGACGATGATGTAGGTATAAATATAAATTTCGCGTTCATCCACTTGATGAGTAAAAAATAAAAATGATACCACGTTGCATCGTATAGTTTCGATTTTTTATATTGTTAATGCATTCGAATATTATATAATACATACGTACAGGTATTTATCATTAGATTATCGACGGTCTGCTTGTTTAATTTTAATACCGACAAACAACTTTAAACGACGCAATAGGTTTAACATAACAATATTGTTTTAAAAATAACGAGAGAAATCATCTTTTTTTAATCCAATATCGGCGATTTCATGAGCCAAAAGCAAAAACATATAATATGTGAGTAACTTCGTCGTCGAAAAAACTGTCGTGCCTGGGAATCATCAAATGGAGGTGATTTAGTAAATAATAATCGTGATTTATGGTATTCGAAAGGGGTGTCATGTTCTTTTAAAACACGGTAAATTAATAATTTTGTATTAATCTTAATTAATTAATATTATTATTATGTCAAAATAGATGTTATTATGACTATTATGATCTACAATAGATATAATATACTTAAATATATAAATTTGTATTGGAATATATACTTTTTTAGACTCTGAGTGGAGTGAAAAATGTATTGGTTATACAAAGTTTATTATTTTTTTTTATGTGAACACTTTTTCTATCAGAAAATTTACTCCGATGTATACGATGTAAACCCTTTTCTGAAAGAAAATTTTCTCAGTGTGGTACTTTATAGAGATCATTTTTCAATTTCCTCAAGAGTTTTTTCATTAAATGTGAAAAACCGAAAAAAACATGGGAAAACCGGGAATATCAGTACAACATTAAACAAATATTATTAATGAAAATCCTTTTTAAACAATTATTGTTATTATGGAAACGCACATTGTTGTAATCATTTTACCATAATATTACATATATTATATTGTTGACAAAGCAACACTATTAACTGAACCCCGCTCATTTTTTTTCATTGGCAATGGTTTGTAGTAGCTTACAGATACACATTAAATTCTCTTCTGTATCCTACCTTCCCAACTTTTCACCTACAACAGTGGCTGCACCCGTCCCCATTATCTTAGAACAGCTTTTTTTTAAATATTAACTCTATACCACTGTCTACACCCGTTTATTGAGGGGCAGGGAATAAAATGGTTTTACAAAGTGTAAAGTAAGCAGTAAAAAATGTAAAGTATGCAGCTCGAAATTCCAATGTTTCGTAAATAAATGTGTTCTTATGCATATGAAATATGTGTTTAAATAATTATATATATATTACTGATATACATTTTAAATTGATATAGTCATATAGATGCTTAGGTAAGGTCACCGAGGAGGGAGAAATGGAGAGTTTTCTCGCGGAATAGAATCTAATTTAAAAATATATATATTTTATACATAACGTTATATTTAGTAATTTAAATTATTGATAGAATAATTTATATAGTTTTGCAACTAAAAAAAAAAAATAAATGCAGGTATGTACAGAATAATAATAATTGTGAAAAAAATAGTTTAAAATTGTATCAATGTGTCGTATATTAAATAACTTCGGAAGGAATTTACTATTGATCTTATTCCATATCAACATTCTTTGCATAATAGCAATTATTATTTGAGATATTATTGAACATTTTTTTTTTTTTTGGTTTATATAATGGATTCTAAATTGTTTTACTACCTAATTCAGAGTATCAATTATATATACTATCCATATTATGCAGCAACTGTTCTAGTTTCATTTGTTTTCTCCTGAAAGTCCAAATGTGTGAGTTATATGACCCAATTAGATTGGAGAACTGATGATTTCCCCATTCAGTTGTATTGCACGAGTATTATTCGTGCAGTAAAATGCAGTTTTGGGATATGCTTCCGCCTCTATTTTTCGCATTGTTATTGGCCGAAATCTACGTGATGAGGTCGAAATAATTATGTTGTTTATTCAATATACTTGACGAACCCAAAAAATTATCGAAAATATGTCCCCAGCAGCATATTCTACACATAATATATATAGGCGTGATCAACGCCTATAATAATAAAAATATAAAATAATTGTAAATGTATGCAGACGGAAACGCATAACCTATTTATCGCGGAGGGGGAACGGAATTGTTTTGATAATATTATATTAACAAGAACATAATGCATATAGGAACTGAACGTCCATTGTCCTAGTCGGTTCGCAGCGTTTTTTTTTTTTATTTTTTTAATTACGATACAAAAGCCGTTTCCTCTCTGGTAGCGTGTATAGGTTTTCGATAAAGAAATAACAATAACGATAACAAAGTATTGTTTTAGCACTATAATCGAGGTAGGTACCTACGGTATTACTATAGTTTCACCCGCATCCATAAAATAATACGCTTATATAATTATGATGTATTGTAATCGACCTTTTACGAATTCGTCCGCTCCGTGATGAGTTAACATTAAAATATTTAAACATAACACTATCGTTTGTTTGCTTTTTTTTTTTTATACAAGATTTTCTTTAAACTCGCAATGTTTCACTTTTCGGGATGTAGTCCATTCGGCTCTCGTTTTACAAAAAAGTGAATTCCCAAACGGCTCCGGTTTTTTACAACACTCCGCTTCATACAAAATTAGGTCAATTAATTAAAGACGAAAAATTGTCTATCATCTTTTCTTTATTACACATTTCACTTGACATCTTGGATTTAAAATGTTATTAATATATGTAATAAACAGTAAACGCACACAACGGCCGATTGTGTATCGTATTCAAATCGCATATCTGGTTAAATTTTATAAATTAAATTGATAATATTCGTTTAAAACCAATCCATGTAGGCATTTAATGTTTGAAACGTAAAATCCAAACTCTAATAATTTGAATAGATTCAATAGAATTTACTATCGTAAAAAGTAAGACATGACACGAATGTTTTCTGCGTCGCATCTGTACGTTTCGAGTACAGAAATACAAGAAATTGTTACGAGAAGTATACGCGTAGTACCGTATACCGGAGCCGTTTGGGAATCGCAAGCTTTTTCGACAGTAGCCGTCTGGGAAAAAAACAAACAATGGATGGGAGCTGTATGGGAGTCGACCATTTTTCGATGTTTAAATCTGCCGAGCATTATTTGACTCACTTCCTGGATATTTTTTTTGTGTTATTATATAAGCCTTAAAGAATTTCAATATTTATATTATTTTCTATTACTGTTAATCATATTCTTCTAAAGGTGCAACCGCTCTCCGAAATATTTTTGTCCGCCACTGCGATATCACGTCAAGGAACGACACAAGCTATAGATCTTGTACTATTTTCTTCTAATTGACTACGCCCAACGCTCTCGATCTTTTTCTGCGCGATCTATTCGTATTTTTCTGATCTTCTCGCATAATGACCTTTTTATTTGAGGCTGCACCCATACGAAGGTTGTTCTTATAGTGGTTCGTTATTTTGTTTGATGAATAACGCTCATAAATCAATGAATCCTCTCTACGAATAAAAATGTCTAGACCTTGGGTGACAACCAGGACAACTCCACATTTTTTAAACGATTGTTCGGGAGCAATTCAAAAAGACCCGTCATTATTTTTGCAGACCGTTCTGCGGCCGTTGCACCAAGGTCTCCGTCAATTACACAGACTTTACAATATCTATCGTCGTAGTCGTGTATTTCGCATTCATATTAATAATATTGCGTTTATATATTCACGGACCGAACGAATTTCGCGGACTGGACATCCGCAATGACGCGTTTGTATAGAGATTGAATTCGCCGGGCGGATAATGGCGATTTAATACGATATTATTAATAATAATAATAACAATAACAATAATAATAATAAACGTACTTATAATATAAACGTGCGTGCGCGTGTCGTTGTTCGCGCAGTCCGGTGTACATAAATCGTTATATTGACGAGCGGCCGTACGGAAAAAGAGGGCCGAGCGCGCTCGTCCGATTCGTGATTTCGCAATGTGTTTGCGGTCGGCGCAACTACGACGACGGCGGAGAAAATTATTCTTTTATTGAACGCGATTCTTACCTTCCTCTTTTCATTTTCGCGCGCACGCTACGACATTATAGGCACGGCGTCGCCACGCGGCCCGTAATAATAACGAGTCGCCTTCGCGACGTCCGACCCGTACGTACGTTAATTATTTGTAATTATTTGGACGGCGCCCGCGTTCAGAATAAAGGCCCCGGTAATCTCCACGGTTTCGCGCGGATTCGCAGCTACGGATATTTAATTGGACCGCCGGGCGACCGCGAAGGGCACCGCGTTATCGAATTTTAAAATGTTTATGAAAGACGAAAACACTTCGTCCGTGGAAAAAAAAAATTTCCCGTTAATAACTAATATTACAGCGTTTTACATTGTCGATAGGCACGTTTCTACAGCCGTGTTCTGCACACAACGTTATAAAATGTAAGGGGTTGTTTGTCTTTCTCGATCGTAAATAAAATCACACGGAACCTCGACACATGTCTTCTATAGATTTTATCTTATTTTAAGGCCGATATTATTTGAAGCAAATAGGGTTTTCTCGCTGTTAAAAGCTATTTTGGCTTGACAAACATGTTTTATTATTTCGCTCTTATTTCGTCCATCTTCGCTGATTACACTTCTTAGGTGCGCATCATCATATTCTCAAGGGTTAGAAATTGAAAAATTCGACTGGAGTAGGGTTTTTTTTACGCATCAGTATACCAAAGCAAGGTAACTCTCGTTTGCTGTAGATTTATTCTAAAAATAAAAACAATAATGTCCCTCCGTATTATATTGGTCGAATAAAACTAGGCGTGTATAAATTTTTTCGACACCATGTGTGGTGGAAAACGGACAGTTTACGAGAAAATTTATGACGTCAAATTCGTTTCGTTAATACCAACATGAGTATAATCGTATAACTAATATAAACCGAAACCACGGACACTACAGACGAAATTGTTTCTCGGTCGAGTTAAACGGATTATAAAATCATATATAGTTACAAAATCAGCCAGTCCCCGAAAATCATCGAAATACACTGCAGTAGGTACTAACTGTGTATTGTGTACGCATTCCGAACTAATCGTATCAGCTAGAAAAAAAAATTTATAAATAGAAACATCATCATATTATCGAATAATGTTCTCTTTAAGAGGACGTGATAACAGCACGTGCGATTTCTCCATCTTGCACGTTTTCACGAGAAATGCGAGTACACGCATTTATCTAACGAGATGGTAAATGTACACACTGTAAATCAAAATATCGGAAAAAATAACACACAGATAATGTTGTTATCGTTTGAAAACATCTCAATTCACTTTAAAATTAAAACTGAGAGCACACATTTGTCCCTGTTGAACGCAAATTTGGTATGTCGAAAACGTTTGTAAGACGGAGACGGCAATCGTTTTTCGTTTTTAATTATCCATCATAGAAAAAAAAAAAAAAAAACACGTCAACGGTATTTTAATTTGGATCCGACAAAAAAAAAAAAAATCAATATATTCACTGATATTCGTTAGTCGGGAGTGTGTCAAATTTTCTGTGTTTCGAAATGTGCTTCACAAGCGCGGACACATAATACTCGTTGAAAACATTGTCGTGTTCTATAAACTGCCGGGATATAAACGCGCCAAACACGGAGAGTGCGGTATGTGCGTGATCCCGTTTTTCCGTTTTTCCGAAAAATCATAATACCGTTGTTCAACAATTTAGTTTGGATAGCTGAAACGCTTTAGACAGGCAAAACAATACCGTTTCGCAAGGCCGTATCGAAATAATTACAGAACCGTTCTGGCGCTAAAATGACGATCGATTGGTCTTGTTACAGCGCGCGACAGTCGAAATTATGAAAACGTTGAAAATCGACACATTCCCGGCCGTCTCGCACGGAAATCCCCCCGTCGCCGCGACATTTACGCGCTGTACGCGTGCCCGCGTCACTTATTTTTTTTTTTTTATCGGCCGGGAACCGTGTTTACACCTCGGCCGAGTTCGGGCCCGAGCCGGAGTCGGCTTCGGGGGTTTCACTACGGGCCTATGCGGCGCGAACCGAACCCACATCGGAGGTGGCCGGTTCGAGTCCGACGCTGTGCCGGCGAATTTGTCGTGCGCTAATTGCGGTTTACGACGCGTGGACCCGAGAGACCCGCAGTGCCGGCGGTGAAAAACCGCGCGGCCTGACCGGGTCGCGCAAACCACACCGCCCGGGCCGTCGAGTCCGTCGGGTTAGCGCGGGAGAACGTCATGACGACAACAGCAATAACAGTAACGACGACGACGACGATAATAAACGACGCGTCGCGGCGGGCCGCGATCGGACGACCCGCGGATCGGCCCGCGAAAACCGTTCCGCACCAAACATCGCGCGTTTCCGAGCCGCCGGGCCGCGGCCCGGCGGACGATCGGGGTGCGCGACTCCGCCGCGCGTCGGCGTTCACCGCGCGCAAACGGCGCGTCGCCCGAACAAAACCGCCGGCGGACCCCGCGGCGGGCGTGAACGCGTGCGTCCGTAGCCCGCGCGGCGAAACACATTAATCTCTATATAAAACGTCCGCGCGACAAGGCCAAACATATTTCCAGTGGACGGGTTGGACCCTCTCACTCTCTCTCACTCTCTCTCTCTCTCGCTCTCTCTCTCTCTCTGCGCTGCGGACGTTCGCATCGCACGTACGCACGCGCGTGTATGTTTGTGTATCCGCGGGCGCACGCGCTAGTTCGTCGTAGCGCGGCGATTTCCAACCGGTTTTCGTGTAAAACGGCGACAGAGGAGAAAAAAAAAAAAAAATAAAAAGATAGATAGAAATCGCGTTGAAAACCGCGAAACAGACGGTGCGAAAATTACGGAATCGGTGTCCCCGTTCGGTTTTCCGGGGCGTTCTATTCGCGTACACGGCACCACGGTAGACGACCGTAATGCATTACCGTGTCAAATCGTCAACGGGCCGGATTACGATCACGCGGCTGCGGCGGTTTTCGCAAAATATCTAAAACAATGATCGTTTTAATATACTACGCGCGACTTTTCCCGCTTTTCCGCCGCACCGACCGGGCGTGGCACATTACACGTACCGGATTTACGCGGACCCGGTGAATGGTATCGAAACGATTTGAAAACTGATATTTCTCGCCGTAATTATAACGCGGGCGAACGCTTCGACAATAACAATTCGACGAACAGTCAATCTCAAAAAAGAATAAACGATTGATATTTAATACATATTTAGTAAGCGAGTTGTCTCGTATAATTCGTATTATTTGTAAGAATACTGTAGTATTATTAGATTCCGAGTGAATCAAACCATCAAGCAAGTAGTTTTACAATGCCTTGGTTTTTTGCTTTGTGTGTCTGTAAATTACTTTGCTACCAGAGATTTTGTTTAAATCAAGACACCTTTATAGACACTTCCTTGTAGTATTTTTGTTTATGTAGTTGGTACTTTTGAGATGTCAATTTTTCGTTCGATTTCTGGTTATCTCGGAAACGAGGGAAAAATATGATTGATAATACTCTGCTCAGAACCGTTGTCTGTTAGCAACAGTTTATTGCGGCGTACAGATATAAATATAATTACTCTAATATACATCTTCCCTTCCAACTTCTTTACTAAAACGATGGTGCACATCTATCAGCGGTATCCATGTTTATTTTTACGTTTGTTTAAAACAGGTGGACGCGTTATTCACATTTTCTTATTTAATTTTAAATAATTTATCTACTCTATCCGAATAGATTTGAACACTGCACCTACACACCGTAAACTTTTTTTCACTTTGCCCGCGAAATAGTATCGCAACGCCCGATTTTCTACAATTTGCCACAAACACAGATATTGTTGTTGATAATTTGGAATCACAGAATTCGCTTTCTGAATAACACACGAGTTCACACTAATATTTAAACTTCGTTAAAGTTTCGACAGTAAAAATCATTTCGGGATCGGTCAGAAATCCTTTTAAATTACTTATTACTAATTCAGTGTCTTTCGACGTTAAAATTATCGGACCGGACACGAAATGAACGAATCCAAAATCATAAGGATTTCCGGAGCCGCGGAACGGAGGGACATGTGCGTATTATTGATAAACTCGTCACGTCCGGCTGTTACCTATTCCGTGTTGTATCCACGAGTTAACATCGGTCCGAATATAAACGCAGTGTAAAAGTCCGATCACGTCCGCTACCGCTTTATCCTTTTTTTCCGACGTCCCAAAAGTGATATTACCTATACACAATCGTATCGTTTATTGTTTTTTTTTTTTTGTTTTCAATTTTCAATTAAACGGTCTATAAACGCTCAATATTTTGAGCTACCTCGTTTTCCACAGCTCGCACAGATATTATACAATGTCTACTTCTTGGACGAGATTTTTAGCCAGAATTGGACGAAATTGTTTCCATTAGATTAGTTTTTATTGTTGCATGCATAGCATTTAAATAATCGTAACATATAATATTACCGAATTATGCGTCACAATTATTAAATTCCAGTTGGACATGCATATTTTCACCTCTTAACCTTGTATGGTATGTTCCCATTGTTTATTTTAGGCGTTTTAGGCACTTAGCCGGTATAGGTTAATAGTTCGATAAACCCGATGGTAGTTTAAAAAAAAAACTTATTTAAGTGTAAAAAAGTATAAGTATCCTTGAGAAAAAGTTAAACTATAAAATAACCCGATGGAAGAAATCGTATTAAAACTGACAAAAACAATTAATAATAATTATAATTATAACATTTCATGAACTGTTCCCCGAAAAAATTATATTCGTTACAATAATTTAGCCATGCAGTCGTCAAAAATTATTAAACCGCTTTAGTTATAGTCAGTAATACTATCACTAATTTCGATGTTATTAACCCAATAAATGATGTTTTATTTTAATCATTTTTGATTTAATAGGATGCCGCAGGTGCTGTTCCCGTCTTGCAGATCTAGAAAAATTACGTTCAGCCGGGATAATTTTATGAAGTTATCGTTAATATTAGAATGATTTGATATTATCAACATAATGGTACCTAAGAAAATTATCGATGATATTTGTCCGTAGTTTTTTCGATATTTTACATTTTTATATCACGTTTAAAAATTAAAATATCGATAAACCATGCAGGTAGTATTTTCTTACCTTTAAACCTGGAACCAGGGAAATTAATTTTAGTATTAAATCTACCTGTACACGATTGTCCGGAGTTGAACGAAAGTTCGTTAAATCTTGGGTTTGTAAGAACAGCACATACGGGTATCATGTCCTCTTAAGAGGATATCACACATCTGCCACATCCACTGTCTTTATAGTTTAATTTACGGGTACACATTTTAAAATTATTGCGGTTATGCATATACCATAAATTTCGGTGTTTTGGTTGAAACTAGAATTTAAACGCAGTCCACAAAATGTAATGTGGAGACAATTTTCGAAGGCATTGATACGCAAATAATATACTGTCGAAACGAAAAAAAGATACAGCCATGTTAGTTTTTGTTTAAGATTTTGAGCGCAATGAGAATGCATTAATTTTACTATAATATTTTGGATTCAAAGCGGAACTTTTTTTTTCTGTCTGTAAACAACTTTTCGAAAAGAATACTTGCTCCAATGTATCAAGTGTAACATCATTTAAGCCACTTTTTAATTTTCCTAGGGATTTTAAAAATAATTCGGAAAAACCGGTAACAAAATTATAGGTCAAAAATCGAAAAAATAGCTTTTTTATAACATTTTTGATTTAGTTGGTGTATTGAAAACATTACTTTTTTAATATTCCGTGCAATTTTCTTAATATGTGGAAAACCTAAGAAAAAATGTAAGAAAATCCTGCTAATTTACAGCAGTAACAATTTCATTATTTTCGATTTTGTTTTTTGTTATAATTTGATTAAAAATTATCTCAGACCTGCAATTTTCACAGAATACGTGTACTAGCCTTTTCTAGACTAAGTATAATTTTTAAACCATTCTGTGTGTACATTTTTTTAATAATTGCAACATGTCTGTTTGCCAATATTTTAGACTGCCACAACAACGTATCTACTATGCCTAAGAAAATTGTCTTCTTCAAATTTATTGTTACATGCTTTTAAACTATAATTTCAACTTTAACGTCATGATTTTAATTAGAACTCACGTAATTTCATTTTGTCACCCGTTTGTCAGATTGAGACAGTTTACGTGGGAGTGGCATCTTAACGTTTCATTTTCTCTATGTTTGTTTTTTTTTTTTTTTTTAATGAAATGTGAACTGTTGAAATTACAAGTAGTAATCGTGTATCCTTTTCGCAATTTTTCATTCGCATATAATATCATGTCATGCCAAATGCATCCGTTAGGAACATCCACGAGTCACCGTAACATCATAATCATCATCACTAGACGACCGTCCTAATAATCCTTACCTTTTTTATCTCTTTCGGATGGAAATACGATCTTTTCCGCCTAACCCGACGTACCGTATTCACGCGCTTAATCGATAATTGATTGATTACTTTGACAAAACTATCTCTTTTCAGGGATATCTGTAAAAATGATATATTACGATGATGGACGCGTATTGGGTAGGTATTCGGTATTTTAGTTTTGCGCGTACAGCTTAAGTATAAGTGCGTAAAACTCCATTTTTTTAAAAAAAAGTTTTTTGTTTTTATCATATTCATAGGTCATCGTCGTCGGAATCTAAAATAATATATATGGACGTAAAGAAAAACGGCCGGGATCTATAGAAACACTTACGGAATCGGGTTCACTATTGACTGTAAATGTAGAATTGTTGTATATGTCCGGGCACGAAGACGCTTTCATCGTTTTTGTCTGGATATTCATTATGGGTCCTTTGTACATCACGGAACTCCTGAAACACGTGATTTTTTCACTTTCAATTCAATACTATATCGTATTTTCGTGAATAATTTTTATGTTAATATTGTGTTTATCATATTCAGTACAAATTATAAATATTTTTTCGCTATACCCCTCCCCCTCCCCCCCATCAAATCGGACACAATATATGATAATATTTTATACACACTCGATTTGTTATCCTCGTCGTATACACAGCCCTTTCTAGATTTACTAATTTTACGAGCATTCATAAATTACATAACGTGCATGGGATTTTGCCAAAATATACGGTACATAATTTATGAATGATAATTATTATGATGTTAAATATTATCTAAATTCTAAATGTTACATTGTACAATTGATAATATTATATTCTATAACTACCAAGACGGTTCAACAATCAAAAACTATAAAATATTCTATAGGTATGTATTATATAAAAACCATTTCGTACTTATATAAACATGCTTTGAAGGAAAAACGATCTTATAATTCTCAAACTTTTATATTTTTCCATGCGTTTTTTGTCGAATTTTCTCTGAAAATATAGATTATTTCGATTTTCGGGAAAACACAATATGAAATAAACGATATGATGACAAACGAATATCATTTGTTCGATTGGAAATTTTAGGTGATGTAATTTTTTGAATTTGTTTGGTCGAATTTTTTGAATTGTTTTTTCCTTTAAAAAACCGATTTCGTTGTAGATAGTTTATTCTTTTGATTCCGAGATACGATACTCGACAATCTACTAGAAAAACGAGAAAAAAATATTCGATGCTGTAACAAAAAAAAAAAAACCAAATCAATATTATAGTACTTTGGAATAATTTTTCAAAGTAGTTTTTTAGTGGAGTGCAGTAGATAGTGGATTGTACGCATCACTCGCAGTTCAAAGCGATGTATATTATACTAAGGCGGGCCGGGTGTACAATAACGAAAAAAGAAATAGGTGCCTAGGATGAAACAATATTTCAAACGCACAGTGGAGTTTCAATATTATATGATTAAGTTTTTTTTTTTTTTTAATATAATATATTGGCGCTGGTTTTAGGTGGAAATATACAAGTCTGCAGTCGCTGGTATTTGTATTGAATATGTTTTAAAATTCAGTGACAACGTCCATTGGATAAAGAGCGGCGTAAAGTTAATACCTGATCGCCGGGTTTCGATTTTAAATTGGATGTTTTTTCACACATGTAATATAGTTTGAGTAACTTAATAGACAATAATTAGGCTGAATTCCTGAATGTCTGAGATGTAGTGCATCAGGAAAATGCTTCTAGAAAGGAAGGATTTTAAACGAAGAAGTATTATATAGTTAGGATAAAAGTAACTAAGATGTATTAAATGCATAAGAGATAAGATTAATGGCAAAAATCAAAACACAAAAGAGTACTAAAGCCAATAATTATTGTTATTAGATACGTTAAGAGAAGTATTATACAAAGTGTTTAAGGCAATAGAAATACAAGGACCTAAAATAATTAAGCTACAATAGAAAGACATGGAAAACTGCAACAAGTTAATCTAAGGATTAATTAAAAAGAAAACAAAATAGAGTGTGACTATAAATATTTAGTCGTGGTGTCAAAGTTTGGTCTTCTGGCAGTTCTCCCCCATCCCATGATGATAGAAAAGCAAAATGTCACGGAAGAAATGAAAACTGCACTTTTCCCTGACTTACCCTCGACGTGGTTTTGGCGAAGCTATCGCAAGACCTTGCAAAGGTCTTTACAGACGAAGCGATAATGGAATTTGGAATATTCGAAGTTATAATCTGTGATTTTTTTCGCTTTATCAGGCGTATGTGATGAGAGTTGACCACGTACCCCAAAATTATCGATTTTTAAAATAACTAATTATATTGATATCCTATTTCGTACTACACCGGTTCAAATTTAACTCGACGCCACCGATTAAGATTATATTACTATCTAAACTATATAATAATAGGTATAAATTACAATGTTGGTAATAATAAAATGAGGTTAATTCAATATTATGTAATAGCGGTGACGGAGGGGGGGAGCGTGCGACTTACCTGTGATACGGTAAGCTTTTCAGGTAACTACTCTGGGTGCTGAACTGCCTCTTCAACATGGAATTATGGGGTTTCGTCGGATGCCGTTCGGGACTGTTGTCCGTGGTGCAGTTATGTGGCGGTGATGTGGCCAGTGATTCCAGTGGCGACAGCACGCCCGAACCCATCGAGTTACAATCGATGGGCATAATACGTTGCATTTTCGTGAATATTGGCGAAGTGTCGGGTCCGCGACCAGCGACTACGAGGTCCGTGTTATTGCAAGTCGATCGGCCTTCCACTAGCTCCTTTTCCACGTTGTTCATCTGATTTGCGCTGTTGCTGCGGTTCGTGAATAGGTGCGGATGTTTCTCTTGGAAAAATTTGAACAGCGGCGGGTTTGAGGCCAGCGACTTATAAACTTGGATCGAAAACTGTAGATGAAAAACGTCAAGTAAATTATAATATAGTATTTATAGTCCCGTATAAAAAGCTCAGAATAAATAAACTGCAAAATACTACACATTTTTCAATGAAAAAGATTATAAAGGTTTGTCTAAAAATACGGTCGTGTTTGGAAATATTTTCGTTTCGTAAACACCTCGATTATTTTATTTTTTTGTATAAAACACATCGACTATTGTTCAGGGCATGAGTTATTTACGCACGTTATATTCTACTAAGGCGAGATACCATACTGCCAATTCGGATTACTTTTTTTTTTTACAATTTCACATTTTGTTGTATTTTTGTTGATTATGTATTTTAAAATTCTCGACAAAACACGTTTATCGAATAACGACGAGGTAATATAATTTATACATGTTATGGCCAATATCTAATAGTATATTTATTTTGAAATATGATTCAAATTAAACGTAAGGAGGAAATATAGAATGAAAATATTGGCGTCCGATCCTAAATAAATTGGCCGAAAATTGGATATCGACAAATTTACACCGTGTCAAAAAAAAAAAAAATAATAATAATAATAAATATAGTAAATACTAATACAAAATAATAAATAATACAATGAATGCGTCACCTGGAGTATTATAATAACTGTTATTATACGACTGGTTTCGAATTAAAAATTTATCATCAGGAATATCACAGTCAAAATGTAAAACGCGATTAAATATAAAAATTAAATGAAGGAATACATAGAAAAAAAAATTATACAAATTGGCCGTTTTACATAGAATATAGAAATAATTTATTATAATAGGAGAAATTATTTAAAATAAGTTATTATTAGAAATAGATATGTTAAGAAATATAAATTATTTGGTTATTATTTATTATCTAAAATGTATTGATATGTATATACGACATTATTTTTAAAATAGGTTTGTACATCTAAAATATTATTAAAATTATTTTTTTTTATTTCATTGTACGCGTGTAATTCTTCTAAAAATGAATTAATGTAAATGTCATCTTGAGTATTTAATTTCTCTAAGTCTGTATTAATATCAAAACTTATACGACAGTTATTTTCTAAAACATGTTTAGCGAAATTTGAATAAGAGACAGTCTTTTTTAATTTTATTTCAGAAATGTATTCTTTATATCTTATTTTAAAATTTCTATTTGTTTATATAAAATGTATTACGGTTACATTTAAGTTTATGTATACCAGAATGTCTAAAAGAAGATAGATGTTCTATGAGTTTTTAGTTCTATTGTTTATATGTTTGATTAAACTATTATTAATTTTAAAAGCAATTTTCACACACTACGAATACTATAATAATAATGAAATACTAAATTATATTCTATACCAACTACTTTCCCGAAAAATGCTGAATTTAAGCATATAAATGGTAATGATGAGTACAAGTCCGTACCTGAGTGCAGATTTTGTGTATTCAAACCAATTAGAAATTGTTTTATGTTATATAATGTTATATCAAATTACATACACAATATATTATGATAAAATTAGAACACCACAAATTTTCAGTTTTAAACCCCTGTTTCCCACTCCCAGAATCAAACCCTCATTGAATAGATCTTTGATAATAACGCCATTATCGGTATACAACCAGTGGTGGAGTGAACAGCACACGCGAGTACACACCGTGATCCCTTTTATAATTTTTCAAAACACGCGTATACATATTCATAAAAAAACAAAATCCGCATGGCAATTCTTTTGTTATGATTACCCGGTCGAATACATTATATTTCACTTTAACCTAATGTTTATAAATTGAATAGTCCGCCCTTTAGGGAATGAAATCCTGAACAATATGTAAAGATTTAGACAGCCAATTACAGAACTGTAAATGACAAAAGATTTAGCAAGGTTAACGCCACCACCATTTCTAATTCTCTAAAGAGAAATATACGGAGTATTCTTTAACTTAATTGAAATAAATTATTAAGTTACATAAATATTTGTAATTTATTATTTGATATTGTGTTGAATGATTCAAACTAAGCAATAATTCAGTAATAATAAGAATAATGATAAATTGTTTGACCCATAGGATATTTTTTTATGTGAGGTGTGGGAGGTAAAGCACCTCACGTATCTTTTACCCTTACATGGGGCTTGTACTCAATAGTTTATCAATATTTGCTTATTTTATTTATATTTTTGTTTTGTTATTCGAGTTTAAACGATATTTTTTCAATAAGCGGCGGCGGCGGTGGTCCATAAATGTAATTTACTCGATAAACATAAAAACCTAATCGATTCTTATAAGATTGATATTATAATGCCGATCGTCGGATACTTCTCTACGCAATCCCCTCTTCACCCAATAATTTGACGTTCGGATCTGACAACTAGTCGTTTAAAAGGTGTATAATAGGCAATGAGACGCGATCACGAAAGTTAAAAGTCTATCCGTTTCTCGGTTCACTCGTTTACAAAAAATAATACTTTTACTTCCGTCTATATTTTTTTCATACCTTTCAGTTGTGACATTTTCGTCGAAACACGGTTCGATTATGTTACGTATTTTCCATTAAAAAAAAAAAAAAAAAAAAAATAAATCCATTAGTTACCGTCGTTAAACGTAATTCCGTCATACTTACTATTATACAAATCACTGTATAGCATTTACCTATCTTATAGTATTACTTGAGTAACGATTTCAATGTAATGGATTTTTTTTACGACCTATTGGGTCATTTATGTACATATATATAAAAAAAACAAAATTGACAAAAGGATTATCCTTTTGGAGGACCTCTAGCCCGGTGTAGTAATGCGATAACTGCTAAGAGTATATATACAAACCATCCTAACTCGTTGCTTCCGGTTATTAATATATATAGCTTTGATTCGTCAAAAAAAAAAAAAAATACTTCTACAAGTATAAAACGTTATTGTCGTCAGAGCCGCGACGCAATGCTTTTTAGCGCCTCTGGCAGTCTGGTCGCGCGAGAATTCCTGTTCTTGTAACCTATCTATACCATCTATTCGTTTCAATTAAAATGTTTTTATTTGGGTATCATGTACAAATTCTCGATTTCGGCTCGACTCAGTCTTGCCAAGGCGAAGCTTATGCCGTTCTGATTGTTTTATTGGTCTTTTAAAATAATTATAAGTTATTAATTATTATACTATAACTGCGGAATGTATGTGAAAAGCCGAATTTCAATTTTAATAATCGAAATTACCCCTTGAAGAATTCAAGAGCTGATAATATTATTTTATTTTATGTTCGTATTCGTAATTTTTCAATGCTAGCCACCTTTTCGTTTAACAATAATTTTAAACTGTTTGTGTTATTATATTATTAATTTAGTAAACTAATATGATTATTATAATAATATTGTCGATACAATAATAGCGAGTTTATAAGTCATTAATTGAGTTTTAGGATAAGTAATCATTTTAACAATTTATTCAATTGCTGATTATTAAATTCATATCTGTAAACTGGAATTTATTCCGTATGAATAAAATAAAATAAAATACGCTTTCGTTAATTTCCAAAATAATCAAACGAAATACGTTCCTTGTCGGATTATATCGATACTAACTCTGAAATATAATACAGACTGACATAATAATTAAAATTATTTAGTTACTATTATGTGCGTACTACGTGTATTATATTTATCCATCTAAAATTAGATAATACTATTATGTTGTTTTCACTTGAAATGCGAATGATTTATCCCATAAAGTATACACGCACTTATTAAAACTCTTAAATTCCTATCGATATAATAGGAGCTTACTGTCAAATAAATAATGCGATCTTAAATGCTATCGCATTACGAGGAGACATTCTTCCAGTAATGGGATTACGGATTTTTCGTAAAATATTTCCATGACGTGTGTGTTATTCGTAAAAACTATTTCTCAAATCTATCAAACAATTGACTTGACCCAAAATAATTATGTAACGTTTGGAGGAAAATTATAGGCAGAATGTATTCGTTTTACTATGATGTGAAATTTTTTCTTCCTATTAACAACTTTTCTGCCAAGAAATTTGTTCCGATTTTTAAGTGAAAAAACTCTTCTAAAAGAAAATTTTGCCTAGTTGGTTTATCAAGGAAGTTATTTTTTGATTCTTCTTGTAGTTTTCTGAATAATTGAGAAAAAGTTTAAGAAAAAACGGTAAAATTTACTGAACTAACGGTTTCATTGTTTCTAATTTCGTTTTTTTATTAAAATTCCGTAGAAGCATGGCGTTTTTAGAGAATACTTATGTTAGCTTTTTCTAGACGTGGTAAAATTAAGCAAACATTCTGATGACTTTTCAACTTTTTATAGGTATTTGATCATTTCTAGTTATTTTAGTTTTTATTTGATTTTGTGTGGATAAAATTGTTTTAACCGAGCAAGAATGCTTGACAATTTTTCACGAGGTTCATCTTAAATTATATTTATAGTTTTCAAAAAACATTTTTATTTATTTTTTTTAACTTTTTAATTGCATTTTTATCATATACGACAGTATTACCTATACTACTGCTCTTAGATACTAAGGTATTAGTAACGTACTACAAATACGTACTTTTTCATTTTGCTTGACGTATGTCGGCAAATTAATGACCGATCGGAAACCGTTATTGCTGTTGGCCTGTTCGTGGCACACTTCGGATGGACGGCGGAACGTGATGTTTAATCCGGTCTGACGGTTTTCGGATGCCTGCTTTAATGTCATCAAACGCCTTATTAATGCGATATCCGAGTTTTCATTATCCGGTATGTCCAACATCTCGGAATTCAATCTTCCTTTGACAGGGCCAGCGGCGGGGTTCTTCTCGTTTAAGACGCACATCACCGAACAGTGGTCTACGATTGATTCTTCGGTGTCGGTCCAAGGCTTAGAAGCCACCGAGGCCACGGCTACGGTGGCTGGAGGTTTCTTCTGTTCAGCGATCAGCCAGTCGGGGTCGCGCATCAGGGCACCGCATACGCAAAAGTTGAAAAACGTGCCAGCCAACAACAGCACGGTGCCCCGCCAGCCGTATTCTGTGATCGAGTATTGTGTTAGGGGCGCGTACAGGAGCGTACCGATACCAGTGCCGCAAGCGCCCAGCCCCGTGGCCAGTGTCCGTTTTTTATCAAACCAATAAGCTATACTGACGACGGCCGTCACGTAGCACAAGCATAGACCTAGCCCAGATATGAATCCGAACGTGAAGAACACCATTTCGATTGACTTGGCGAATGATGAGATGATGAATCCCACGCCGGAAATGAGTCCACCCACAATAGTCATTCTTCGGCAACCATATTTGTCGACCAAGGCACTGCCCACCGGGCCCAGGATCAGTGGCACGGCCATGAATAAAGAGCCAATCCACGCGGTCTTGGATTTGCTCTCCTTGAACTCCTTAAGGAATTCGATGTACAGCAGACCGAACGAGAAACTGATGCCGTCCGAGATCAAGCAAATCATCAATGAGGCAAACACCACCATCCAGCCCCATCCGCCGTCTGGGATTTTGGGCTTCCGTGTGATTGTCGTCGTGGACACGCCATCCTCTTCTACTTCTTCATACCGGATGCTGCTGTAGGGCAACGTCTCCACTTGGATCGAAACCCGTTTCGCCGAACACGGCAATAACAGTTGTTCACCGGCAATGTCTTTGCCACCGTTAGATCGTTCTTTATCCATGTTGTCCAAAAGTTCGGCAAGATAGTCGTCATACCCTTCGTCGCCCCTATCCACTTTTTCGGTTTCTCCATTCTGCAATTTGTCACTTCTGTCTTGTAGCACCGTGTTCTGATTGAGCGATCGTTTGTCGTCACATTCATCTCCTTTGTTATGGTGTTCGCCAGTTGCAACCTTCGCCGCCGCCGGGTCGAATCCATTATTAAAGTCCGTTTCCATAAATCCGCAGAAGACAAGAGGTTCGTGTTTCAACACGAGTAACTGTAGTTTAAAGTCGTGTGGTTGATGGTAATAGCAGTCAAGGCAGTGTTGATGGTGTTGGTGGTAATTGTAATTATGTTGATAGTGTTCGTGGTTCTACTTTGCACCCGGCTACAACCGTGATTCTGGTAATCTGTTTCGTTCCATCGTGATAAATTAAATTCGGTGTCAGTTAGTATCTATTATATTAGTGGCCAGTGATCTTGTCACCTTTTGAGTCCAACAACATGAACTGAATCCTAACTGCAGTCGACCGGTCGCATTTTGTCGTAGTACTGCTGGTCCAAGGAATGGCGGTCGTCTCGACGCAGTTCATCAATAACCGGCTATTGATCAATATTTCAATCCTTTCGCGATGATGATACTACTGCGGTATTGTCGGTTATAGAGTACATGAGTTCCTCAAACTGGTTTGAACGCTCTAGAAAATAATAAAACAAAAATTGTGTTATTATAAAAACGAAGGAATATTAAAAATTTTCACCCACAAAAATAACATTAAAGTGGAAATCTATAATAGCTGAGGACAAGTCAGGGTTTAAAGTAATGGCACAAAATACTACAAAGATCATCGAATTTGAGATTCAATCAAACGGTTTCTGTTCGACACGTTTACACCGAAAATTCAAGTAATTTGCTGGTATAATACTAGAGGTGTTATATTATATTTTATTGTATAATATGCTATACATTCTACTTATTGTTGTTAAAACAAAACTATAAATTTTCGAAAATAACTATTATTATTTGAAATTTTTAAACGCTGTCGAAGATTCCCTTGTACCCATACACTTAGACCACATACTTACGTCAAGTATGTGGCGTTTTGGTGTGTCCGATCTATCAATATCGAATATTAATTCTCGTTAAGTTAAAACATGATATGCAACTTCACGAGTAGTATGAAGTAAATCGTCAATCAATCACGTTTTAAGCGGCCAATTGAACGTGGACAATCTAAGTGCTATAGTTGTGTGATATTTTAATTTTAATTTTTGGCATTTATGCTTATTCGTAGGTAGGCGCCTACATCTACTCGCGCATCGGTCAACCTTTGAAAAATTGTTTATGACAAGATCAACTCTAATCAAAATCGGAATAATATTGCACATCAGTGATGGTAGAAGTTTTCCAAGTATAGGGAGTATTGCGTTTGAAAATTGTGTCATATTGTTTGACTTGTACCCAGGCTAAAGCTATACAAAAAAACGTCTAAACTCCAGTCTTACAGTGACGGCGCTTGTTAAACGACGAATAACCATATAAAAATAAAATAATATTACGATATTCTTTAAACGGTCCGACAAAGTGCTGTAGTTTTTCAGCCAATCCATATTTGTTTATTATTTTTATTATTTTTTTTTTGTACCGGTAACAATATCGTATACATTTCACGTTTATATTATGCGTTCCCCAACAACGGTACATTTATTATTATAGTTCCGAATTTAGATTTTCGATTAGAGTTGAACTCCCGGTGTTGTATGACTCATTACATTATTAACAATAGTTAATCAGAGGTTGATATTTTCAACAATTATTCTCGTCGAAAGTATTGAACGACAACACACACGCGCACAATCACACACTCGCACACCAATAATACGTGATGCATTCTGAACTGTAGATAAATAGTTTTTATCCTCCGCGATAAGGTTTCACGGGCAGTCTAGCCGGTAATATAGGTATGTATACTTATAATATTAATATTACATTCGTATATAAATATTGAATAAATAATTCATATTATTTATTATTATTATTATTATTATTATTGCTCATTTGCTTATTATTATTTATTCGGTCGATTAATTCGGCCATTAAATTCGAACACCTAACCGTTGAAAAAACAATAATAATTATTATTGGCTTATCGACACTAATTATATTTGTATCGTTTAGCCGCCGTCGTAATTCATTCTTTCTTTTCGAATATACTGCACCGGTTTAATGAAAATATAACATACATTATCGATGTCTTTTGCGCGACCTGCTCCCTATTGGAAGACTATGAAACGCCAAAATCCAATAATCCGGAACTGTAATATTCCATCAATAATACTTCAATAGTTTCTAAAATATTTTACTGCGTATAAAGTTAGGGTACAAAAAAGTCACGGGAATTTGCCGAAACTTTAGATCCATTTCGCTAAGTATTTACAGGAAAAATATGAAATATTCGAATAAATGTCATTGTTAATACTATTGCAGGTATAGTTACTAAAAATATAAAATGTATAAAGTGATTGCCTATCAGAACACATTAGAATTTAGGAGCCTATGGTTTTTACTTAATTTTGGAATTTTACATTCTAGAATATTACGGCCCGTGATTTTACGTCCCAGTTTCATAAGTACCAGGTTATGGAGGTCCGGCAAATTACTGTCCGGTATATAAGACATCGGGTGTATTACGTTCTGGATTATTGCAGTCTGGAGTTTTACGTTCCGAAATTTCACATTCCGTGTTTTTATCATTCCGGCCAGAATGGCTTACCGCTACTACTGTCTACTGTCATGACACATAGTAATAACATTGTGTACTGAATGTAGGTGAAAGCTAGGGAATCACTCCGGCTCGCGATCACCCGCACAACTAATGATTCTAAAGAACTATGAGACGTTTAGTTGGAAAAAACAAAACCAGCAATTTTCTGATTGAATTGTATATGCTGGTTAATTTGTAACGATTCGTATTTGATGTGATATTAAGAACTGTCGAAAACGTGAGCGTTTAGACGGTAGGCAGGCAATAAACGTAAAATATTATTTTGTACAGGATTTATAATATTGACCATAGTAGTAGTTTGAAAACCGTGTTATATAATAATATACGTAAATATTATGTATTTAAAAAATAACAATAAAAATAATACCAGACTGCAACAGAAACGTACGAGAAAACGTATTATCGTGACAACAACTAGCTGCTGGTGTGCACATATATTAAAATCAATTTTTTTTTTTTTATTATTATTAAGAATTTAGTAAGTATACACTATAGGTATATATACGGTTTTATTGTGTCGATTATGATATTGTGCGTTTCTCACCGCATCAGTTTTACGCCTATGTATTGTAATACAATAATTATCAAACTACCTGCTTAATATGTACGTGATAATGAAAAATGCATTTACAGTGAAACCTCCCATAACGGGCACCTCCCACAATAGCGGATGACCTCCGTATAGCGGACACCAGTTTCAATCGTGCATTTAAAAATAATGACAAAACTACGGTAGCAAAACGCGCTCGCGCTGGAACAATAACAATAGGAAACTCGTTTTGTACGTTTGTTTTTGTATTTGATAACGAGTCGCGTAATTAGGGGATATGGATAAAGTTAATCTTCACGGGTACATGTACATAAAATCGGTCGTAAGATTTTAGACGACTTATAAGTCAAATTTGAGTGGACAATTTTTTTTTTTTTTTTTTTCTATGTTTCAACTCGGTACCCCGGATGATAGCCAAGAAAACATCACTTGGAAATCGTCGAAAGCATTTCCCACGTTGTGAACATTTAACGTTTAAACCAGCTATGGGACGAGAAGTTAAATAACCGTGACGAATAACGACGATTGCCTATGACCGCAAATATCGATGTCTCGAGCCGATGTTTCGCGAATCAAACTAAATTCGCGAAACATTGACGGTGTTTCGACCACCAACCAAATTCGTCATCACGCCGAATTGAATTGTATTTCTGTATATGCGTGGACGCGTTTCGCGTACTTATTTTGTCATTATTATTACTGTTATGCGCGTGCGCGCGTGCGCGTGTATTTATACGTATACACACATACGTACTGAAAATGCATATTAAAATTATCATATCCTCAAAACGTTAAACACATACGCGCAACGGCATTATAACATAACTGAACATGACCACGGCGCATACGCATTTCTTCTTATTGTACGCGTTTTGCCCGTTACGGACTCCGTGAATTTACACCCCCGTGAACAGCGGACGAATTTACCCGCCGAACCAGAATGTCCGCTGTTCGGCGGTTTCGCCGCGACGTATCGACCGCGTTCCGGCGCGCGCATAAATCACGGAAACGCAACATCATTAATACGCCAATGCGTTTCGAATGTCATAGGTCGCGGAGATAATTTATTATGCGCGTACACGTCTAGTGCACGGAATTTAATAAACGTACCGTATCGACATTGGGACCGCGTGTTGTATCGTTGTAACAGTGTAACGACGTGTACAACTTCTTTGCCGAAAAAATCGTATCCCAATCGATAAACGACGGGCGTGTAAGTGAGTTTTCTTTTTTTTGAAGAAGAAGAAGAAGAAAAAGAAGAAGAAGAATTTAGGATCTAGCGTCGTATAGGTCATTTTTTTTTTTTAATTTTCCGCGGAGTTTTCTTAATATTAGGAAAAAAAACCGTAGGATAAACGGGCACGTTTACGGCACACGAACGGTTTCATTATTTTGGATTTTATTCGTATTTTTTTTTTTGTAATTCGGTTAAATATTAGCTCGTAATATTACCCGTATTACCTTTTTATATACGTGGCAAAATGTTTTAAGTATTCTGGGCAACATTTAAGCTATTTATAAACATTTAATGTTTTTTAGTCTCGTAGGTTTTTATTTTTTTTTTTTATATAGAATTGTTTGACCGAATAGAAATAGTTGAAAATTTAATACAAGGTTTATTATAATATATCTGAATTAGTGATTTAAACAAAGTTGAATGTAATATAGTAGTTTTTTTTATAAACGTCATAAGTTAAAGTTTTGACGATAATATCGACGTTTCATAACACGTGTAACCGAACTTCGCTTAGAATCGTTTTTGGTAGGGGACGAATAGTGGAGCACATCTAAACTGCCACGCGCTTTGCCGCCATATAAATGATGTCCCATTATACTCTCTTCCTACACATACTACATTCGCTTCACTCAGAATCTAAAATAACGGTGACAAAAAAAAAAAAATAAAAAACGGCTGGTAATGTTGTATCATTCTAAAGAGCCGCGCGTTTCATAAATTGTCGAAAAAAATAAAAAAAAAAAAGTTAATATTAAGTGTCGAGTATCGAGTATTGATCACCCTGCAGTATCGTAACAGGTTGTTTAGTTTGTATGTTCGGACACGAGTAAAAATTCGCGAAATTTCTCGTGAACACAATTATACGAAACAATAACGTGATTTTCTGGTCAGACTTTCGGCCGTCCATTGAGTTACCGGTTGATCTCGAAAATACTGCACAATAGCCACTGGGTAGTTTTATTTTTTCAAATCCATTTCATTACCCAGTTTAAAGTATAACATTTTTCAGAAAGCAGAAAAGACTGTTTTGCAAACAAACAGGAAAACAGTTTTTAATGATGTGTATACCATGGAAAATAATAAAATTACTCGTACGCAAAATAACGTATACACAAAGTATACACGTATTGAATGTGATCGTATACGCCCTTTTAAAAAAAATCAGTGTTGTAACAATTACATTTTAAGTGGGTGCCTGGATAACTTTTAGTCGACGTTAGCAACTTGATTTCCTGTATTTAAATACGCCCTTTTACCAATTTGTGTTTCTAGTTTTTCTGATTTTGTTGATATCAAAAACGGATTTTTCGCGGCATACGCCCTTTTAACAATACACCTGCAACGATATTTATATGCATCATATGATCATAAAATACAAATTCCGAATTCCGGTTCCTCGTTGGCGTTAAATCTAATTAAATTTTATTAATATCGATGGATAACAAATATATTACGAATCGTTTAATACATTCCGCACACGTTTTGTGTCGAAATTGTGAATAATTTCACGGCGGCTTCGTATCCGTGCGTCGTAAACACATTGTACGTATTGTACCCATAATGCCAACATATCCACCGATATTCGGTCATTTTATCACGGGGAGACGGGGGGTTTGTACCCTTCACCCTACTCTTGGATCCGCGAACTACACTCGAATGCCGTGTACGCTTATATTCTTTACAATTATAAATCAATCAAATTCATCTGGAAATTCGAATTTCATCGTAATCGTCGCAACAATGATTTTCGTGCTACGGAAAACTGATAATATATAGCTGGCATATTAATTGTTCGGTTTTTTTAGAACGGATAAATGTTTAGAGTTTTCGGATAACCTTGTCGCGATATTCGTGTATAGCGTTTATTTGACGCCACCTCTGGACATCGTAATTCGCTTGTTGATTTATTGTTCGATTGTTATCCAAATCTATATGATAATTTAAACAAAAATATAAAAACTCTATACACATAATATAATATTCAATACAACGTTAATTTTGAATGCGATCCGTTTGATAAAAAAAAAAAAATAATAATAATAATACATCTGAATGCATATTATGCAGGTTTTATTAAAATGCAAACTCCATCAAAGTACGATTGAGCAATCGTCACGGAGAGCGTATAAACGCAGGAAATGCATACATTATTATATAATGAACTGATGAAAACGATTTTTATTATTATTATTTTATTTATTTTTTTATTTTTAATTTCCGTGAGAAAATGCATATTAGTTCGGCCATAGTAGCAAAACAAAATACCTAGCGTATGAAAAAACATAGCGAAACATTAATTAATAAGCTAAGTTAATATTACCTACTGTGAAAAATTCAAAACAAAATAGTACGTTATTTATACAGTTTTCATAATTTGATTACTTATTTTAGATTCTGATGTGGCGAAAAACCTATTACTTTTCCTATGATGTGTGATTTTCTCTCAGAAAACACCTTTTTAAAGTTGAAATTGTTAATCAAAATTGCTCCAGTTTTTGTTCAACAGTTCTAACTTTCTAGGCCCTTTTTGGTTCTGTACTTTTTTTTTTTTTTAATTCATTTTACCGATAGTTCTAATTCGCTACATATTTTCGCCGCTGTTTTGGCCGATCTGCACCGTGTCGGTCGTGTAAAACTGTCTACGTTTTACTCGTCGACTAGAAATCGTAATTTAGAAAACCGCTTAAACTTTATTGACTAGCATCACAATGTCTGTATACTATTGTAATTCGCGAATACTAAAAAAAAGTTATCTACTTACACAATATATTTTCGGTTCGCCGAGATTTCGCGTGTTGTTTTTTTTTTCATCCCCTTACCCTGTTCCTTGCTTTCACTCCCACCGCCCGATAATAGAACATAACGAATTTACGATACGCATTAACGGCGCCGACGACGACCAAAGTTTTGACGACCGTAGATTACGACTAACCGTCTACCACTACACACTGCTAACACTGCCGAGAAACGCGTGGGCAACTTTCCTATTTTTTTATTATTATTTTTTTTTTTCACTTAAACTAAGTGAAAATATCCATCATAGTATTAACGTTTTCGTTTTAATTGTTTATTTAAGGGTCCGCCCGCCACTTTTTACAAATCGCCAACAACAAATTGTTAACGTTTTTACAATATTAACAAATATAACGTAACGAATAACTTCCAACGTAATCGTTCGCAAATATTATCGGTTTGCTGTATAATATCAACGAAAATAAAGTATATAATACAATGTTCAAATATTTGCACCACGTCCCGAGTAAAAAAAAAAATATTTGTTATTTTGTTGAATATGGTCGGACGAGGTTTTTTTTTTTACCATATTGACGTAACATAAAATATTATAATTTTATTTGCCGCAAGTAGACTAAAGTTTCAGTCAAATTATTTGAGCCGCAAAAGTATTATAATTCATACGAATAAATTAATATTTACCTATGTGTGTATACATGTGTGTGTATGTGTGTGTGTGTGTTATGTAAATAAATGAATAATTTATCGCGTTAGCATATACTGTATTAGACAAATCGATTGTGTCGAACTCATAATAGGACGGTCGGGGCAATTTACCGTCTCGGTCAGTATAACTATGTCGTATACATTACGAAATTGTGTAATTTGAAATACAATTTTTCACGGCGTTCAGGTTGAAGTTATACCGTAGAGCTAAAACGTATACGGGTAGCGAAACTTTTAAAGAACGAAATATTTCACTTAAAGTTGCCCTCCTCATTAAATAGGGGTGGACGGGCGATTGAGCCCCGCTATAGTATTTGGTTTTGTTTTAACAATTTAACGGGTTTAACATTAACTTTACAAAGTACAATACAGAAAGCTAGAACTTAGATTAAGAATATTATAAAACCAGTATACATCGCTCATACTTTTTAACATCAACACAACATTAAACTTAAATTTATCACGATCAAAAAAAAAAATTAACGATGGGTATATTTTATTAGCTACTAACAGAGCGCGTTGGAAAAAAAGAATTGGAACCATAACTTTTACGATGGTAGGATACGACAAACAAATCATTAGTCCTGGAGAAGAATGTGATAACGTTGATTTCCACCAAAGCCAGTAGATGTGGACAAATAATGAAACCATTTAATAGATCGTATATAAATAATAAACCAGAGAGTTTTCTTCTAAGATCGATCGAGTTCAGAACTATTGAAAACTGAACTATGAATTAACAGATATATATTAGTGGCATAAGCAATTTTATTTAAACATTTGTATTGTACGGCTTCAAGGTCTTTTAAGAGTGTCGATAAGTTCTGAGTCCAAATAATGGATCCAAACTCTAGAGCAGATCGCACGACCGAACAATAAAAAGTGTTTAAGCTTGAAGACTGTTGAAAATTTTGGATTTTCCTGTTAATGAAACCTGCCATTGTGTACGATTTATTTAAAATTGTCTTACGGTGGAACTTAAATGAAAAATCTGATTCAAAATACATACCTAAATCTTTTATTATTGATACTCTGACTCATTCATTATAAAATAAGTTTGTAACTGAACATAATTGGGTTTTTAGAACGGGTAAATGAAACGGTTTTACTTTTATAAATGTTCAATTCAAGGCAGTTATTCACGCTCCAAGTATAAAATGCGTTTAACTAATCTTGTAGTATCTCAGAGTTTGTTAAGATTGAATTTAATAGAATAATTCGAGCGTCATCAGCAAAAAAGCAGCAATTTTACATAATTATTAAAAACCCTGAACAAATCATTAATAAAAAATAGAAAAAGTAGAAGTCCTATTAAACTAAGGAGATTGACGGGGCTCTGCCTCTGCACTTGGGAGGTTTCAGACGATCCAGTACGGACTAAGTCGCCCTCCTTAATTGCGCCGCCACTGAAGATACGAACATTATTTATGCAACGTTGACGTTATTTATTAATAAGAAAGATATGTCTACTATGCCTGCGAGTTGTAACACCGACAAAAGTAGCGCTATTGTTGTACAAATAATGGTCTTATCTTTAAATTATAAAACAGCTCAATTAACTTTAATATTAAAATGTACAGCATAATTATGTCCTTGCTGAACGCAAATTTGCCATGTCAAACATTTATCAGACGGACACAACACATGCAGGCATCACGCCCTCTTAACTAGGGGCCTACGTACTAGTGGCGTAATTGAAAACGCTTTAAGGGGAGAGAGGATATAATAAATGTTCATGGAAATTTCGCGGGAGCTTTATTCCCACACAACTCACCCTCCCTCCCAACCATTATTTAATAACTCATCATCAGGGCTCGGAAGCTTTCTATTAAATGGCACGTCTGCGTTTTTAAATTCGCAACGTCCTAATCAAGTTCGAACGCGTAGTATGTAAAGCTCAAAGTTAAATTGACCATTTATTTTGACATGCACTATTATGAATATGGCTTAACTAGTATAATAATGCACTATGAGTATTTTGGTACCTACCAATACAGTTTTACGTTTATAATTTTTTAATTTCAAACAGTTTTGTAAATTTGCATTTGAACTACCAATTTATATAAAATATAATTTATAAATACGGTTCACGCGGGAATCTATCCCCCGTATCCCCCCATAATTAGGCCACTGCTATGTACAACCTGTTTTTTTTACTCAAAATGTCTGGGTTAAAGGGAGTAAGTACATTTTAATAACATTCTTTTTTATCGCATACTCTTGTTTTGTACACTATAATAATCCACATCGATTGATATTAAAAACGAAAAAAAATGGAAGTTAATTTTTTGATGAAACCTATGAGCAAAAAAGTAGAAGTCATCTGCCGTTGTACCGAATAAGAATAATTCAACGTATTATGAAATGTGCATGTTGATTTTTATCCGGGTATCGTCCAAAACTGTTCTGATAAATTTCTATAAACTTCAACAAAACGTGAATAAATCATAATAGTTGATTTTAGGTTCATAGATTTTTTTTTGTTCGTTTTATGTGCATTTAAATACGTTCGATTTCTCAAAATTTTCCAGACATTGTTCTCAATACTTCAATGCAAACAAGTATTTTTTAAATACTGAACGAAACGGGAAGTATATCGGTTTCATTATGGCGTTTTTGTTTTTCCCTTTAAACAACAGGTTCACAATACTGTATCATCGGTAATTTTTCCCAAATGCACGCCGTCTATTCCGCTGTTCTCGCATATCTGTTGCTGTTGACCGCGGTGGCCGTCCGGACGGCCAGGCGGTACGACCACCACGTGCTGGGCACGAGCATGGAATGGTCGGACGCGTACGATCCGCGGTCCGTCATTCACAGTCGGTTCCAGGTGACGCGGGACGGGCGCGTCCTAGTGGTGTCCCCCAGATTCCGGCCGGGCGTCCCGTTCACGTTGGGCTGGTTTCGGGTCTCGACCGCCAGCCGGGCCGCGGTCGAACCGGACGTGCGTCCGTTACCCGAGGCGCCCGGTACGCATCGGCTGGCCTGCGTTACCGCCCCGTCGCCGCGTCCGCCGCTCGTCAACGTCGTCGACCTGTACTTGGACAACACTCGCGACGTGCTTTGGCTGCTGGACGTCGGCGTAGTGGACACGATGACGAGCGAACCGAAACGCTTGGCTCCGGCCAAAATCGTCCGACTCGAAATCGACGATGACGACCCGAAGGTACGTACGCGGATACCGCTCCGAGTTTTTCGGAAGGTTCCCGAAGTAGAATGACGTCCCGATACGTTCTCGTTGCCGCAGACGTACGAGACGTTCGAGATCAAATCCGCCGACTCCTCGCCGTGCGCGTGTCATCAGTACATCGTGACCTTCCAATCGCTCGCGGCGGGCGGCGGCCACTACGCGTTCGTGGCGGACGCTGGCCACAGCACGGTGACTGTGCTCAACACGAACACGGGCGTCCAGTGGGCCATCTACTTCCCGGAGAAGTCCGCGTCGCCGGGCGCGATACGGGACGTGATGTTCTTGCTGCCGCTGCGCACGGCCAACGGCCGGACCAATTTGTACGCGACGTTCCTGTCCGGTTGCCGCGTGTTCGCCGTCGGCCTGGACGCCATCGACGAGTGCGACGAATCCGCGGCCCGGTTACCCGTCATCGAGGTGGGCAGCAAACCGTACCGGATTGTCGTGCTCGGGTCGGACACCGGCAGCAGGATGTTCTTCCGGCGACCGGCCGAAAACGAGATATGGTCGTGGAACGTCCAAGACCCGTTCCACCCGGCCGAGTTCCGGTTGGTGTCCAAGGGCCGGGACTGCCGTGCCCCCGTTCACGTGGCGCCCGGTTACGACGGTTTCGTGTTCGTGTTGAAGAACAACTTTGCCGACTACGTGCGCAACTCGACCGGTTCCATGGGCGCGTACACGATCATCGAGCCGGTCACCGTTCTGCCGTCGTCGCTCGTAACGAACATCACCGCCGCCGCCGCCGCCGCCGCCGCCCCGACGCCGAAAACGATCGCCGAATGTTGCGAGTGAACCCGGAGACCGCGGTCCGCAACGGTTTTTCTCGGTTTCCGCGTCCAGCAGTGTTCCGCGGTTTTTCGGCCACTTGCGCGGGTACCGCGGGTTTTATTTCGTTTCCCCGCGGCCGCCGCCACCCCACCGCCCCACCACTCGACCCCGTCAAACAACCGCAATTATTATCGCGACGGCGATAACACGAAACGACGTGTTAACTCTTATTGTTACCGTTTACATAACCTATTATATTGTGTATAATTATAGTCTATTATCGCGAAAAAGGTTAACGGGTTTAATCGAACGCAATTACGCCGATTTTACAACAGTAATTCAACTTATGGACAATTATTTACGTATGCGTTTTGTACATTTATCGCCATCATTATTGTTGTTGTGTTGTTGTTGTTGTTGTTGTTTTGTACGCCGTTGCACACTGCGGATTACGGACGGAAATCGAATAACTTTTCGCGTAGTTTTTTTTTTTTTTTTTTTTCACCTCGTTCGTCTTTTTTCTACGAAAACGCGATTAAGTGTAATGTCGAAAGTACCGTTAATATAGTTAATTCACGTTTCCGCGTCATAATCGACCCGTTGACCTCCCGGTCAATTGTCAATACTAGGATTGATAATATTTATCGCTCATCGATATATTATACCCACCGAAGCAGCGCTTGAATCAACAACAATAACACGTTTGCCGCGTGTACCACAGGGATAACGGAAAACTATAAGACCGTATAAAACCTAATTACCGTGACCGCGGTCGAGCGATCGAGTGAAAATCGTGCACGCACATGTTGTAACGATTGAGTAAACTGATGTGTTTTCGAAAAAAAAAAATATCCCGACGCGCGTCGATCGTCGGCAGACAACCGTGGTAGACGAGGAGCTTGGAAAGTGTATCGGATACGAAAACTGTTCTGAGCGGAATCCGGAATTCGTCCGACACCGTAACGTCTCATTAAAACGGATGGGGAAAACATTGTTCCACGCGCCCATCGGCGAAATCTACGAAAACCCGCAGTCGGGCGATCGGTTTTCGTAATGAAAAATGCCTACTCGTACGCGGTGAATATTGGCAATCGGATAATAGGTTGACAATGATCGGTCGACTAGCGAAATACGCTTTGAAAAAACAATACTCAATAATCACGTCATTGTGTTCTGGTATAGCTAAAAAAAATCGATCCGAAGAACATAATAATTTAATATTACGATTACCTATATAGAGTATAATTCCCGGCGTGTCGTCGTTGTTGCCGAAATTATACGACCGTTTCAAGGCGGGTGCGATTTAGAGAAAAAAACAATAATAATTTTTTCGTATAACACATCACAACCTCGTTCGCGGTCGATTTGATCGGTCGATATATTATAATAATAGCCGACTGCCCAGGAAAATTAACCGATGACGATATCGAAATTAACACGGCGGTAAAAAAAATTGTGCACGCGACCCCTTCGAATTCTCGTTCAATATCCGCGTTTACCATTGGATCCGTTACGGTCTGTATTCACTACTTGACAGTGGTCATTGCACGCCATTCCCTTTTTATTTTGATCGGCGCGCCGTAAAATTGCGCGTCGTTAACTGACAATTGTATCGGACTCCACCGTGCGCTCACCGCGAGCTATTGCTCGCGGGGAGAGCAGGTATCCACTTGGAAATGTTCGATTTCGATTGTAAATATTTGTTGCGGAGAAGTCGAAATGAATTATTATTATTAATAAATCGACGAGGAAAAAAAACTACACAAGTCGTCGATTAAATATTCAATTTAATCATCGGCGCGTTTCACTCAAACGGTAATACGGCCGAATAGACACGGATCGAAACGGAGTTTTTTTTTTTTTTTTTCCCGGACGATCGGGCGTTCCAAAATATCCGGATGGTCGAATCGCGCATTTTTAACCTACGTTAAACCCGAACGGTCGAACTGCGCCCGGGCGAAACACGGCAAACGGTCGAGTTGCACGTGCGTTGCGAAAGGTTTTGTACGCAGAGTCCCGCACTAATTTCCCTTCACACTTACGCAGAGGATTGTCACTGATATTGATTTTACGCGTCGGCGTAGTTATAAATTATTATTATTATTATTTTTTTTTTTTTTTTATGTAATTATATGTAATCGAATATGTCGAATTAGTTATAATATTACTTGAAATTATTTTTATTTTTTGTTAAAAAAGTTTTATAATTATGCGTATAACGTATTAAAAAAAACCTAATTTTTAACCACGCAAATAATTATTAATTCATACCGAAAAGGGAAACTTTTAAAATAGGTTAACTTTGTCGATCGTTTTTGTTCAAAACCATTTCTTGAACTAAGTGCACTTATTACGTGATTTTGACAAGAGCGCAGTTCGGGATATTCGAGGCGTCCCCCCCTTCATTTTTTTTTTTTTTAACACAAGTGCGTTTTCTACTAAAAATAAGTGCAAAAACATTTTAAAACTACCGTATGCCGGGGTTACTTGGTAGAAAAAAATCGTGAAATAAAGGCGATTTAAGTTTTTTTTTATGTTTCTCCGCACACAGCAGGGGTTAACGGTTTTTTTGGGAGGAAGGGAGAAATGGGCGAGATAAAAAAAAAAGTCGGAGTCACGGCAAAGGCTGAAAATCGCCCGTCCAGCAAAATGTTAGTGAAATATCAGAGTTTTTTCCAAGACTTTTCCAGTGCCAACTTAGCGTAGAGGCGCATCTCAATGTGAATAAACAAATGCGTATTACTTCGGTTTTCGGCGCGGCCGGTCTTTCTAAAAAAAAAAAAAAAAACCCCC